>CM031237.1:790350175-790920175 GCA_018340775.1 Taxus wallichiana var. yunnanensis | reverse complement strand
AAACTATCCGTAGAGAGTAAAAGAAAAGATTTGGGGGAGATATTAACTCAAATTAGCAAGAAGAGGAGAAACCTTCTAAAAGATACCACTACACAAAAAAATCCTTAAATAGTTGAGTTTTCAATAGTCCCATAAACAATTCAATCTCTTGGATGTAATTAAAACCTATTCATTTCAAAACAAAATTTTAACTTCTGTTTCATAGGGACGTGAAAATGACGGCAACTGCAGATTCTTCTTCTTCATCATCATCATATATTCTTCTGGTAAGTGATTATTTCATATAATATTGCTTAGGATAATCCAGTTTCTAAGTTTTTGCTTTAGTTATTCCATAATACCTAAAATATCTAAATTTTCATTGTGTAGATTCAACACCTGATCGAAATATGTTTGTTATTTAACATGGATCAACAAGAATGTGTCGACGCTCTTACTAAGCAAGCCAATATTTCACCTACGGTTACTCTCACAGGTTTCTTTTCCCCTTTTCTTTGATTCCATCATTTTGGTTTGAATCGATTCTCGTCTTTGACTGCAAATATAGTTTGATCTTGTTTGCAGTATGGAACGAATTGAAAAAGGAGAACAGGGATTTTTTCACTAAGTATTCTGAAAAGAAAGAAGAAAATCGAACCCAGGAATGAATCAGATGTAAACGCCAGATTTCACCAACATACCCTTTAAAGACTGATCCCAAGATAAGGTTATACAATATGTCAAGTTTGGTAGTATCCTCACAATATGTGAAGTGTATTATAATGTCTGCGCCACTTGGGGACTGTCAGTGCAGATACACCGGCAAGATACATTCAGTGATTATTTTCTGTTATTCTTATGTTAACCTGGGGACTGTCAACGCAAATACACAGACAACTAGATACGCTCAGTGATTATTTTCTCTTAAACATCTGTAATGTGTAAAGATAGTTTACATTATGACAGTGACTAAGGATTAAAAATGTACAAATTCCTGTGTAAAATTGCTTTTGAGTACGCTAAATTAAAATAAAGATGAATGTATTCCTTTTTCAACCCATTTAATTATAGGATGCAAACACATGATTTTTGAAAAAACTAGTTAATTGCTTTAGTTGTGTTTTTATTGATCATTGGTTTAAGTTATATTGTTATTGTTGTATAATATGTTTTGTCTTTCTAATTGTCTGTTTTGTATAATCAGTTATTTGTCAATTATCATTTGTTTTCGTTGTCTCAGCTCTTCCTCATCAACCTCATGTATTCCATATTTGTTTACTTTTTTTGAGGACCTTAATTTTTCCTCTTGGTTTTCTCTCTCATCCCTTATTGCTAACCTCGTTTGGGCCATTGACTAGTTTGTAGGTTTCATCCTAGAAATACACCTACATTAATGGTTACATCTTTACTAAAGTTCTCTTTCACCTTTTCTACGTTGTTTTGACCCCATACATGTTGTTATTAAGTTTTATGTCTTTTTGGCTGAAAATGTCTATAAATATATAAGTGTATTAGTACATTTAGGGTACACATGAGCAATCATACATTGAGGTATTGCTTTGTAGAGAGTGATATTGAAGTCGTACTAGAAAAATCTAATTTATTTCTAAATTATCTTTGTACCAAAGTCCAATTCAAGCATTTAGAGATTCATTCTAGCAATTTTTTTTTTTCAAAGATAAAGGTTGGGACACTTCATACAACAAATTGATTGTTGCCCATATTTGTGATTTTTTAAAATCATGAAGGGCCTAAGAATAATGGAAGGATAAATCAAGCCCCCATAAACATCAAATATTATTATATTCAAGTTTTGTAGGGAATTAAGTGGATACTAGGGTTAAGGAAAAGAAGATTCACAATTTAAAAAGGAAAACTAAAACAAGCATTTGTAAATTAGGTCATGAAAAACACATTCACGTTATCAAATTTTCCTCATCCCAAACATGACCATATTCATAGGATGCATGCCAATTTTGTAGTTTTGGAATCTCCACGAATCTTGTCAAATCTACACAAAAATGGTAAAAACATATTTTTTTGTGTTTTATTTTAGTCTCCTTCTAAATTAGTTTTTAATAAAATGGTATTGATTTTTACATCTAGATTCGCATTTCAATATATTTATCTCTTTATCAATAATTATCTAGTTTTTAAAAACATTTTCTTATTGCAAATCATCATTTATTTTTAAATCTAAATTTAATCATATATTCGTATAATTAAATACCTACTATTGATTTATATCTTTAAATACAAGTGTGTCGAGTGTTTCATGCAATTCATGTGCGTTAAGATATATGTAGGTATACATATTGGTGTATTTTTAAGAGTTGTATATGAAGAGCATTTTTTTCCATGACACAAAATTAGTGTTTAGATAGAGCACTTGGTATAGGAATATTCTATCCATCACATAAAATTGTAAGGTTGAATGATTGATTAACCAATAAATTGTTTACTACTTATTGAATGCATTTTTATTAGTTAATCAACAAATCAATCTCACAAACATAAGTGATCTTTAAGTTGAACATCCACTATTTAACGCATGTCCTTATTAAAATAGAATACCAATTTCAATATGATAATTATATTTTCTCACAAAATAAAATATTCTTAATCAAAAATAAAAAAGAGAACAAACTTTCCAAAGTTTTCTTGAGTACTGCATGTATTGTCATTTATGATTATTATATTAAAACAATTTAATTAAAAACTTTTTAGGCATTTGTGTTTTTAATATAACCTAACTTTGTGTTCCACATTGTCTTTTATTGAGTAAATCGTTTGATTGAAATAAATAAATATTGAGCTACATGATAAAATTTACTTTCCAATCAACATTTACCTATATATATATATATATATATATATATATATATATATATGGGTTTCAAAAAGATGTAAAATATTTTTTTAATATTATAGTCTAGAAAATTGATGAGTAACATTGTAGTGCCCACTTCCCTTAGACACCTTTTGCTTTGATTTTGATCTTATCGACTACACTTATGGACATTGTTGTAGTATTTTGACTTAACCGATACTAGATGTTAGAGATACCAAACTCATTGTTGATTTCGATTCATATATATGATACATGTGGATTGTTATAGACATTTTATATTGATGTTGATATGTTGTGGACATGGTTACACACACACACACACACACACACACACACACACACACACACACACACACACACACACACACACACACACACACACACACACACACACACACACACACACACACACACACACATTTCTAACATGCAATATACTTTCGTGACCATGAGTAGGCTTTGATAATTGAATTAATGTTGTGATCATTTTGACATGGATGAAACATTGGATAGAAATGTTGTTAGAAATTTGTAAATGATTCGTAATTTCCTAGATGATATTAATTCGTATATAAATGATTTTAGATTTATATTACATATTTTGGCATAGATGTTTTTAATGCGCCCACGAGGTCGAAGGAGGTATTTATGTGTTTTGTAGGTTAAATTATTCACAACAAACATCAGGGGATTGGAGACCAATCACATTGGAATTCTAGATGAATTCAACAAGGGTCACCATGACAACATGTAATTGTGTGTGTTAGAATTTTTTTGGTTAGGGGAAAAGTGTGACCAAGGGGTCATGTGTTGTCTTTGGTTTTAGTTTCCCTTTTATTAATGTTAGTATGTGTTTCTTTTGAGTGATGTAAGTTACTTGTTTTAATTATTTAGATTTTTATGTATGTTTTCCCTTTATCTTAGTGGGTCTAAGTGTCTTATTAAAGTTAATAAATCTTGTCCTAAACTAATTAAGATGTGACCAAAATAAGTTCATTTATTAGACTTGATTTTCTCTTGGATTTTGTGTTGTGTGTTGAATGCTTGAGATCTTGAGTGTTGTACACTCTACCCTTCATGGGAAACTCGAATTTGGCCTTAAGGGCCAATTTTGAAGGCTTGTGGGACAAGTTAAACTTGTCCCACACCTCTTAAATTTCTATACCAACCCTACCTATGGGTTGGGGATAAAAATTAGACCCCATTAGGTGTTTTGGGAAGATAAAAAGGTGAAATATTTATTGCACTTTCTTTCAAGTAATTAATTTTTTCCTTAGGGGTGTGGGTTTAGATTGTGTGTGTAAGTTTCTTGTCATTCCTCTCACCCAAAAATTTATGGTGCATTGGGGTTGAGGTTTTACTTCTTAGGTGGAGTTGAGGATGAGTGATGTGGATTCCTACATGGAGCCACCTCATCCTCCTCTCTCCCTTTTCTATTTATTGGAGTTATTTTTCTTATTTGGGGGTTACTTGATCATTTTTTGCTCTTTTATTTTTGAGAGTTAGAGGATTTTGGGAGTGCTTATGGATTGTTGGAGCTTGTGGATGATTGCTTGGTTTTGAGGAGCTTAGGGACTTACTCTTGAGAACAAGCTCTATTATGGAAAGGTAAGATCTTTACCTTGATTATGTTATGGTTTATTTTGTGTTTAATATTGTTTTCTTTGGAATGTTTGTTGGGTGTAGGTAGATTGCCTAAGTTTGAAGTAGGAGGAGACTATGGAGAGATTTATTATAGGGAGGCATAAGAGTTTACTTTCTTGTTTGGAGGGAGTTTGGGTTGGGTGCCCCACCTTGTACAAGGAATGCTTGCATTTCTTTCTTGTTTCTTTTATGAGGGAGGCATAAGAGTATGTGGGAGGTATAAGGGGTACTTGAGGGAGGCATAAGAGTATGTAGGGGATTTGAGATATGCATTGGAGGCTTTAAGGTGGGAACCCATTCCCATTGGGAGGAATAAGTGGCCTCCCCATAGGTCTTGCTCTTTTGGCTTTCATTTTAAGCCTTGTTATTTGTTGTTTTTTTGTTCTTATTTCTTGTGTTGTAGTTGATTTGAATGTGGTTGAAATGGTTGTGAAATATTTTTTTGTGTTGTGGAAGCTTGTTGTTTCCATGTGTTGGAATCATCTCCCATTGTAATGTGGTTGGGGCTCGGGGCCAATGAAGAGGATGGCTTCTCCTCTTCATTGGATATCTTGGTTGGGTGGAGAGCGTTGCCTCTCCCCCCATTTTGTTGTGAATCAAATAAATCATGTTGGAGCCTTCTTGTTGGTGTTGAGGAGCTTGGAAGTTTGTTGGAGTCCTTGAAGAAATACCTTCTTGAGAGAAGCCTTTTTGTTTCCCACTCAAAGTGGAAGATTGTAAATTTGTTTATGTTTTAAAGGAAATGTTGAAATACAAGTTGTATTAATATTTGAAGAAGTTCATTGTAAAATTGTAAAGAAAGAAATTTCCTTCTCATTAGAATGTAATAGGGAAAGAGAAAGAATCAAAATGGATATATTGTGTAAAAGTTTAGTTGGAAGTTGCATTGTGAAAAAGAGAGAAGAAAGATATGTGTTGTAAGTTAGTTTTGTGAAATAGAAAAGAAAACTATTGTCTTTATTTGAAGTGTTAGCTTGTTGTGAGAAAATAAGTTCCTTATTTTTAAAAGAAATGAGCAATGGGAAAAGAAAGTTTACTACATTGTGAAGTTTGCATTATGGTAAAAGAGAAAGGAGAAATATAGAAGTTGTAATATGTTAAAATGTGTGCAAAGTAAACTTGAATATAAAATAAAGTTGTTATAGTCATTTTTGATATATGAAGTTGTAGTGAAGATGAAAGAGACAACAAATTTGAGATAGGGAATTGTTGCATTTTGTATTAAGAAAATAACAATGTAGAAGTAGATATAAATTCTTTATTTTTACTCTTGGAATTCAAAGAAAATTAGTTAAACAAAATGGAAATGATCTTGTAAGTAGTTGTGCTTTTATTTGAAATTGATAATGCTTAAAATGAGTAGTTTTAACTAAGAAATGATCAAATGGAATGAAATCTCAAAACTGGAAACTTTAGGTGCATAAAATCCAACTAGAATGTGTTTTGGAACATTGTAGCAACTTTTGGTTTTTGTGAAATCTTGGGTTTTTAGGTTCTTTTTTTAGAAACAGGACCGCCACCCTATGCAGAGTGGCGGTCCCATAACCGCCACTTAGGCTAAGCCGGATGTCTCAAACCGCCGCTCAGTAGGGTGGTGGTCTGTGGTTTGTCACCCAGAAGGGGTGCGGTCTCGTGGATCCGGTCTACTCGTGGTGATAGTTCTTTCACTTACGACAGAACTCTTCGAGATCCGCACCTGTGTGAAAATTTTAACTGGTTTTTACTAATTTATAAGTTGTAAAATTTAACTAATGACTACCAACATGCAAACAATGTGTGATCCCATGGATTTGAGCAATAAAATATACAAATGGTGGATCTAAAACATTTCTTCTCATTTTATTCATGGGGGTAGGGTTTGCCCCCAAATTAAAAAAACACAAATACAAAAGCTTGAAATAAAACCAGATTGGTAGAGGAAACCCCCTCCCAATCCTTAAATGAAATAGATTACATTGATAAAACTACCACTAAACTAATCTAAACTAGATCTCCATGTATGATCCTCCATAGTTCTTCCTCCTTTGCTCCCATGGCTTCCTCTTCTCCAACCTGCAATTTTTAACAAAAAAAATAGACCAAATGAGGGGAAATGAACAAAGGAAAGGCTTTAATAAAAACTCATAAGGAAATTTAGGGCTAGTTTGGAACCCTAGGATCTAGTGGCCAAGATTGATTTGATCTAAGGGTGGAGGTTTCACCCTACTTTTGCTAGTAGAAAGGCAATTTAAATGTTTAAATTAAATTCTTAAGGGTATGTGTAATTGGGGAGTGGGGCCATTTAATTGCCTTAGAGTGCTAAACCTTTATTAGTTCTTAGCAAGCCTTAGGAGTCAATGGAAAGGACTCTAAGTTAATAGGATAATAAATTTAAATAAATTAATATAAGGTTAACCTTCTAGATTGAACATTAACTAAAGAGAAGAAAACATTTAGCTATGTAAATTAATCTATGGTACCTTCCTAATGAATAATTGATTATGGACCTTAGAGATAAATTGAGATTATGTTAACCTTTTATCTAGACCCGGTTCTTTAATCAAGAAGTGGAGGTTAGTGGTGTAAGTTAGTTGTTGTACCCTAGGGGATTAACATCCTTGTAACTTGTTTTATCCTCTTACCTTGTTCTTGTAAAAAATAAAAAGTTTAGTCGTAATTTTCGGGTTAAGTTCTAAGAGTTAGCGTGTTTTTAAAATGTCATTTTTGCGAGGCGTTACAAACATAAACATGATTAAATCTCTCGAACTTTAAGTTTATATTTTTGAGTTGGAAGGTTCGTGATAAGAATTATAGCTATTGATGATTTGATTAGAAAAGTAAGTGTAGATGTTGGGTTTTTAACTATTTTATCAAAAATGAAAAATTTATGAATAAATAAACCTTAAGTCCTAAAAATTTTATTGAGTAAGTGTTTCGTTATAATAAGGCGGCGATGTTGGTTTTTTGATATATTTTAGTTATTTTTGTTAATTAAGTATTATTATTATTTTTATATTATATTGAGATAATTTGGAAAACTAAAATTTGTTTTATGAGTGGGATGAAGTGGATTGTTTGAAAGTCATTTAGGACTTAAAAGTTGATTATGTCATGTAATTTCACCAATACAATTTTTTGTGTGTAATGCAATAAATGTATGGTTTTGTAGTAGAAAATGAAAAATAAGAATGCAAAATTATTAGATCAAGTAAATTTCAGCAAATGACTCATTAGGAGTCCCATGAGTTATTGGAAAATATTTAAAACTACTTATGAAATTAAATTATAAAATTTATGGTTGATATAATTAAGATATTAAAAATTGTGAGTTAATGAAATAAAATCAGATTACAATTAAAACAAACAATATTTAGATCCTAAAAAACACTTGGTATGATTTGATAAATTATACTTGTAGTGCCCACTCCTCTTTGACATTTATATGATTATGATTCTGCCATTATAGATTAGATTTTGGACATTTCTATCATGGTTTAGATATTGACAGATGGACATTGTTATTTTGATTAGTTAATTTATAGACAGTGTGGATGTTAGACTAATGACATGATTACAAGATGGATTATATGCATATTTGGATATATCGAATTGTTGATTTTGAATTTATATTGACTAATGCATTTACTTTGCTAATTATATGATGCTTGATGATGTAATTGATGTCGTGATCTTATTGCTAGTTGATGTAGTAATGAAATTGAAATAATTGGAATTGTGAACAATGGCGAATTACTTGTCTTGGTTTAAGTTGTGATAATTGATGATATGTATATGCATGTATTTCATTATTTTGATGTTGTTAATATGGCCATGAGGCCAGAAAGGTATTGTCTTGACTTTTGTAGGTGTTCGCAAACACAATAAACCAAAGGGGGATAGGAGACCAATAGT
The DNA here is from genome assembly GCA_018340775.1 of Taxus wallichiana var. yunnanensis. NCBI lineage: Eukaryota > Viridiplantae > Streptophyta > Pinopsida > Cupressales > Taxaceae > Taxus > Taxus wallichiana. Next base: position 790,911,810 of record CM031237.1, on the reverse strand, counting down.
GAGAGAATATGGAGTATTGGCAACATGTCACCATGGCAACACATGTTTCGTATGTTGTTGTTAGGAGGTCCCCATTGGGGGGTGACCTCAAAAGTGACCTTGGGAATGTTTTTAATTTTGTCTTGTTGATTTTTATTTAATTGTGAGTTATTTATTTTTATGTGCATGTGGAGTCACTTTTATTAATTATGTTTTTCACCCTCTTAAGTTAATTTAAAAGTGTTTATCTAGTGCTAATTAAGATGTGACTAAAAGAAGGGAAATAAATGTGAGTTGGTAGCTTTTATGTGTGTTGGTTTAGGATGAGTTTAATGTGTTTTGGGTTGTGTGTACTCAATCTTCCTTGTGAATTTCAGATTTTGACCTTCTAGGCTATTTTGGAGACTTGTGGGACAAGCTAAGCTTGTCCCACACCTTTTAAAGTCACCCACCCACCTAGCCTATGATGTGAGGGACTTATTTTAGGTCATATTTTGTGTTTTAATGAAGGAAAAGGGCAATCAAGTGCACTTTTCTTACATGGGTAATTAATTTTGTCCTTAAGGGGTGTGGGTTGGGTTGAGTGTGTAAGAGGGTGGTCTTTTCCCCAACCACCAATTTATTATGCTTTGGGGTATGGGTTTGACTTTGGTGATGTGGGATGGAGAAGAAATGATGTGGCATCCTACATGGAGCCACATCATCTTCCTCTTCCTCTTTTCTATTTATTGGAATTTTTGTGAAGTTTTGGGGTTACTCACTTGGTTTTGGGCTCTCTCATTTTGGAATGCTTGCCTTTTAGAGTACTTATTAGAGTTGAAGATTGCTTAGAATTTCTTGAGCTTGGAGGACTTTGGGACTTGTTGAGTCTTTTATGGAAAGGTAGGGTCTTATACCCTTGTTTTCTCCTCTTTTCTTGTATGTTTTTGTGTTGAATGAATGTCTTTCTTGCTTGATGTTGTTGGATAATGAAATGGATTTAGGATGTGTTGAGATAGTGAAATGGGGATGAAACATGTTGGGCGACATAAGTGTTTCCTTTTGGTATTTAGGAGGGAGTGGGTTGGATGCCCCACCTTGTTCTCATCTTGTTATTTTATTCATTGTGGGAGACATAAGAGAGAGGGAGGCATAAGAGACTTTGGGGTTGATTTTGTTTTTGAGGTTTTTGAGGTGGGAATCCAAACCCTTGGGAGGCACAAGGGTATCCCCATATTCCTTTCTCTACTTGGCTTGTTTTAGAGCCATTGTTTTGGGAAGTTGTTGTGTTTAAAAATGAGTGTTTTGTGGTTATTTTATTGTATGAATGTTGCTTGGTAGTAAATGTGGAAGCCTTGTATTTTGTTTCCATGGTTGTCACATATTCCTTATTGTCTCATTGTTGGGGCTCAGGGGCCAATGAGGAAGTAGGCTTCACTTCCTCATTGGAGTAATGGTTGGGTGGAGAGTGTTGCCTACTCCCCCATTTTTGGTTGTGTTGATCTTGGAAGAAGGTGGAGTTTAGATGATGAAGGCTTCTTGTGCATTTGGAGAAAATAAAAATGGACTCTTGTAAATATTTACCATGTTGTCTCCATTGTGTATGGAGGGCTTGTATACTTGTATTTGTTTAAAGAGAAGTTTTAGTTGTTATATTATCAAAATGTAATCTTGGTTGATATTGTAAATGAAGGCACAAGTTGAAAATCCTTCCATTACTTGTTGGAAAGTAAGGCTATAGATTGTTAAATTTAATCAAGTTTATTGAAATGTGATTAAAGAGAAAAAAACAACTTGTTCTCATTTTAGTTGGTTTATTGTTCTTCTTTAGGTGTGTTGTTTTTATTTCAAAACTATTGAAAATATTGTTGAAAGTTTCTTGTGGGAATGTTTGCAAACTTGTATGTTGTAAGGGAAAGAAATATTAACTTCGATTGTATTAGTTGAAAGATATATAATAGCAAAAGAAACTATATTTGTTCATCTCCTTGTATTGGTTGAAAGAAAGTATAAATTTTATATAAGTAAATGGAAATCCTTTTAAACCTTAGTTGCTATTTATCTTATCTATATATATTGAATTCTTAAAATCTAGTTGAACAAAGGAACTAGATAGTGGCAAAGTAGTCTATAGATCTAATTGAATATATAAATGTGTTGTTAGGTCCAATAAATTTCATCTTTAGTCAAGTATCAAGGCAATAGTAATTATGGATGAAACAAGTTATTAATCAACACTTGGTAACATTTCTACCAAATTTTAAGTATAAAATTAAGCTTGGGTAATACTATTAATACTATGAATATTATTAGTTATTTATAGTAGTCTTAACATTAAAATGTTATTAAATGTGATATTAATAATACTATTGATATTATACATACATACATACATACATACATACATACATACATACATACATACATACATACATACATACATACATACATACATACATACATACATACATACATACATACATACATACATACATATATATATATATATATATATATATATATATATATATATATATATACACACACACACACACACACACACACATTTAAATGTATATTAAACAAAAAAAAGGTTAATAAAAAAGAAATCAATTAAAAACTTGTGGAGTTAGGCCATGACCTGTGTATGTCCAACACCCCCACCCCCCACAAAAATCAAACCAAACTCTTAATAAAATCAAACTAGCCATCACAATTTTTGCTATAGTTGGTCCCTTGTTAAATGCACGAACTAAAAAACTCTAATCCGTAGCCGAGCATTTCATTTTTAATTCGGTTTCGTGTGTGTGTGTGTGCACACACACACACACATCTATTTAAATAAAACCCAAAATCCCAAAGATTACAAAGGTGATATGTTTATATCACTGTAATCTTTGGGATTTTGGGTTTTATTTAAATAGACACACACACACACACACACACACACACACACATTCTCTTACCCAAGTAAATACATACACCGTTTTACCTATTTCCTCTAAAATGGGGCAAAAACCACATGCCCATTTGGGAAAATACTAAAATAATGAGATAAACAAAATAAATAAATACATTGGAACCCTAGAAGAGGGTGTAAATAGAAAAAGGAAGGAATGGAAGAATGTGCATCCCTCCATGAGCTTGAGATTGCCTCTCATGGCTTCCACCTCCTCTCCACCAATCTGCAAAACAAAAAGAAGAAACAATAAGTCAAAACAAAGAGAAAAGAGCTTTTCATAAGCATGCTTAGGGTTAGTTGAATCCCTAGATCTAAGGGCCCCAAATGAATCCATCCAATGGATGAGATTCATCCCTACAAAAAGTAGGTGGGAAGTGGGTGAGAGAAATTCAAATTTAATTTGCATGGGTAGACATTATTTTGGGGCCACTCTAGTATGTGTAGGGGTGTTATTATTTCCTAACCCAAGTGTCTTTTAGAGACCTTTTTACTTAATGCAACTTTGACCCCTTTGTGGGTATTATAGAACTTTATTATTTAATTAAATAGGCCACAATACCCTTGAGATTAACTAACCAAATTTAATTAAGGTGAAATTAAATTGTATTAAAGTAAATTATAGGAAGCCTAAGTCTTGCTTTAGACTAACTAATTTTATTATTTTATTTTAAAGGGGGATCTAAAGGAAAGTTGATAATGTTAATTTAGTGTAATTTTAGACACGAGAATGTGGAGAACGTAAATTCAAATATGATATTGCGAGTGTGTTTAAAAATAAAATAAAAATTATTCCGTAATTTTTCTAGTTGACCTAGGTTTTCCTTGGGTTTTGTGTGGGTAATTTTGTGGGCGTTACAATACTATCATAGATAATAAAATTAGGAATGTAAAAATTAGGGTTAGAGAGGATTACACTGATTATGTAATGATATGCAATGAAAACCATGTGAAAATGTGTAGGGAATGTGTGTAGCATGTTGTCATGCTATCTACACAATTTCGGAGTTTTTTTGCAAGAAAAAGAAGTCTCATGTCTCTCAATTTTTCCTAATTGGAATTGTCCTTGTTCGATGGATTCATCCTATATAGCTCTAGGATCTCAATTTTTCATCTAGCATTGTGTTCTTATATTTATTGAGCTTCATCTTCCATGATTATAATTTCATGATCGCAGGTTGTGCAACTATTTAGGATTCTTATTTTGATTCTTTTCTTAGGGACATAAAGATGATTAGCTCTTTTGAAACTTGTGGATCCCACCATGCATATGTAGCACTATTCCAAAGTGGTATCAAACCCAAGTAGTTATTCTACCCAATGAAATATGTGCAAGATGTATATCAATTTTTTTATTAGATAAGGTAATAAACAGGTATTGTGGCTCCTAGGGGCCATACAACATAGGAGGAAAAAGATAAAACAATGAGGAAAAAAAAAGACAACCTCTACTAAATGGCGAGACCCAACAATAAAGACTCCAAACCTTAGAGGAAATCCCCACCAACAAACCAAAACAGATCAAAAACTTGACCCACACTTACAGATTGAGCCAAAAGCAAATCCTAGTGAGCCAATGAGTCCTAAGAAGATTTTTCGATTGGAATTAGTGAGCCATCGTGGGACCTCTATCCAATTATTCATGGGTCATACCATCCCCAAGAAAAAATTGCCTAAAAACTACCAAATTGACTTCCCTATCACCCTCTACACAGCCTTCTAGCACCATCCACATCTGTTTGTTGTCCCTTCACCGTGTCATCAATGCCTTTCTTTTTAAAATTTAAAAATTGTGTGGAAAACTCACCTCCCTCCTTCCCCAAATCTCCTTTCGCCAACCCCTGTTTCAAGAGACTTCCCAAAATTTTAAATTTGAGACTCTCACCTATTTGACTAGTTCCTTCTATCCATAGCACTAACTGCTTCACCCTCCATTGCTACTAGAACATCTCCCTCCATCTTTGTTCAATCCTCCAAGGGCACAGGGCTGTCCATAATAGGATTCACCTAAAGCACATCCTTGACCTCATCCTCCTCATCAAACAATGCCTCTAACTCGTCATCCCCTCGGGAAAAGTAATTTTTAGAGCCGGATCCTCAAAGCACAACACTCCTTCATTTCATAGATGGCCCTTATGTAATGGTTGCGGAATATTTGAGAGTTTTCAACATCAATCTCTTGTTCCCATATATCGCTAAGGAGTGAAAAAAAAATGTTTTGGAACTTTGAAACCCACCGGAATATCAATGTAAATCCTGGAAAACAATATCCTAGATCGAGCCTTGGTCATTAGATCAACCATAATCAACATTCCCATTGATCTAGCGATCCTAGAATTTTTTTGGCTCCCGAACTCCAAAGGAAGACTTGGAAGGAAGATCGAGACCCAGGGAGGGCATGGACACTAAAATCATGTGGCATTCCAGGAACCCAATGATGGAAAATAAAAATAACATTTCCATAAAACTGCGACCCCTCATGCAACACTTTTTTGCATTTCCAATTCATTTTGGAAGAAAAAGATAAAACATTCTCTTGTAAGAGCTCGTACTTCAACTTTGCAGCACCATTTTCTTCTACTCCACTCTCTCACAAAGTCTATATTTGGTATTAATCCTACAAACCTCCCTACGAGTGCTTATTTGAATCTCTCTTTGGCTCACAATAATGAGATTCAAAATATCCAGCCGTGATTCCTCGTCCTTCCACGAAGGGGTGAGCTTGGGAGGCTTTTGATTTGCCTCTCCAAACAACTTCATCGCCCAAGTGATGGCTCCTTTCATTGCAATCATAATTTTTGATAATAAGTAAATGGTGTTTTTTTATTGGGATCCTACCCATGTACAAGGAAGGCCTAAAAGTATAGATAAAACCATAAGCACAACATGAAGAAAAAAAAAAAACTTCCCGTAGCAAGAAGAAGAAACTAGGTAGAAGAAAAGGATTTATTGTATGATTTTTTCTTACTATACACAATTTCCACCCATCTTCGACATCCTCAATAAGAAGCATTACTTCAAGAGAATCAAATAACCAAAATAAATTGAAGTTTAGAGGAGTATTTTCCTTATCCGCTTTACCGATTTTTGTTTCAACAATTTTTCTATCCTAAGTAACCTTTAATTTTTACTTGAATCCTTCAATAGAGATTTCTCTAAGTGGAGTTTCAGTCACCCACTCATCCAAGTCTTCCAAATATTCTTATGAGTCTAAATTTCCATTATCATCAAGAGAGAAATGATCTCATTAGAGCATTTTTCCACCTAGTAGCTTTCTCATTCATATGTTTACCCATCACACAATCAACAAAAATATGTCTGATATCAAAACATATTCTACATCTCGAATGGAAAGCCTTGATAATCAAGAGAATGAATCCAAGTTTTATTTTGAAATTTGACCTTGATGTTAGTGGGAGGTTTTTTGAGGTATGAAGCTCAACCATAATTCGGGCATAGGTTGTATGAGTGAAATAAGTGGTGCAGAGTCAATGTTTAGTATGTTGCCAATGGAAACAAGAAAAGAATGTTCCTAAAATTACAAAGGGCAAAAAGTGTAATCTAATCCATATTGGTTTGTGTAAAAATGACTCAATGATGGGATTAAAAGAGGAGAACTAGGGTTTCATGACAAGATAGTGAGATTGACATGCCCAAATATTTTCATCTATGGTCTTTTTATTAGTTAATGAAGAAAAGAAAATAATAAATATTCCCCTTATATAAGGATAGATATCTAACCTTGCTTGAAGAGAGGATGCCAATTTTTGAGATAAAATTATGGAGGACTAGAAGGTTAATCCGTAAACCACCGAATCTACAGATGAGTGTGTGAGCTTGATAATTTTTTTAGCTTCAAGCACATCATTCACAAAAGTAACACTTGGGAAATTTGCATTAGGTACCATTGGTATGATGGGCTTGTCTCTCCCTCATAATGCATCACTAAAGGATTTAGTTTCTATTTCCCACTTAACACCATGAGTAGGGAATCTTCCCGGTGTTAAGTCCCTTCCTATTATCCTCGTCAAATTCAATAGATGCATCTACCGTAAGATTTGGTGATCCCGCTAAAATGAGAACACATGACATGGAGGAAAGCCCCGATGTCACCACAAACACTAGGTGTGGAACACATTGTATCCCCCTGTGACCACTCGTCCCAATTGAAAAAACCAACCAAAAGATAAACTTAAGATCCTTTTCCATCATGGAAAGATTTATACCCTTCCAGTCATAGATCTTCGAGGGCATGTCGAATAGGGAAGCTGAAACCAGTGAGGTAGATGTGCAAGGGATGAAGTTCTATCACTTCTAAGGGAGTGGGAAACTCTACCACCACATGGAATACAAGTAGGGAATTTCTGCCCACTCCATTCTCCTCCCCCTAGGACTGAAAAAAACACCTCCACATAGTCCTCCACGGACACCTAACATAGAAGCCGTTAGAGACTCCAAATCTATCTGTAAAGTGTTAATGAAGTAGGATTCAGATTTGAAATGCGTAAGATTTTGCTATAAGATGTTTCATGGTGTTCAAAGCACTGGATCCATCGCTTATTCTCCCTTCCTCTCTATGTCGATTGGCTTGAGAATAGATTCCATCGCTGCTATGGGTTAAGGTTAGGGTTAGAGCATATTGGAGTAGACAACAGAGTAGACTTGGAAAATAAGACCATTTTAGGATCTCCAAAACTTAGAAATGATATTTGGCATGTGGTGTAGATTTGTAAATGGATTAATGTAGCTTTTAAAGATGTGTGTAGACTTAGAAATAGCTTAATATTCTTGAGATATTGATTTAGGAATTGAGATATTTATTTTGACATTCTAGGTAGCTCAAAGAAGTGATTTGTGAGGCTCTTATAATGAGTTAAGTAAATATTCCCTCTCAAATAACACATGAATAACCAAGGTAACTTTTAAATTTGAAAATTTAACTATACAAGATTTTATGACGAAGTCATCATATTTAGACAAATTTAGCCAGTGAATTTATTCTCCATGGGAAAATTCATATGAGTACAATAAGGCATGTGTAATAATTAGTCTTAGTAGTTTGATAACAAGTGTGACTGTTGATGCAGAATCACAACACCCTTGAATGTCTGCAAATTGATGGGTTGCGACTCTTAGTGTGATTACATAACATGGGACCATCTCTCAAGATGTGGGACTTGTGAACTTGAGATGGTCCTCTAGAGAAGGATGGTTCCTACTCCTAAACTACCTGCCACAATATAATCTAATGCAGAAAACTATCTAATCCTAATCTAACTTTCCAATGGACCAGGGAGAGAGAGAAATGCATGAAAATAGAGCCTACACTAAAGCGGTGATACACCAAAAGGAGGTTTTTGATCACAAATCTAACTGCCTGAAATGGAGAGAGGTGAGAAATGGAGAGGATGGACAAGATGCATCACAGACCAAAGATAAAGTTCACACAAAACACCACTTCAAACCCATTAAACACAACTCCCAAAACCTGCAATAGACATCAGAGATATGCACAATATACCCTGCAATGGTGAGAGGCAAGAAGAGACAATAAAATAAGAAAAGGATGGACAAAATGCATCACGAAATATATTTTATTACTCCATGAGTTCACACAGTACATCATTAATGGGAAAGAGGCAAGAAAACATCATTACAAAGAAAAGAGAGGAGGCTTAAGCTCCACATTCAACCCTAGGGAAGAAGGAGAGAGGGGGTAGGAGAGAAAAATGACCAACCTTTAGAAAAATGCCCCTCTTTACAATATATATGGATAATGAGAGAGAAAGGAGAGAAGAATTCAAATGATGCTTCAAACACCCAAAAAGCATTGAATTCACTTATAACATTGATGGGTTCCACTGCAAAACCCATGCCTCCATGTGTTGTTCCTTGTTGGGCAAGAAAAGAAGCCCATACTTCATTATGGTGGTAGGTGAGAATCTTGATAGCCTGTAGTTGAGTAGAAGACATTGAGAGCTTTCCAAAAAGTCCTCTCTTGCTCAAATCCAAGTTTCCAGTTGAAAGTTATGATCATGTAAAGGTTAGGGTTGGGAATTCCATGATGAACTTGATGTCTATCCATGCAAGATCCATGTGGAAGCCCCACACATTCTTAAGATTTTTTTTGCCTTTTAGGGTCCTGGGAATGTGACGTGCTAACACTTGGAATCATCCGCAAACATGTTGCTTCGTTCCTTTGGGTGAGTAAGGAGACCCACTATATATAATGTAAAACCCCTTTGGGTGTGACCCTTTCCTTACACTCTTGAAGTTGTGACGGTTGGACACTTCACATCATCCACGATCCTACTCTATTTCTTTGTGTTTTGGCTTTTCCGCCTATTTAGGAGCAACTATGTTGGACCCTAGACACGTGGAGGGCTAGTGCTTGTTTGAGGACCTACCTTTTAAGCACCATACCTTTGAGTACAATTGAAGAGAGACACAGTGGAGGCTTCTGTTGACTCTTCCCATGCTTAGAATTTTCAACATCGGTGACCATTTCTTGGGCTCTAACCACGTGGAGAGCCTGCGCACTCATTTGGGACTCAGCCTTTGGATTTTACCATTGAAGTTGCACCAAAGAGACATGTGGAGGCTTCCACTGGCTCTTTTCTATGGACTTAATTTTTAATGGCCGGTGCAACTTTCTTGGGCCCTAGACATGTGGAGAGCTACGCTCATTTGGGACCTCCTTTCTTTTATTTTACCTTTAAGTTGTGCCAATGAGGCACGTGGAGGGTTCCACTGGCTCTTTTGCTTTTCTTATAATTTTCAAAGGCCGGTTTTTCGCCTTTTTGGGATTTGACCACATGGAGAGCCTACGCTTGTTTGGGGACCCACCTTTTTTTTTACCATTGAAGTTGCACCAAAGAGACACGTGGAGGGTTCCACTGGCTCTTCCCATGCTTAGAATTTTCAACGGCTGGTACAACTTTATCGGGATCTGACCACGTGGTGATCCTATGCTCATTTGGGGACCCCACTTTTGTCACACCTTTTGAAGATGCACTAATGAGGCACATGGAATTTTCCATGGCCATTTTTATACTTAGCTGATTCGGGCCTCGAGTGAAAAAATAAGCACTTCAGCTTTGAGGAGGGCATGAGGAGATAGAAAAGAAGGCGTGTGCATAAGAAGGGAAGAAAGCAAGTGTGTAGGAGGAAGGCACGAAAAGGGGAAATGGAAGTGAAGTATAATGCAAAGGAAGAAATAAGAAGGCACACGAGGGTGCGTAGATGGATTGTAGCAAGGAAGTGAGGCACAGAAGATGCAAGTGCATGAGAGGAAAGTAGATAGAATGCATGCACATAGGTGTGTGTGCCATAGAAAAGAATGCATACTTGTGAAAGACAAGTATGGAAGTAGGGTGCATATATCCAACTCGAGGAATGGCGTGGAAAGACAGAAAAAAGAGGGAACACAATAGGAAGACCTGGAACTTAGCTAATTTGGAAGGCATCTCTAAAGGGTGCAAAGAATTACAAGTGCAGCGTGGGAAGGACTAATTACATGTCGCTGATGAGTGCACCTAAATGTGGCATCGGGATATAGCTTATGAATAGTGCCAAATGAGCAACCTTGTGGGTGCCAACCTAAAATGTGAAGCATAAGAGCCGCCTTATGAAAGTAAAAGTCATCCAAATAGCTAGGAGAGTTATTTGGATAACAATTTGGCAACTTTCGGAGCCATCTTCCTGCTAGATGAAGAGACCAGTAGCCTTGGAAGCCCATTGGGCATGGAGATAAGCCTGGTAAACATAATTCTGATTTGAATCTTTGAAATCTTGTCCCTGAGCCACCTAAAACATTATTGAAATTGGAGCCATTCTCCCCAAGCTTACCTTCAATGGATTGTGTGAGCAACAAAACACTACAACACACACTATGTAAAAAATTAAAATCATACATGCCCCAAGTGGGACATGTAGAGTGTGCAAAAGCACTTCTTCTACTAAAATCAAACCTACCTACTCTACGCTAACCAGAAGCAAAGGGAACTCAAACAAATCTTACAACAGCAGGGAGAAGTAGCTTCCCTTTCTCAAAATAGGTAGCCATGTATATGATTTGGCACTGAACATGGCTTTTATTATGAGTGAAAAAATAACAAGAGGCTGATCCTCCACCCAAATCATCAAGGTATCAACTAGAAACAAGACAAATACCTCTTTTAGTTGCTCTACATTTGGATTGAAGAGGCATTACGCTGATCCTTGGTACTTTGAAACTCATCCTCATGCTCAAAAGTAAGCATGACTAGTTTTGGCTTCTCCCTTAGCTCCAATGAAGCCAAGTACTTAATTGGGCAAGGTCTGATCCGATGGATGTGCCCATTGTTCTAAAATTAAACTCCAAGAATGGAGTCTTCCTATGGACCTTCTAGGTGAATGATGTGGAAGAGATGGTGTCTTCATGTTCTTTTCCTTCCTCCACCTGAGAAGAATGTGGAAGATTAGGATCTTCCAACCTTGGTTCCATAGGGCCGTTGTGAAATGTAGGCTGCTGTAATTGAATGCTCTCCTTCGTGACAATAGGCTCGTGTGCCTGGAAGGTGGATGATGGAGGAGAAAATGATGTGATCTCCTTGGGCTCCTCTCCATCAAATAAATCCTCCAAGTCAGACAGATAATCTTGCCTCCTCGTTGTCCTCTGCATGTGTGTGTTTGACCTCCTCCATGGTGTCCTCTTGATCTGCAAATTTCTCACCATGTTTCTCCTCATCTTCAAACATGAAGTCTGAAATCTCAAAATCTTCTTCGACATTAGAGTTTGAAGGGGATGAAGTGGGAGGAGGAACTGAAGGTTCTTATGTGGCCTGCTCTGTACTTGAAACTCTACTGTATGGGTTCTCCTCCACAACCAAAATGCACTCCTCCTCTTTTGGATTTGGAGTAGCTACTTCTTCCCTCACTTGTGCTTAACCAAAGCCTCCACCACTTGTGGCTTGACCTCAGCCTCCTCCATGGGTTTCTCCATCAAGGGGATTTTATCAATCTCGAATCTAAGAGCCAAGCTCATCAAGCTTCTAATCATTTCTTCTTTTCTTGGATCTTCTTCTTGCTGCTCTCCTTGAATGGATTTTTGAGTCTCTTCCCAACATGGACTTGGGAAAGTAGGAGGAGTGGTGGGTGGGGTATCCACTAGTTTTTTCTTTATTTGTGGTGGAGGGGAAGGTATTGCTTTTGGATCTTGTGGAGGGGACTTGGATTTGGAAGGAAAAAGGATAGAGCAATTAAGATGGGATGGGAGACTAGAAATGGAGAAGGGAATTAAACACTAGGGGAAACAAGTAAGAAACTAGACTCATGACACTGCTGTGATGATATTGATTGAGAAAGAGGAAAAGAAAATCTATGAGGTGGTGGACTTACCCATTGACAAGGTTGTCTTATATCTAACTCATAAGCCTCAATCTCCTCAGTCCACTGTGTAATTTGGGGTAACATTTCAACCATGAAATCAAGCTTCTCCTATGGCTATAATGTCTTGGAAAAGGGCCTTCCCATGGACAAGGTTCCTTCTAACCAATTTTGAAAGCTTTCATTTGTGTTGTAGCCCAAGACTAAACCATTTAGCCTCCATTCTTTGAATCTTCTCCAATAGGTTAGCATTCTCCATATATAGCTATTATCATCATATGTATACCCTTGTTCTTGATAAGCTCCATAGCCAAAATGGTTTTGACACTACTCATATGGGTAAGCATGATGGTTTTGAATCTGATCATAATGCTAATCTAGAGGAGTTGTGAAACTCATTAGAGGCTGATTGCACTGTTGCTATAGGTGTGAATTCCAAGATGGGAATGAAGTCATGATTGCACAACTTCATGAATGAAAAGATGAAAGATGTGGAAAGAAGAATGGGTGGAAATGGATGGAAGAAAGTCTACAACTTAGAGAATGGGTTGTTGATCAAATGGAGTCACCAGATGTGTTTTACATGTGCCTCTAAAGGCTGAATCTTAACAAGAACACACCAACCTGCTAAGATGAAGTGGTAAGGTGCTTCAAATCTGTCCCATCGGCATGCCAAAACTATTGAAGTGTGGTCACATGGTGGCTTAAGATTTACTATTTGATAATGAGACACCTTGGAAAGATGAGAAAAATATAACTCCAGTCTCCCACCGGGCATGCCATAACAATTGATGTAGAATCACAAATGACCCATGAATGTCCTCAAGCAACTTGATGGGTTGAGACTCTCAGTGTGATTACATAACATTGGACCATCTCTCAAGTTGTGGGACTTGTGAACTTGAGATGGTCCTCCAGAGAAGGTTGGTTCCTACTCCTAAACTACCTGCCACAATCTACTCTAATGCAGGAAAACTATCTAATCCTAATCTAACCTTCCAAGGGACCAGGAGAGAGAGAAATGCATGAAAAAAGCCTACACTAAAGCGGTGATACACTAGAAAAGGAGGTTGCTGATCACAAATCCAACTTCCTGAAATGGAGAGAGGTGAGCAATGGAGAGGATGGACAAGATGCATCACAGAAAAAGATAAAGTTCACATAGAAAACAACTTCAAACCCATTAAACACAGCTCCCAAAACTTGTAATAAACATTAGATATATGCACAATATACCCTGCAATGATGAGAGAGGTAAGAAGAGATAATAAAATAAGAAAAGGATGGACAAAATGCATCACGAAACAAATTTTATTGCTCCATGAGTTCACATAGTACATCATTAGTGGGAAAGAGGCAAGAAAATGCCATTACAAAGCAAAGAGAGGAGGCTTAAGCTCCACATTCAACCCTAGGAAGAAGGAGAGAGGGGGCAGGAGAGAAAAAATGACCAACCCTCCCCTCCTTATAATATATAGGAAGAATGAGAGAGAAAGGAGAGAATGATTGAATCATGCTTCAACCACCCCAAAAGAGTATTGAATTCACCTACAATAATGATGGGTTCCACTACAAAACCCATGCCTCCATGTGTTATTCCTTGTTGGGAAAGAAAAGAAGCCCATACTTCATTATGGTGGTAGATGAGAAGCCGATGACACAAAAGTTGAGTAGCAGACATCGAGAGCTTTCCAAAAAGTCCTCTCTTGCTCAAATATGAGTTTCCAGTCAAAAGTTATGATCATCCAAGGTCTTTTAAAATTCGTGGTGTTCCATGCGGGCTTGGAGTCTATTCATGTAAGATCCACGTGGAAGTCCCCATGCATTCTTAAGATTTTTGTTGCCTTTTAGGGTCCTAGGAATGTGACATGCCGACACTTGGCATCATCAATGAACATGCTGCTTCATTTGTTTGGGTGAGTAAAGGGCCCCACTATATATAATGTCAAAACCCCTTTTTGGGTAAGACCCTTTCCTTTCACTCTTAAAGTTTTGGCGGTTGGACACTTGGCATTGTTTGCCACCTGCTATGCTTTCTTTGTATTTTGGATTTTCCACCTATTTAGGAGCAATTATGTTGGACCCTAAACACGTGGAGGGCCAACGCACGTTTGAGGACCTATCTTTTGTAACATACCTTTGAGAGTTGTCTTTGAAGAGACAAGTGGAGGGTTCCGCTGGCTCTTCTCATGCTTAGAATTTTCAATGACTAGTGTAACTTTCTCGGGCTTTGACCATGTGGAGAGCCCGCGCTTGTTTAGGAATCAGCCTTTTGATTTTACCATTGAATTTGTGCCAAGAGACACGTGGAGGCTTCGTTGGCTCTTCCCATAGAAATTTTTTTCCATGGCCGGTGTATCTTTCTCGGCCCTGACACATGGAGAGCCTGCACTCATTTGGGAGCCTTTCTTTTATCACACCTTTGAAGTTACACCAATGAGGCACGTGGAGGCTTCTCTGGATCTTTTGCTTTGATTAGATTTTCAATGCCCGGTTATAAATTTTCGAGCTCGACCACACGTGGAGAGTATGCACTTGTTTGGGGGTCCCCTTTTTTTAACATTGAAGTTGTGCCAAAGAGACATGTTGAGGCTTCCTTGCTCTCTTCCCATGCTTTGAATTTTCAATAGCCGATGCAACTTTATCTCGTGCTCACTCACCACATGCCAAGCTTGTGCTCATTTGGGGACCCTACTTTTGTCACACCTTTTGAAGGTGTGTTGATGAGGCACGTGGCATCTTCTGCAGCCTTTTTTATACTTAGCTAATTCATGCCTTGAATGAACAAATAAGCTCTTAAGCTTCGAGGAGGGTGAGAGGGGACAAAAAGAAGGTGCACGCGTAGGAAGAAGGGAAGAAAGTGAGCACGGGAGGAAGGCGCGAAAAGGGGAAATGGAAGTGGAGCAGAATGCAAAGGAAGAAACAAGAAGGTGCATGATGGCACATGGAAGGATTGCAGCAAGGAAGTGAGGTGCGCGGCAAGATGTAAGCACGTGAGAGGAAAGTAGAGGGAATGTGTGCGCATAGGTGCGTCCGCTGCAGAAAAGAATGCAGACTTGCAAATGACAAGTGTGGAAGCAAGGCACATATATCCAACTAAGGAAGGGTATGTGATGGCAGAAAGAAAAGAGGGCACACAACAGGAAGACTCGGAACTTAGCCAATTTGGAAGGCGTCATGCAGAGGGTACGTGAAATAATTGCATGGCACAGGAGTGTGCAGGAGGACTACAACCTATGAAAAGTGCCAAATGAGCAAGCTTGTGGGTGCACAACCTGAAATGTGAAGCATCAGAGCTAGAATGAAAGTAAAAGTCATCTAAATAGCTAGGAGAGTTATTTAGATAACAATGACCTAGTGGTTGGTAATATATATTAAGGAAGACATGTAAGAATTATTCAATCTATTTCATAATGTGTCATTGGGTGAGACAAATTCAAAGGATTAGCTTCCAAACTCAAATAGGTACATATTAGGTACCTATATTTCCTATGTTTTAATATAATAATAAAAAATTTCTGGATTAATGTATAAATTAAATGGATACATCCTTTGATGAAAAGGTGCATGAGAGACTATAATTTTTGTACATGTTCTCTTCTTCTTTTGTATGTAGACATGTATATGTGAACTTGTGTGCCACATAAAAATATATATATTGAAGTCTAATTAAAATGTTGATAAAAATCACTTAATAACATAAACTAAAATTTAAAATCATGAAACATGTACACCTATTACCTTGAGTGTTGAATATGAGGGAAGAGTAACTAAATAATGAGAATGCATGAAACATATACACTTATTTTCCTCGGGTGTTATATGTGAGGGAGTAGTAAAAATATATAGATATGACCATAGAAATTGGGATTTTAGTGGGAATCCTATAAACATCCATGAATATTTGGCTTAGTGAGTGAAGTCATTTGTCACCATCCATATAAATTGGGCCTCTTGAGTGAAGCTACGTGTAAATATCATGATGTAACAATTAAGTAAATATCATTATGTGATATTTATGTACATATCATGATACAAAATCATATCAAGCATTGTATCTAAAATCTTCATGATTTTGTGACAAAGCTCCATAATATGCCCCCTTTTGAGACAAGGGATGTTGTGAAGAATAAATTAGCTCAAAAGAGAAAGTGTTAGTTTTGTAAAAGTGCAGTTGCAATATGATCAATGATATAAAATAAAATAAGTGCATCAAATCGTATGGTAAAAAATGTGTATGTATCATAACATAATGAATTTGTTAGAAAAGTTAATGTATATAATTTTAGAGATAAAACATTGGGAGGTCCAACAATGTGTATGGTAATAGGAGTAAACGTGTCATAATAGCATTCCTTATAGATTTAGAAAATAAAGAACACAAACTATTTATAACTTCGAAGAATATAATAGTGTAAGCATAATAATGTGTATACATCATCAAAAGAGTGAAACATATCATGAATTTATTGAAGCAATATTATGTAAGATACCATCAAAATGATATGATGGGTAACATGATAACAATACCCAACTTGATTCCTAATGGATCCATATTGACCTAAGGCATAAAAATTTATATGAAAGACCATTAGAATGATACATGATTGATAGGATGTAACACAATTGAATGGTGTAAATAGTGTTAGATGTTAATTTAAGTGTTCAAGAATAACTATGCAAGAAATAGTGATATAAAACAATTTTGTAATAAGAAAGTGATAAACATAATGTAGCAATCAATGATACATATTTTGTAGTGAGAAAATATAAGTTTTACATAGTAAGGAAAAAATAAATAGTGTAACGGTGGAGGCAAGCACTTGCGCGGAAGCTGTTTAGGAGGCTAATTACCGTGAGCCCACAAATCTCACCCCTTCTTGGAAGGAGGCAGAGCCACATCTAGACATTTTGAAGTTCATCATTGACAGAGCCAAGGAAAGATTTAGATTTGCAATTGTAGGAAAGTTTGCTGGATTGTGACCGAACATCGATTTCGTGAGAGAGTGGGGCAGAAGAAAATGGTGCTGCAAAGTTAAGTACGGGCATTGGCTGGAGAAGGTTTTCTCTTTTTCTTCCATAATGAGTTGGAGATGCAAAAAGTGATGCAAGAGGGTCCATGGTTTTATGGAAATGCTGCATATACTTTTCACTGATGGGAACCTGGAATGCCACATGATTTTAGCTTCCATGCCCTTCCTGTCTGGATTTTCCTCCTAGGTCTTCCTTTGGAGTTTTGGGAACCATAAGTATTTCTGGGGACTGCTAGATCGATGGGAATGCTGATTGCGGTGAATCCAACTACCAAGGCTCGATCCAGTCTAGTTTTTTCCAAGCTATGAATTAATATATCAGTAGGGTTCAAAGTGCCAAAACAAATTTTCTTCCATTCTCCAGCTGACAAATGGGAACAGGTGATCTAGGTAGAGAGTTCTTGGATTTTCTGCAGCACATGCATAATGGATAGATACGAGAAGTACTATTGCACATCTGAGGATCCACCTCTAGAGATTGCATTTGTTTAGGGGGACGAGGTGCTAGAGGAATCATCCGAGGAGAAGGATGAATCTCAGGATAATGTTGTTGAGAATCCTGATTTGAATAAGCTTGTGGGTCGAGCGGTGGAGATGAGAGCAGGTGGTTCTATGAACGGGCTGGGCTACGTGGAGGATGCTACCAAGGATCATGTGCAAGGATCATACCGGGCTGGAGGGAGGTGATAGACAACTTGGCCGGTGGGTTTGACCATGTGCAAGGATCATACCAGGCTGGACAGAAGGTGATAGAGCTTGGCCGGTGGGTTTGACCAGTCTGTGGGATGGGAATATTGTTCAAATTTTGAATTGGACAGTGCTGCGCTGGGAGGTTTGGGTGGATAGCTGGCGGCTATGGAAGATTCTTCGGAGAATGATGTGGGAGGGGGCCTTGTCGTGGACCTGGGGGTTGAGGTGGGCATAGTAGAATTTGAAAGGTCCGCGGACTCCTCCGTGGGTGGGTGGACTTTGGTCCACCCCAAACATTGTGGATGGCGGGTCACTAGGAGCAGTTCTCAAGCTGCCTCTCGAGTGGATCTTTTTCCTTTTTCCAACATCAACTAGGCTAGTCTGCGGCTTCGAAAGTTCATTGGAAGAAAGTTAAGTTTCTTTGATTGACTTCTTCTCTCCTTGGCTTTAGTTTAGACTCAATTTTTGGTTGTTACACCGATTGGTTTGTCCTAGGTTGTTCAACCAAGCTTCTCTTTGTTTTTGTTGGTGATTTGATGACTATCTTTCAGTTGTAAAGGGTTCTTGATCCCTTCAAAATCACTTCTTATTACCTTATCTAATGAAAAAAAAACTTGTGTGTAATAAGAAATAATTTTATGATCGCGTAATCTAACAATCAATGTGCATGAAGCAATGTGTAATAACTAATTCCATAAGATATCAATATTCACCTTAGAAATGTGTAAAAATATATGTATATATTCTAGTATATAATAATCCAAAGTGAAATGAGACATGTTGATAAAAAAATCTATAAATCAAGATGCCGAAACCAATGTGTAAAAATGATTTCAATCAATAATTAATACCAAAGTGTAAACCAACCATAAGTTTAGAGAAAGACTAAAATCAAGAAATGTATGTCAAGAAAGTGTGTGAATAATCCATGTGTATAAAACATAGTGTGTAAAAAAGAAATGTACTTTTTATGCTATGTATGTTCTAATAATGTATTCATAATATATATCACTCAAGAAAGTAAACAAGTGTGTTACAATATGTGCATTTATCTTAAATATATGGAAAAAATATATATTTGTAGATTTTGGTAGAGTGTTTCACATTAAAGAATTATTTATTTCCTATATAAATCAATAATAAAATTCACACACACACACACACACACACACACACACACGCACGCACGCACGCACGCACGCACGCACGCACGCACACACGCATGCACGCACGCACGTGCGCACGCAGAGAGAGAGAGAGAGAGAGAGAGAGAGAGAGAGAGAGAGAGAGAGAGAGAGAGAGAGAGAGAGAGAGAGAGAGAGAGAGAGAGAGAGAGAGAGGGAATATGTTTCCTATAATACACGAAACATCCTATAAAAATCATAATATTAAGTAGGTTGTTAAACAACCTATACAACAACCAATAACTAATAATATTACAAGAATACCTAACTATGATATGAAGAGTTATTTATAATATCTCATTGTTTATGATTTATAATTGTACTTTAATACATTTTACTCACTCAATCCATGTGAGTACTAACAAGATATATATAAAATATTCGCCTAGTGTGGACATGTACAAGTACTATACACCATTTAAACTGGAAATAGAATTTTATGCCAACACATACTTTTAGGTATGTATATTATTTTTCAAATCTTGTTGCACATGATAACATACATACAAGAACTTATCCAACTTTCACTTCTAGTAAACTTATAACCGGTCAACCATCTTCTAATGAAGTATGACAATGAAGACATCTGCATCGAATGATGGTCTCTATAGTTATCTTCCCTCCTATAAAACTATTTACACCATCTATGATATGCACATTATACTCTTTTCAAACTTAGTAGGGAATGATTAAAGTGTTTTATTTTGCAAACACCACACAACTGAAATAATAGAAAAATGGAAATTTGAGGACCGTGTCATCATCGCATTTGTAGCCACTATTGGCTATCACTACAATGTTGATCACAAATAGTATGGAATGGTTACCATAACCACCTAAGAACTGATCCCAACTTTAACCATTTTGGCATAAATGTTGTGCCACTAATATAGTTTCACATCCTCATTTCTAGTGACTGATGAGAGTTCATTGATCAAACTCCTTTCTTTTTTTTCTACCATCATTTGATTGATGTACTTCTTACTCAACAAATTAGACATTGAAGATCATTGGTTTCTAAATTGTGATTATCATTTCCCCTTGCAATTTTAAACACTTTATTTTAGGATGTCAGTTTACCTAAATGTTTATTCATAAGGAAATTTTTTATTTTGTTACACTTTTACAATAACAAAAAAAAGATGACTTAAAAAATATTAGTGTTTACACTTTTATTTATGACAACTAGACACACAATTTTTTGACTGATCTTGACAATGGGGAGAAATAAAGACAATAAAATCTTTAATATCTAACATATAATACTAAAAGATGATATAAAATTTTTATTAATATTGAGTGTTGAACAAACGAATCTTGATTATTGATTATAATGATAAGACAATATACATACTTATAAATATATAGTGAAATGAACACCGATAAAATAACTAACAAAGACCAATAAAAATAATTTTTTAGAAAGAAAATTACACTAAAAACTCACATGTTATGAGCATTAATTAAAACTTATTGACAACTTATTCCTAAAGACTCAAATATAATGAAACTAAATGAACATCAGACCAAAATTAAATGCTCCCCCACTTATAATAACTCACCAATTTTTTGTTATTTTCCTATAATCTTGTGAGGTTTCAAACTTGTGGATGTGGTGAGTTGACCCGATGCATCATGGACATGAGTTAAGGATACACCATTGGAGGACGAGATTGGTCAAATCTAAAAAAACAATAGTATGTGTAGTAGTTTGATATTTGAAAGCCTATGCAACTCAATTAGAAGAAATTAAACTCAATGCAATCGATTCAATTGTTTAAAATGTGTATGTCAATGAAAAAATCTAATTCCATGCCAAAGAGGAGTGATAACTAATCTATTTACTCCTTGAATTTGGAAACTATTGCATTTCACAAATTAGACTTGTCAATGTAGAAGTATTCCAAATATTTCAACCATTTACAATATAACACAAAGTGTAAATTCAATGAAAGGTGATCTTCCATAGATAAAATAGTGCCAAAAATAACAAAATTCAACTATCTCCTATCTATGAAAGTTGTTGTGCATATATGCCCCAAAACACAAAAACCATGAAAGGATGCGGTGATGTTGTGATAGGAGTTAAATTCAAAAACTCAAGTAGATGTTAGAAAATCATCTTTCACGTAAGCTATCCTATTCAAAACTACCGAAACATCATAAAATACAATAATATTGAAAAAATAAAATAATCCCACAAAAAATAAAAATAAAAAACCCACAAAATGGTGATTAAAGACACCTCATCACTCATTTACTAACCATCACCCACTCACATTTAATTTTTTCCATCCCACCTACCCATTTACATGCCTAATGCACTATAGATCCTTATCATCTCACCCATTCATGCATATTGCACCCATATGTCACACGCTTATAGGCACTCAAAAGCTATAAAAGACCACTCACCCCCATTATTTCAACCCCCTAAGTATTTGTGTACTTGAGCCCATACTTGAGTTTTTGTTTCTTTTCTCTCATATTTAGATATTTTAGGGTTTGGGAGGTGAAGGTGGATCATAAAGGATAGGTGAAAATTTTTACATCACTATTTTAGTGAAATTTAAACACTGGTTTCGGTTATAACTGTGACTGGATTGTGATCTCTATGTTATTTTAAGATAATCACACCCACAACTAGTCTGTGACTAAGTCAAGTATATTTTTCATTTGCATGCATTGTTTTGTCATCTTTACTCAATTAAATGTCCTTTATATCTTTAAATGGAAAGGGATTTGACCAAGGTAGGTCCCCTAACCACCAAAAACTAATAACATTTCTCCAAGTGTGTTTGTGTGCAAGTTTTGATTCATATCAAGAAGTTTCTACCCACTTTATTCATTAAAGAACCCATGATTGTCCCTCACTTTTTCAATGGCAACATAAGCCCATTATTTTTAGTAGCATTTATTTGGTGATTATTATATTAACTAATACATCTTATAGGTGATCCAAATATAGGTGTTTATGTTGGAGACAAGTGTGACATTTTGGTTATGGGTAAATTACTTTGTGTTCTAAATCTAATATTATTTTGTTTAGGGTTTGTTCATCCTTCCCATTTGTATTATTTTTTTCTCTATTATAGATATAACTTGATTTTGTAGATCTGATAAAAATATAGAAAAACCGAGTCATAGGCATGACTATGTTGCGAGTTTTCTACCAAAAGAGTTAACAATTTAGTTGTAGGATAGTCAAAGGCATGATTGTTCTATAATTTTATTTTTACAAAAAACATCAAAATTACTTGTTTCTTATTAAGGAAAAGAAGTCGAAAGAATACACATTAAATATAGGTTTGGATATGGGTAAATACCCATCCACATAACTGTGGGAAGTACTTGGGCATAATACCTAAAACTCATTGTGAGGAGTACCACAAGAACCCCAAAGTAGCTAACACATTGAGAGGAATTTTGGTGAAAATGGTCAACAACCCAACCTAATTGACTAGTTCCACCATGAGGTTGATCCAATGTTTTTGTGGTAACAAACCTAAATTTATTGATTAAGGGGTAAAGTCCGTGAATAGAGTTTTTTTGGTTAGCGATACTCATTCATATAATATTGGTAGCTAAATAGAGATCTATAAATAGGAAGCCAAGGAAATTGGGCTCATATTTAACCTCAAAAGAAAAAAATACAAAATTATCTTAATTAAAATACCTCATCTCAATTTTCATTGTATTTGAGTCATGTTTGTGATTTTTTTGTTCTTAACAATATTCTCTCTCACTTCCCTACTCGTTTCTGAAGTCATTCAAAATATTGATTTTCTCTCAGTCTCGATCACAAACCAGTTGTGGCTGCCTTTATGATTTTCATCTCATATTTTTCCCATAGGTAGTCACAACTAAGACTGGTCTATAACCTTCTAGATCCATGGTTCACTCATTTTACATTCTATTCTACATCCTATATTTTTCCAAGACTTAATTGCAACTATGATTGATCTGTGATTTTCCATTCAATTATTCTAGCATTATGTATTGTCCTATTTTCTATAGATCTGTACTTCATTGACATAATCAAGATTTTTGTCTCGAATTGGTCTAGATTTGGAATACCTTGATCATTTCACATTATCTTCATACAATATTGGACTTACCTTTGTATGGTTACTACTCGTACACGTTCATATGACTCACCTCACACTATGGACCATGCTTCTCAATCACATGATGATATCTTTGGCCACAAGAGAGTAGTGGGAGAATCTACCATGTTTGGGAGTATGTTTGGTACCCACAATGAAGAAGTTCCTACATCCACTACTCCTCTTGATGATGATGATGTTTACAAGATTCCACCTTTTGATCCTAAGTTTGAGGAGGCCTTAGATCATAATCTAGAAGCCCTTACAAAATATCTTAGATGATACTATTACAAGCTAGATGCTTTCAATATAAAGATCTATTTTGCAGACCATGACCCTTCATCATCTACCACCGAGGCACCCCATACCACTATTATGTCTATTGGTCCTACGTCATCTACTATTGTCCACATGCACCATATCCCTTTTACAGGAACTACACAACCACTTGAGTCTCATTCCTATACCAAAATTCCTCCTTTCACCCACTATACTCCACCTAATTCATCATCCTTTTCTTATACATCTCCTTCATTATCTCATACCTACACCCATATACCACATCATTATTCTACACATTCATACACCCAACTACTCCAAATTCATACTTTAAAAAATTTACCAAACATCAATAAAGAACTCATGGATAAATTTCATAACCTTGAGCTTCAAAATCAAGGTATGAGAGTCTTTAAGCTCACATACAACTAGCTTTGTAAAAAACCTATCTACCCTTTGGTACCCATGATACCATATCCTTCGCATTTTGATATTCCCAAATTTGAAAAATTCAAGGGCCAAATAGGACCACGAAAATCAATTGCACATTTTTAAATACGGTTCTGATATCACTAGTCATGATGATGAAATTATGTTGTAAGAATTTCCATTATCATTAGGTGGCCAAGCATTAGATTGGAATATGTGTCTTACTCAACATAGTGTGATCTCATTTGAGCAACTTGCTGACTTATTCCTTGATCACATTTAGGTCAATGTTGTAAAGCATACGACATTATTTGATCTATGTTGTTGGGAATTTGAGACTACGAAATATTGCTATGATTCAATAACAAACCCAATCATGCACATAGGATCTAAACAATTCCCCAAAATCTATAGCAGTGGAAGTATAAACTAGAATAATCCAAATAAAAATAAAGTACACACACATAACACAACATGTACTATGGTTCACCCAATGTGGGCCACATCCACAAAAGATAGAGATATCATATATATAATATAACAAGAGTAAAAACCAACTCTTCAATACAAGATTACAATGCATCTCTCCAAGACTATCTCCTCTCCTCTTGATCTCTAAACGGATCTCTATCATTGCACTACAACCATGCCTCCAAACAACCACCATATCTCACATAACTATTATATCTCTCACCGTGCCACCAAAGCTCTCCTCGTGAATTTGTAAACAAGACCTCTCACATGGGTCTACCAATGTGGAACCATATATGTGCACCAAGAAGTAAGTCTTGTTATCCCAAATTCACCCTTGAGGTAAATTGGATAACTCGCATGATTTCTTTAGGCTGAGCAAGTAGAAATGGCTCGAGGAAAAATTCAGGTTTTGGAACTCCCTTTGGTTCTTTTTAACCCCTCCATTCAAGGAAAATTCAAGGAGTTAGGAAAAATTGAAAAAAATTCAAAAATTTGGCTTTAGCTAGTGTATTGTGGCAAAACAAGCTTTTTGGCCTACGCCGCACAAGTATGCATGGGACGTCTGGGACCCAAAAAGATGAAATGGTAGATTTTCAAAGCAATCATTCAATTCGGCCTGACTGCTTTGAGGCCACACATGGGACATTGAGATGCGTGGGACCCACATCACCGATTTGTAAAGCAATCGACAAAATCAGTTTTCTTGGCTTAGGCCGCATAGGTATGTGTGGGAAATCTGGGACCAAAAATGTTGAAGTATCCTATCACAAAGGGATGCGGTGAAGTGGTGGTGATGGCCCCGATGGCACAGTTAATGGAGGGACACGTGGGACACGATTTCACCGAGGATTTGAAATGCTGAAATAGCTAATAGGAAGGAAGCTCATGGGTGAAGCGGGGAGATAGTTTCGAGTAGAAAAAATCTACCAAAAATTGTATTGTGAAGACAATGTGCTGTAGGCCCTTGTAGTGGACTCCTTGCATGGTGATCCAGGCCCTTATTTTATAATATATTGAATTGTGCATATCATGAAAGCAATAGGTATAAGTTTGTGGATTTCTCTTCCCTTGCTGCTATGTTTTTGCATTCCTCTTGCCCCTTCAATCTCATTGCATATATATTGTGTCTATCTTATGCTCTTGTAGGGATTCATTATTATTGTGCATGTATGGAATATTGTTGTGAATGTATTTGCTAGACTATGGAGAACTGTTATCACCCCTTCTAGTATGCATTTTTCTCCTATTTTTCACACATTGGAAAGTTATCCTCACACCCTCCTTTTCTGGTGTATCACCGCTTTAGTGTAGGATTTTATTTTCATGCACTATCTCTCCTTGATCCCTTGGAAAGTTAGATTAGGATTAGATAGTTTTGCCTACATTAGAGTAGATTGTGGCAGGTAGTTTAGGAGAAAGAACTAGCTTTCTCTGGAGGTGTATCCTAAGTAGAAATTCCCACAACTTGGAGATAGTATGTAACTCCCGCAAAAAATTTTTAAGAACACATTAAAATCTTAACACTTGACCCGAAAATTGCGGCTAATTTTTTTTTTGTTATAAGTTAAAAGGTTACAAGGGTGTCAACCCCTAGTGTGCATTAAATTAATTTTCACCAATAATCTCAACTTTATAATTGATGGACCAGGTCTAGTTAAATGATTAAATATTCTTACTTTATCTCTAAGGTCAATTAATTAAAAATCAATTAGGAAGGTGCCATAATTTAACTTACTTGGTTAAGTGTTTTCTCCTCTTTAATTAATATTCAAACCCAAAATGGTTAACCTCATACTTAGTTATTTTAGTTTCATTATCCTATTAGCTTAATGTCCATTTCATTAATTTCCTAAAACATACTAAGAACTAATAATGACTTTGCACACCAAGGCAATTAAATGGCCCCATTCACCCATCTACACATATCTTTAAAAATTTATTTAAAACTAATAAAAAATTTCATTCCTACCAAGAAAATGTATGGTTGATCCTCAACCCTTGGATCAATTCAATTATGGCCACTAGATCCTAGGGTTCCAAACTAACCCTAAATATCCTTATACATTCTTATTAAATCCTTTTCCTACCCTATTCTCCTCATTTGGTCACTTTTTTTTTTTTAATTTGCAGGTTGGAGAAATGGAAGCCATGGGAGAAAGGAAGGAAGAAACTATGGAGGAATTCTCAAAATCAAGCTTAGTTTAGTCTAGGTTGTAGATTTATCACTTGTAAATTCTTTCCTTCCAAGATTGAAGGGGGTTTCCACTCCAAATCTAGAGTTATTCCAAAGTTATTTGTATTTTGAGTTCTTTATTTGGGGAAAACCCTACCCCATTAATATATACAAGATTGAGTACTTTTAATTTACCATTTGAAGATTTATTTTCTTTAAACAATGAGATTTAGCCATTATTTGTTTGCTAGAGGTTTCCTTGTAATTTTTTTACAAGCTTATAATTTTGTTTTGACCAAGTTAAATTTTTCAGTGTAAATTTATGTTTTCTATAGTCGGTGAGCAAAACCGTTGCCCAAAGTAGGCCATGGTCTTGAGACCGCCACCCTACCTACACGGTGACGAATCATGAACCGCCTCCTTCTGCCATTTTGAGACCGCTTGCCTTTCTGAGTGGTGGTTACAGGACAACCGCTACTGCATAGGGCTGGTGGTCATGTTCCTTAGAAATAGAACCTTCAAACCTGAATTTTTCTAAAAACAAAAGTTGCTAGGGTGTTCTAAAGGTCATTTGAACTTAATTTTACATGCCTAAAGTTTCCATTTGCAAGATTTAAATTCATCTACTCATTTCATAGTAAAATTTACTCAATCTAAAACATTTCCTATTTCAATAATAACAAATAACTACAAGAATCATTTTCATTTTGTACAACAAACTTTCTTTCAACAATGCAAGAAAATGAACAAGATAGTCTAACTTCTTCCTTTACATGCCTTTCAAGTAACACAATGAAATTTAATATTTCTTCATGCAATTTTCTAACATTCCACAAGAGATTTTCAACAATATTTTCAATAATTTATTTAGAACAAAGGAAACACACTTTTGTGGGAAATAAATCAACTACAATGAAATAAGATATTTCCCTTATAAACTTCTTTTCTATTTCAACAAAACTAGCTTTACAAACACAAATCTTTCTTTCCCTTTTTCAACATACAATACAACTTTAATATCCAATAATGAATACAACTTTTCTTCACAAGATTAATACAATATCTTCCACTTAAAGTGGGAAAACTTACAAGAATGAAAGCTAAAAAGGAATACAATATTACAAGTCTTCCACCCTAAGTGGGAATAACAAGGAGGTTTTATCACAAGGAAGGATTTCTTAAGGACACCAACAATGCTCCAAGTTTCACATCACCAACAAGAGAGATCCACCATGCTTCATTTGATCCACAACAAAAAGGGGGAGAGGCAACACTCTCCACCCAACAAAAAATCCAATGAGGAGAAGAAGTTATCCTCCTCATTGGCCCCTCGAGCCCCAACCACATTGCAATGAAAGATGGATCCAACACATGGCAACAAAACAAGCTTCCACATCACAAAACCAAGTTTTCACAACCACACCAAAACAAAAACAACATAACTACAATCACAAGAAGGAAAACAACAAAATATACAAGGCTTCAAAATGTAAAGCCCAAAGGAGCAAGAATCTATGGGGAGGTCACTTATGCCTCCCAATGGGAAATAGGTGCCCACCTTAAAATCCTCCAAAACACATCTCAAAAACCCCTACACACTCTTATGCCTCCCTCAAGATCCTCTTATGCCTCCCACATTCTCTTATGCCTCCCTATTATCTCTTATGTCTCCCTCATAAAAAAAAAGTAAGAAATGCAAGCATTTCTTGTCCAAGGTGGGGCACCCAACCAAACTCCCTCTAAAACATGAAATAAAATCTTATGCCTCCCTACATGTAAGCTCCCCATAGTCCCCTCCTACACCACACTTAGGAAATCTACCCAAGCACCCAACAAGCATACCAAAAACACAATATAACACACACATATACATAAATAAAGGAAAACAATAAACAAGGGTATAACTCCTACCTTTCCATGGTAGAGCTTGATCCAAGAGTCACACACAAAACTTCTTCAAGCCCAAACAATCACCAACAAGCTCTAACAAGATCCACAAGCACTCCACAATCCTCCAACTCCAAAAATGCAAGAGCACAAAAGAAATGAAGTAACCCCAAACAAGCAAAATAACTTGAATAAATAGAAAATGGAGAGAGAAGGGTGAGGTGGCTCCATGTAGGATGCCACATCACTCATCCTCAACTCCACCTCATAAGTCAAACCTCAACCCCAATGCACAATAAATTGGTGGGTGAGAGGAATGACAAACCTCTTACACACAATCCAAGCCCACACCCCCTAAGGACAAACTTTAAAACCCATGTAAGAAAAGTGCAATAAATGTCACTTTTTACTTACAAAACACATAATGGGGTCTATTTTTGACCCCTCAATCCATAGGTAGGGTTGGTATAGTAATTTAAGAGGTGTGGGACAAGTTTAACTTATCCCACAAGCCTCCAAAATTGGCCCTTAAGGCCAAATCCGAATTTCCATGAAGGGGTAGAGTGTACAACACTCAAGATCCCAAACACTCAACTTACAACACATAACCCAAGAGCCATCTCATCTAATAAATGACCTCTTTTTGTCACATCTATAATTAGTTTAGTGACATAATAACTAACTTAATCTAGACACTTAAACCCATTAATGATAAAGGGAAAAATACACCACAATCTAAATAATTACTACAAGGAAAATACATCACTAAAATCACATACTAAAATTAAATAAAGGAAACTAAATAAAAGAACAACACAAAAACCCCTTGGTCACAATTGGAGGTAATCCCCCCCATGGGGACCCCCTAACAACAATACAAACACACACACAACAAAATACATGTTGCCATGGTGACCATTGTTGAATTCACCTAGCATTCCAATGTGGTTGGTCTCCAATCCCCGTTGTTTGTTGTGATAATGTTTACTTGCAAAACACATAATACCTCCTTCATCCTCATGGCCATCAAAACATCAAGATAAAATATGTAATATAAATCCACAATCATCTACATATGAATCAAATCATCATCTAGGCAATTAATGTTATCATTTACAATTTCTAACAACATCTTGATTCTACATTTCATCAATATCAATAGGATCAAAAATTATTTCAATTGTTAAGGTCTACTCAATATGATGAAAATATCACATGTTAGAATATATAACCATGTCAACAACATATCATCATCAATATAAAATGTCTCTAATAATCCACACACATCATACTATGAATCGAATCCAACAATAGTCTCAGTATCTCTAACATCTAACATCATGTTAAGTCAAAATAATACAAAATATCCATAAGTATAGTCAACATTATCGAAATCAATAGTAATAAGTGTCGAAGGGAAGTGGGCACTACATCCCCATCCCCTTAGACTTGACTTCCTCCCGGAAGTCACTAGAAAAGGTGTGGAAACTGGACTCGTAGTAATGTAGCATCCTCCCATGTAGCAGTAATCTCATCATACCTGTCCCACTGGACCCAAACCTAGTGAATATCTTTGCCTCAAAGGTCCATGGTCCTATGCTCTAGAATATGGATGGGATCCACTTATCACCTATCCCTAATCCTGCGCACTGTAATGCTTTCCAATCTAATAAGTGAGAAGGATCAACAATGTATCTCATAAGTACAAAAACATGAAACACATCGTGGAAGTGAGACAAGCTAGGTGGAAACCTAGAGCATAGGCCAAGGGACCGATGACACTCCAAGATCTCAAAGAGACCCATAAACCTAGGAGAAAGCTTAGAACCTTTTCTATAATGAATAGGATCTTATGGGGCCTGACACGAAGAAACAACTTTGTGCCCACCTCATAACTACGATATGTCCTATGCTAATCCACATACTTATTCTACTTTTCCTTTTGCCTCCTACGTAATATTTCCCCGATCATATCAACTTGTTGCTCCATATCCTATAATAAGGCTAGCCCAAGAGAAACCATGTCCTCTAACCTGTCCCAACTCAGGGGTGTCTTATACTCTCTATAATAAAGTTCCCGAAAAGGAGCCATGCCTATCAACTCGGAAACTATTATGGTAGGAAAACTCCACCAAGTATAAATACTCCTCCCATCTCGACTAATGATCCATAACGTACATCCTAATCATGTCCTCTAAGATTTGATTCACCAGGCTCAGTCTCTCCATTTTTCTCGGGGTGATACGTTGTGCTGAAAATGATCTTCCTCTCAAGAGCATGCTGCATGGTGGTCCAGAAGTGAGAAGTGTACAAAGGATCATGGTCACAAATCATCTTCTCATGCGCAATCCCTTAAAATCGACAATCTCATCAAGATATACCTATGTCACTACACTAGTTGTGTAGGTGGTCTTCACTAGAGAAAAATGAGCCACTTTCATCAATTTATCCACTATGACCATGATGGCGTCATGGTGGTATCTCGACATTGGTAACCAAACTATGAAGTCCATGGAAATGGTGTCCCATTTCCACTCCGTATAGTGTGAGGAAAGAGAAGACCATCTGATGTTGATGCTCAACCTTCACCCTCTAACACTCTAAACAACGTGATACTGAACCGAACCACGTATCTCTAAAGTCCCCTCCAATGGTACAATTGTCTCAAGGTGGCGTGCATCTTCTTCACCTCGGGATGGGATGAATAAGGTACATGATGAGACTCTATCAAAATGTCTTGTCTTAAGCCTCCATCTCTAGGAACATATATTTGACCTCTCGTCTAAGAAGTGTTATCCAAAATTCACCCCTCGAGGTAATTTTGATAACATACATCAAATTATTTAGTCTCGAGAAAGTAGATTGATTCAATGCCCAAAATCATGTTTTGGGGTCCCCTTGGTTTCTTTCTAACTCCCTCATCTAAGGAAAAAATCCAACAAGTTAGCAAAAATTGAAAAAATCTAAAAATGAAGTCGCAGGTTTTTTAACGCATTTTGTGTAGAGGGTGTGGATTGTACCAAGTTTCGTTGTACAGGTTAGAGTTGAAATAAAAAGGAATTAGCCAAATCAGATATCTATGTCCCAAACCGCACAAGTACAATAGGGACAAAAGTAAGCGCGAGTGCACATCACCAAAAATGCCGAAGTCAAAGGGAAATCGCCAAAATCGAGACATTTTACATCCTAGGTGGTTTGCAGATAGTTAGGATGTAGGTACATGTGGGATGCAAAAAGTGATTTTGCCACAAGTCACAGGTGCATTGCGGGTGGCACAGAAATGTGTCCAGGACATTCGGGACACGCAAAGGTGAAAAAGCCAAAAGGAACCATACATTTTGGAGAATGCGGAGAGGTCAACAGACCTCACATCTTGGTCAACAAGATGGACACATGTGGATTAGGAAGCTTGAATCGGGTGATGCATAGATTTTTGTTTAGGACAATTTGGACACGCGGACCTAATTTTTCCAAAATAGTTGCAATGAAGAGAAAAGTTAATGTTTGACCCCGAACTTCAAACAATCATAACTTTTGACTCCGAGCTTTGATTTTCATGAAATTGGAATTTCTGGAATGAGCATGATGTCCTCTACATCAAAAAATTATATTATTTAATTTTAATGAGGGTAGATATATGAAAATAAAATAAACATGTTCAGCTCCCAATAATTATTGTCATTCCCTTCAAATGACAGAAAATGCCTAGTAGACCCAAAATAGCTACTCACACTTAGAAGGCCATAAGGCATTTCATCACACAAAATTAGTACCGTTGGATTTTTTTCTAAGCCCATGTATAGCAATCAATAAATTCTAGAGTTGATGAAAGATAGATGGGGATTTTTCATAAAACGTGGTGGGTTCATGAAAGTGTTTTATTTGGTAGTTGGGAGTGCAATTAAGAGGCATGGTCATCATTCTTTCTTTGCTACAACACTTGGGATAGTATGGGGATCCTTTTTCAAGTAACATATAATCATTTCACTCCATTTAATTCCTCTTACAAGTGGTTGAAGGAAATATTTTGGGATTTCCATTTTCCTCTCCTCTCTCTCTTCTCTTTTTTCTATAAATTGGAGTGTTGGGCTCATTGTAAAGGGGAGGAGTTTTGTTGTAGCAAAGCTCTATCAAAATTTATTTTTGAAGCCAATGTGCTACAAGCCCTTGTAGTGGACTCCTTGCATGGTGATCTAGGCCCTTATCTTGTAATAGATTGAATTGTGCATATCATGAAGCAATAAAATACAAGTTTGTGGATGCATCTTCCCTTGCTATGTTTGTTTGCACTCTTCTTTCCCTTTCAACCTTCATTACAAGAATATTGTGTCTATTTTTATTATCTTGCAAGGATTCATTATTATTGTGCATGCATGTATAAAATATTGTTGTGAATGCATTTTCCAGATTGTGGAGAACTATTATCACCCCTTCTAGTATGCATTTTACATCTATTTTTCACACATTGGAAGACTACTCCCACACACCTCCTTTTCTGGTGTATCACCGCTGTAGTGTAGGCTTTCATTTTTATGCATTCTCTCTCCTTGGTCCCTTGGAAAAGTTAGATTGGGAAATATAGTCTTACCTACATTAGATTAGATTGTGGCAGGTAGTTTAGGAGCAAGAACCAACTTTCTCTGGAGGTCTATCTTAAGTAGAAAGTCCCACAACTTGGAGATTGTACCCATGTTATCCAATCACACCTTGAACTCAAGTATATGCACTTGTGTAAACATAAGGGTGCTATGATTAGGTGATAATAAGAAGACCATATGTCTCTAATGAAAATCCATCAAACTTCCCATCAAGGGGTCTCTGAGACTCAATCTATGCTCTGGCTATAAGGTAGAAGATGTCATGAGGGAGTTGCTGCAAAATCCTACTCCACAAATCTATACCCACTGAAGTAGCCATAGCCACATGTCTCTGTCTACTCAGGGAATCTGCAACCATGTTCTCCTTCCCTTTCACATGCTCTATCTCCATATCGTACTCATAAAGCAACTCCATCCAATGCCACTAATGAGTGTTGAGATTGGGTTGTGTGAAGAGGTGGCGAAGACTCAAGTGATCAGTCCTAAGTGTAAATATTTGGAAAAGAAGGAAGTGTCTCCACCGCACCAAGGCATGCACAATTGCTATAAGATCAAGATCATGAGTTGGATAATTGAGCTCATAATATTTGAGTTTGTGAGACTCAAAAGCAACTACTCTGCCCTCCTACATCAACACACCTCCAAGTCCTACCAAAGAAGCATATGTACAAATGAAGAACTCACCCTGAGGGTCTGATACTACAAGAATAGGTGTTGTCATGAGGCATTCCTTCAATGTCCTGAAGGCCTGCTCACATCTATCTAACCATACAAACTTCTTCCCTTTCCGCTAAAGGGAAGTGATGGGGTGTACAATCCAAGAAAATTTGTTTATAAATTTCCTATAGTATCCTTCCAAACCCATGAAGGCATGTGCACTAGTGGGGCGCCGGCCAATCCATAATAGCTTAAATCTTGGAAGGATTGACTGTGATACCTTCCCTAGAAATGATGTGGCACAAATACTGAACCTTTGTCTGAAAGAACACACACTTCTCCATGTTCCCATAAAGATGCTACTCACGAAGACACTGAAGAACTTGACGAAGGTGCTCCTTGTACTCCTCATGCATATGTGAGTAAATTATAATTTTTCAAGGAAGATGAGCGCGATCCAAAAATGTCCTCGAATACCACATTAATTAAGCTCATGAACACTACGTAGGGCATTCATCGACCAAAAGGAACTACTATGAACCCGTAGTGGCCATATCATACGTAGAAAGGTAGTCTTATAAATATCTTCGCCTTCGTGATCCTCAACCGATGATATCCTCGACTTAAGATCTATCTTGGAGAAAATTATATCCCACTTCATTTGATCAAATAACTCATCAATGCGTGGAAGGGGGCAACAATTATTTATCATTACTTTGTTCAACCGGTGGTAATCAATACAAAATCGCATAGAACCATCCTTCTTCTTCACAAAAATCACTGGTGCACCCTAAGGGGATACACTAAGATAGATTAGGCCTTTCTCCATAAGTCCCTCAAGCTGCAACTTGAGCTCACGAGCTCGGGGGTAGACATTCGATAAGGTTCTTGTGAGATAGGCTTTGTCCTCCTAACCAGATCTATGTGGAAATCTATCTCACTTGGGGGAGGTAAACCTGGTAGCTCCCCTATAAGAACATCAACAAAATATCTCAAGATGTGATGGTCATCAAGGGATGGTCCACTAGTCTCATCCTTAGATTTTCACTAACCATAACAACATAAATCTGACAACCTCATTACACACACCGCTTAAGCTGCATAATAGAGATGGCGCGAATGGAAATAGGCCTCCTAACTCTTGCTATCACTGACTCAACTCCTAGATCATCTATACAAGTAATAGTCTTATGGTAACAGTCCACTCTAGCTATGTGTGCAGACAACCAGTCCATTCCCAAGATGACTCCATATGAACCTAATGGAAGGATATGAAGATCCGAGATAGTGGTGAAGGGTCCCAAATCCACTACATACTCCTTAACTAAGGAGTCTATAGAAATTTTGGCTCTAGAAGCCATCTCAACATCCCAAATAAGACCCTTCCTAACTACCACCAGCTTGTAATGCTCTACTAAGGATGGTGCAATAAAAGAATTAAAAAACTAGAATCAAATAGAATAGAGGTAGGAATACCACCAATGCTACATGTTTCCTCTATCACACGATTACTCTGGTGCTCATCCTAATAGTTCTCGACCACTTTGTAGATCCGATGGCTATGTCCCATGTCACCAACAATAGGATCTGAAATCTATGTCTTACCCTTGTTACTAGGGTTCTATGGGCACTCTCTCCAATAATGTCCAACAATGCCATAACCATAATAGTTGCCTAGTCCTCTCCCGAAGTGAGATGCGGCTCTAACCAAGACTACTCTAGAGGTTTGTGTTGTGGATCCTGATGACCACTGGCTATGGACTCGATGATGTCTTTGATGATGAGATCTTTAGACTAAGTTCTCGGTGCACCTTGTGTCCTAATGGGACCCCTAGGAGGAGGCCTATAATCTACCCCCTACATGTGTTGAATCTCTAAGGAGGTCATAAGGTGTGACCACATTTAGGCTGATCGGTACGTAGTTACCGTCCGTGGATGATGTGTCGGTTCCTTGACCAATGTCGGTCTGCTAGAATGAAAAAAATGCCAAATATTGGCATAGGTCAGCAAACCAAGTGCCTACTTTGACCAAAGCCGATAGTTGTGTTGATTCAGTCATTTCAAGAAGCACCCAAATCTTACACAAAAACTTAACAACAATAATACATGCAATAAAACTACACCAAGATGAAATACATCACCTTACCAGCACCAAGATACTCAACCACATCTTCAATTGAAGAACATGCTTCTCTGATGGAAACCTCATCTTCATTTTGTGCTACTATATTTAACTTCTCTAATGAAGCCCATGCATCTAACTACACCAAAGGATGCATAACTACTCCTCTATCTCATACTCAGATCTGCAATCCCAAACATGCATGTGTAACCAAAATAATACAAGCATTGCAATATAAAGGTAATGAAACCATACATCTATAAAATGGATTTGTAATATGAAAATCATGCATGTACCTCCAAGAACTAGGGACATCTTAGGAAAAAAGATATATTCCATGCATCTTCTCAATTCTTTAGATCTGTGATTTTTGTTTAAAACCAAGTTACCTAGTAAGAATCGACCATGGTTACCACTGTAACCTACCATAGTTACCTTGTAATTGACCACGGTCACCCTACCGACACTGGTTACTACCTAACTGACATCGATTACTATATTCTCCAACAACCTCACATTTCTAGCTTCCACTTGAGATTTAAATATCTTCTTGCAATTTTCACATCAGGAAAAACAAACCTTTCTCTCATACACCTGTTAGTAAACCACTAACAATATACTAAAGCAAAACCTTTCTTTAAAATAACCAAGCTTTGATACTAGTTGTTGGGAATCAGGACTACAGAATAGTGCTATGATTCAATAACAAACCCAATCATGCACATAGGATCTAAAAATTCCCAAAATCTACAGCAGTGGAAGTATAAACTAGAATAATCTAAATCAAAACAAAGTACACACACATAACACAACATGTACCATAGTTCACCCAATATGGGTTATGTCCACCAAATATAAATATCTCATATATATAATATAAAAAGAGTACAAACCAAATCTTGATA
Organism: Taxus wallichiana var. yunnanensis; assembly: GCA_018340775.1. NCBI lineage: Eukaryota > Viridiplantae > Streptophyta > Pinopsida > Cupressales > Taxaceae > Taxus > Taxus wallichiana. The sequence continues at coordinate 790,874,990 of CM031237.1, read as the reverse complement.
ATACAAGAGTATAAAGCATCTCTCCAAGAGTATCTCCTCTCCTCAAAATCTCTAAACAGATCTCCATGTGTGCACTACAAATGTTTCTCCAAACCACCACTAGATCTCACATACCAGGAACTACATGTATCTCCCTTGTGTAACCAAGCTCTCTACCGTGAATCTGCAAAGAAGGCCTCTCACATGGGTCTACCAATGTGTAACCATATATGTGCACCAAGAAGTAAGTCTCTCCTCCATCTCACTACATATGCCACTGCAAACAAGAAGACAACCTCCTCTATAATATTTGGATACTATCTAGTATCCATAAGATCTCCAACAAGCTACAATACTAGATTCCTATGGATCAACAATACAATATGATCTCATGGATCTATAATACAAGATATCACAACAACCCATGGATCTACAAAACAAGATCTCACAACAACCTGTGGATCTACAAACAAGATTTCACAACAACCTATGGATCTACAATACAAGATTTCACAACAACCTATGGATCTACAAGATAAAAAATAATGTTCTTTGCATACTATACAATCCATTACATTTAGACAAGACAATACAAAGGAAATACAAAACAAGACATAACCCACCTTCTCACCATTCTATGTACCTATTATTTCCTTCGTCCAACTTCTCTCCATTGAAGCTTTGTCTTCATGCAACCTTTTTCTTCTTTTTATTCTTCTTCATCTTCAACCAAGGAGAATTAACATTATTCCTCTATCCTTATGTTCTAACCCTAGTTTTATAGCTTATATAAGCTTAGACAAACTTAGGGCACCTTAGCTATGCATTTACAACCTTTAAATCAACTTTATAACAAAGTTAGATCTAATTCCCATGAGTTAAATATAAACTTTCATGCACGAGATAACCGGTTTTGGTTACCCTGATAGTTGTTGGTTACCTTAACGCTGACCAACACCGATTACCCTGATGTTGATCGATGCCAGTTGTGTGCAATGAAAATTTTGTTAAAGATATGAACATGGGGTAAGAATATCTAAAGAAACCCCAAAATATTTGAAACAAACAACTCAATGACCATCAGATTAGAGATAAGAAAGAGCTACCTATTTGCATACATATATATAAATCTTGAAACAAACAATCAATCTCTAAACATGACTATATTAGTTCTCTACTCCATGAAAGATATCTATAAATGAACCTATTAAAGCTCTAGTAATCAGTTATGTGTTTATTGATGTCTCAAAATCTTAAGAATGGAAGCTCACCATTAATGGCTTCTCCCATTTACCTAAAGCTTTGAAAGGATTAGCAAATAACAAGTAAATAGCTCAAATAAACTATGAAATAACTCTAAAAAGACTTAAGCATGACCTAAATCAGAAATGAGATGAGAGAGAGATTTCTTATGAAAAGGTGGGAGGGTTACCCCTCTATTTATAGTTTTTGGTTTGGAGAAAAAGGTTTTTGGATGCATGGGGGACTAAAAGTAGTCAAAAGGTGATTTTTAGAAAAGCACATTGGGAGGTGTGATCAAGATTTGAAAGGCTAAGTGGCTATTTGGAACATGAGATATTTGTTTAGAAAGTCAAATTCTCTTTAGAAAGTCAATAAGAGGGTTAATTAACCTAAAAAGGTTAATTAAAGGAAACAAACTTATAAAAGTTGGTTAGAGAAGAATTAACAGATTTAGGGGGTTTAGAAGAGGTTAGAAAGGGTGTTTTACTAGTGTAGTGTAGTAAATGATCACGAGACTAGGATAGTTAGTATGATCTTAGTAATAAGATCATGTAGACCAAATTATAGGTGTCTACATTTTCCCTCTTTGAGGTGACATGCTTGACATCACTTCAAAGAAAGTAGACAAGCATAAACAAGTAGAAAAATTTGAAGGGGTAGAAGACAAATTAGTAGGATGAAGGATGCCCCCTCGAGTGTCGATGGGGTGATGGAGGAACGTGATTAACGATTGAAAAGAGAATGAAAGAAATAACGGTGAGAAGAAAAGGGAGATAGAAGAAAAATAACAATAAAAAGGGACTTTGAGCTATCCACAAGACATTGCTATATATAAAAATCTTATTCATCATATTGCTAGTAATCTTCATCATCGGTCCTTATTAAAGTATAAGCATACGACAAAAGCATAAAGTGACATGAAAATCCTAGATACAAAAATAGTCCATTGCTAAAAACAACCAACTCCATGTAACATACATGAATGCAATGCAATGCGAGAAGCAAATGAACTCACTTAGCAGGGAAATAAGTACAATCACACACACTCAAACCAACAACGTTTAAGACGGTTGCAAAAATATTTTGTTATCGAGCTGCAATCCCAATTTTTTTATAAACAAAAAGGATTGAAAATGATGCCCCAAGTAAGTTGTATATGTAAGGGGAAGGATGGAGGACACTTGGGTCCAATGGAAAAGTAATGTGCATGACGAAAACAGTACCAGGCAACTGATAGTGCCCCAGAGTATAGACAAAGTAAGTAGCATAGATTTTGTAAATGGTTTGGAGATTCAGATGATTCACGAGTTGTTGTTTCAATACGCATGGAAATTCCAACAAGATCTAAGATGAGCGCCATGTGAAAGACACAAATTTCAGCTACAAATGAGTTGATTACCAATTTTAGTCCATTTTCAAAGTTTTCAAGTTTTTTTTTGGATTTTTGAAGATTTTATAATTTTTAAATTTTTGATCAATCAAAAGAATTTAAGAGATGGAAGATCCCTAAAGTATGCAAAATGCTCCATGGAGAAGAAAAGGGCATCGAGATAGCAATAAAAATATCCCAATGATGAGAAGAAGACAGGCCAAAGATAATTATTTAAATTAATAATTATCGTGATGGGTAAAATAGAAAAAATAGAATAAAATGGTGAAAATAATAACACTAGCTTATTCATAAACTATTCCAGAGCGAAGAAATGACTGCTAGGTAGCACTTAGTGCTCCAGCGTAGTGAAAAATAGTAAAAATAATTATTTTAAATATAAAAATAATCATTTCGGTGAGAAGAAGAAGTGTTAAAGTGATCGGGACAAAGAAAATATTCCCAAGGGCATTACAACAACCTAATATGCCTACCACGAGGCGGTAAATCAATCATGACCAATTCATTTGTAGTAGAGCTCTTGCGAATTTTCACCATGAGTGAGTGTGAGAGCATTGGAGTGAGATGACAAGGCTAACGAGTAGGAGGAGACAAGTAGATCACATGTAGATGTACCTTTGGGATGCAACGGATGGACCCTACATGAGTGCCTTATCCCTACTTTTCCCTTTTTACATTTAATGTCAATTTTTAGCATTTTTAGGCTAGTTTAGGTCAAATTTTTATGTATGCAAGTGCATGCATGCGTCAAAACTATCGGTACATGTAGGCGTACCCATCAAAATATAGTACACACACAACGTATTTTTCGAAGGGGACACATATGTGTCGGGAGGAAAATGGGGATGGACACACGTGTATCAAAAGGTAGGTGCATGCGTTGAACCGACGCGTATGTGTCCTAGGTAGGCATGGCGAATAGGTTAGAAAAGGGGTTGTACGTGCGGGTTAAGGTGGAGGTGTGGGCATCGAAACGGAGGCACACATGTGCGGGAATGTACATGTTGAAATATACACGTATGCATCGAAGCGAGCATGCATGCCCCGGTGAAAGTGCATAACTTACCCTTGCGAAACAATTAGCCAAGTATATATGAAAATAGACTAGGTTGTTGTAGAAGAAAGTGAAAAATTAGTATGTTAGATGAATAAAAGAAGAATTTAATAGAAAAACTACATAGAAGTAGATAGAAATATAACCCTAATGTGCGTATCATTTATTTGTGCATATTGGATACTACCCGTCCTTCACACTTGAGAGAGATATGGTTGTTTTTCTGCGATAGAGGAAAAATTTGACGAGGAGGATAAGAAGATATTGAATATCCTCTTATACGTTATAGGGCTAGCTTACGTGGTCGATATGCCATAGATTACTCTAGATCATCACCTTCTGACAACCATAGCTGAGAGATGATGGGACAACGAGAGTCGGTGTTTTTCGGATCTCGACTAGGAGATCACTATTACACTAGAGGATGTGTGGCGCATTATGCGGGTCCCTAACCAGAGTGAGCTGATTTAGTATACGAGCCACCATCCTAATATCAATAAGTGTATTCTTGAGTTATTCGGTGTTCCAATGATACCGCACCATGGGATGATAGTCAGACTATTGCGGTGTATACAGGATCTTGAGCTTGATTGGGTTGTAGTTTATCTAATGGATTTTGTTAGTGGAGTTTTACTCCCTGATAAAACCAGAGCTTTATTTCTGCTTGTCCTCATTGGAGTGATACATAGATTGATTGATGGTGAGACATATTGTTGGGGCTAGTACATACTGGCACACTTATACTAGCATTTACATTTGATTACATATTACCATCGAAGACAGTAGGACTTGCCATGCTACTTCAAATTTGGGTGTGGGACCATTTTCCTATTGGTCATGCTATAGGTGTACTGAGAGTTCGAGATCCGAGGAGCCTTCTTCTCTCAGGTTGGGTTCCATTAGGGATGATATGCGGCTGCACATGGGATATTCATAACATCACCTCCGTGAGCTAGATAATTTACAACAGATTGTAGTAGTATGGAGGCCATACGGGCATTTTCGATGGCCTCATGATGGCCTAGATCTCAACACAATGATAGTTGAGCACTTCATGCTTTGGGAATACAAATCTTATGTGGGAGTTTTATAGGGTGGATCGGTGCCAGTGATAGTTTTGTATCACACAAGATGTACCCAGGAGACAGGACATGTTGTATGCTCGCATGGCCAAAGAGTACTTTTCGATACGGGGCCACATATTACCAATGATAAAGTATTGACCAACTACTTACAAGTAGTACGATTATGTGGGTACCCTTGAGATAGGTCCGGGGTGTACCCTGAGTATGATCCATGGTACCACTTAGTGATACCTTATCGATTGATGATTCATAGAGTTGGTTACGATGCGGGGAGTGAGGGCACCCTAGTGGGGCCTCCTAGTAGTGATGAGGGTGGTGGAGGTGATGGTGGTGATGATGATTATGACAATGATGATGATCATTTTGATGTCTAGCAGCATCATGATGGGGGTGGGTGACAAGGTCCTTCACTATAGTAGCCACAGAGAAAGGGGGTCTAGGTTTAGATAGAGACAAGCACCACCGAGTGCAGATATAGAGTTTCCTCCACTAGGCATTGCAGTGGGGTATATATCCAATTACAACAATTATTTTCACAATAAGGTCCGCCACCTCATGCTCTAGATGGTGGTGATGATAGTTATCTACCTATGCTTCAACAATAGCTATATGTAGTGATAGTCATTTAGTTACAGTGTGGCCATCAAGAGAGATCGGACTGGGAATAGTTATAGGACGTGACAACAAGAGAGAGATCGGTTGAAATCCCAGGCTGCTCAAGGGTGATGGTGGAGCATTGTAGAAGTAGATTAGGAAGCTAGTAACACGGGGTGATCGAGATATTGAGCCTCCTACATCAGGTGCAGACACATGCATAGAGTGTCACTATACAACAGACCAAGCTCGGCACATGTGCAAGGTTTTATCACTCAGAGAGATTAGGCATGGGCCTTGGTCCAGACCATTACAACGGATAAGATCGATAGACCAACACTATGAGATAGGCCTATGATGATAAGGGTAGACTGACAGGGGAGTGATATGCTGTTGTACAGGTAGACACTACTTTTTGGGATAAATAGATGATTTAGGACATTATGAGAGCTAGTGGTGAGGTATCATATTATAAGGACGCCTATTACCGAGTAGTTCCAATAGGAAAATAGGTTACACCCTTTGATTATTTATTTATGAGAAGGACAGGCTCTAGATCACGGAGAGGTCGGGAAGTCGGTCGGTCGAGATCATAGATAACAATCGTCTAGACATAAGGGTGGTAGACTTGGAGCCGACCCATCACAACAACTGCCATTTCCTCCTCTAGGTCATATAATAGGTATCCTCTGGAGAGGACGAGAGTCATGGTTGACTCTCTCTTTTTACAGACATATGTATGTATACTTTCCTCTTATGAAGGTTGATTTTGATCGATGTATGTATTGATGTATCATGTTTTGATTATGCCTCTTTGATGAAGGCTAAATTTTGATTCATGCCCTTTAGATGGCACATTTATATTGATGATGTGTATCCTATCTTGATACAAACATCTATACATGTATATATGGACATTCGATGGTTTATATTTGTCATGTTTTTATATGCTTTATAATGATGATTCATGTTTATATATGTATGAGTGTCTCATGATGATGTATGATTCTCATTTCCTATGTAAACTCATGCTAAATAGTGATGGTGTATCACATGTTTTTATATTGATGATATATCCTCGAGATGATATCATACATTTTAAACATGAGATATTCGTAGATGCTATCATTTGGGATGATACTAGATGATATTGGTGCGGCGGGGGGATAGATTTGTGATCATGCACAACCCCTCTTGCCCCCATTGATGATACAATATGTGATAATTAGCTTAGTATACATGCATGACGTAAAAATTAGCATTTTTGTATACATGTATTAGATGATGTTATATGTGATTAATGATAGATGATAGATGTGATAACAAACAGATGTGATAAACAAACAAACACACAAGAAAAAGTTAACAAAACTAAACAAATATACACCTATTAAAACATACAACAAAATGCAACTAGACACGAATTCATGTAAATCCTAACAATATATTAAATTGGCATTAAATCTAAGTAAAATGAATCCTAATAGATTCATACAATAGATGATGAAAACATAACAATATATTACAAGTATGAAAGATAAAAATGAACTCAATTGAATACACAATTAAATCAAACAAGATCCAATCCAAGGTAAGCAAATGAACCATTATGTTGAATTATACAACACAAAAAGATACAATCAAAACTATACAAACTAACAACTAAAATAATTAAATCACTACCTTATTTTTGCGGACATCATTGATATATTTTCTAATGTTTTGGGCTATCCCAAAAGATAATTTTTCAAGGCTACTATTCACATTGTTTTTTGAGGTTCCATTAAGATTACGAAGTTGGTGTAGCTTCGTTCCAAGGGGCGATTTTCTAAATGTTTAGATTTTTGTGTATCTTTTTTACTGAATATTTTCCTATTTTTCTAAGGTCATGTTCGGAGGCAATGAACATGGACAAAGAAGCGTGTATACCCCTAGCGTGATGTGGGAATATACAAAAGGTAGAATGCCACACACATATGTACGATAAAGTGGAATGTGAAGGTTCCCCAATGTTATATGGGAATATACAAAGGCACATCCTTCACATAGATATAAGAAAAAATAAGCTAGATCACAACTTTGCAAGATAGATTTGGTAGGGTTCCTAGACCTAGCAAAGGAAACTAATCCTAGAAAGTGGTGAAAGTCACTCGTCTCTGATGCAAGAGTAACTTATGACCAATGAATCCTCCTTGAGCATTGGAAACCATTTTTCACCCAAAGACCTACCCATTACGCCACAATTGTGTGGTTTTCACATGTGGACGACCTATTTTTTATTTGTTTTTTCTTGATTTTCTCATGTTTTGCTTGTTTTTTCTACTTTTTAGTTCTTATCTAATATCTCGCACCATTCTTAAGCATAAAATTTCTTGAGATGAATGAAATTCATTGGTTCCATAAGCTCTTCACCATCTGAGTATGCTAGTTTATAATCTTTTGATCTATATTTAGCAACCACCACATAAGGCCCTAACCAATTAGCCTCAAATTTACCTTTACTTTTCTCTGTCCTTGACATTGTTTTTCAAATTTTCTTTTAGAACAAGATCACCTACATCAAATTCATGATGAATGATCCATTTGTTATATCCTCTTGATGCCCTATTTTGATAGACCTTTAGGTGATTAAGCACTCTTATACGATTTTCATCCAACATATCTAGCTCTGTTAGCTAAGAAAATCTATAGTTTTTATCCTTATCAAGATAGTCCTAGAGAGATAATCTAAGGGATGGAAGCTCCATTTCCAAGGGTATGATGACTTTAGTGTTATAGACTAGGGAATATGGGGTCACACCAGTAGTAGTGTGGATGGAAATTCAATAGGTTCAAAGGGTGGGATGTATCTATAAGTGCCAATTACGACTAGTTTCTTGACCATTTTCGCATGATCCATATAAGAGTTTTATTGGTAGCCTCAACTTTCCCATTACCTTGGGGAGAATAGGGTATATCACTTGAGCTAGATATGGAAGCATTGGCACAATGTCTTAACCATTTTATTCTTAAAGGATTTACCATTATTAGCGACAATGGTGGAAGGGATACCATAATGAAAAATGAGGCGATTCATGATGAATTTGGAGATTTATGCACTAGTGACATAAGTAAGAGAAACACCCTCTACCCATTTAGTAAAATACTTGGTGGTGGTGATAATGTGGGTGTGGTCATCTAAAGAAGAAGGATGGATCTTACCAATGAGATTCAGGCCCCATTTAGAAAATGGCCAAGGTGTTGTGATAGGTTGCAAAAGCTTGTCTTTGACGCATGTATCAAGTTTCCATACTTTTGGCATAGCTCATATTTCTTTACAAAATTACAACGGTTTGCTTCCATGGTGGGCATAATAACCCACCCTTAAGATCTTCTTAGCCAAGGCCATACCACTAGTGTGTGCCCTGCAACTGCCTTCGTGCACTTCCTTAACAACGTGAACTGAGTCAGTAACATCCAAACAATGGAGCATATTTCGGTCGTAGCCATGATGATAAAGGGTGCCTCATAGGAGGGTGTAACAGGATATATGGTGGATAAGGTATTTATTCTCAGAATGGGTAATGTATGGGGGAAATGTTCCATCTTGTAGGTATCTAAATATAAGGTCATACCAAGGGGAAAAGGGATTGAAAATTTCACATGCCAAACATGACTCGGTATATCATATGTAGGTACTCATAAATGCTCTATAAAGAATGGTATTTTACTTTCCAGAGGCGGAATGTGTAATAGTGATCTGATAGTAGCCATGGCATCTGCTAATCTATTATGTGACCTTGGTTTTTTCTCAAAGATAATATGTGTAAAATATTCCTTCAAGGTTTGAACCAACTTCTTGTATGGAACAAGCTTTTCATCTTTAACCTTACACTCATCATTAAACTGTTTAATAATAATTTGGGAGTCCCCAATGACTTGTAGCTATTTGATATTTCAAGTGATAGCCAATTTGAGGCCAAAAATGAGTGCCTCATATTCTGCAATATTATTAGTGCATGGGAATCCCAAACAGAATGCTCTTGGGATAACTTTCATGTGGAGTGATAAGCACCACTCCTACTTCTAATCCATGGAAATGGACTTGCCACTCTGTAGACTCTTCAACATACATCATGGATGCATCCGATAGATCCAGACCACAAAGGTTCCATCCCTTGTAAAGGAGCTTTTACCAACTGCTCAATCAATACTTGTCCTTTCAATGATCTCGGTTTACAAAATCAATATCAAATTCACTTAGGAGAATGGTGAAATTATCCATTCATCTTGTAAGGTTTGGATAAAAGGTATTTGAGAGAGTTGACCTTGGATATTAGCTTGGTCTTACTATTAAGCGAGATAGTGGCGTAATTTCTAAAGGTAAATACAATTTCTAGGAAAGCCTTTTCAATCTGAGGGTAATTCAATTCATTGGTAATCAAGGTGCAGATAAGGTAATAAATTTCCCTTTTCTATGGTATAGGTCATATTGGGCAAGCATGCACCAATAGAAAACTAGGTAGCTAAAATGTATAATAGGAGAGGTTCACCTAGGGTAGGCGACATGAGTACGGGTGGGTTGACAAGGTATTGTTTAAGTAGTGCAAATTCCTTTTGATAGTCTGGTCCCTAGTTGAATGTAACATCCTTCTTGAGGATATGTGTAAATGGGTGGCACTTATCCGAAAGATGTGAAATAAAATGGCGGATTGCCTGAATTTTTCCTTGTAAACTTCTTAGTTGTTTGAGATTTGTAGGTGAAGGCCAAATGTGTGCAATGAAAATTTTATTAAAGCTATGAATATGGGGTAAGAATTTCTAAAAAAACCCCAATATATTTGAAACAAACAAATCAATTACCATCCGATTAGAGATAAGCAAGAGCTACCTATTTGATGCATATATATAAATCTTGAAACAAACAATCAATCTCTTAACATGATTATATTATTTCTCTACTCCATGAAAGCTATCTATAAATGAACCTATTAAAGCTCTAACAATCAGTTATGTGTTTATTGATGTCTCAAAATCTTAAGAATGGAAGCTCACCATTAATGGCTTCTCCCATTTACCTAAATATTTGAAAGGATTAGCAAATAACAAGTAAATAGCTCAAATAAACTATGAAATGACTCTAAAAAGACTTAAGCATGACCTAAATCAGAAATGAGATGAGAGAGAGAGAGAGAGAGAGAGAGATGAGAAAGAGTGAGGAGATGAAAAGGTGGGAGGGGTACCCCTCTATTTATAGTTTTTGGTTTGGAGAAAAAGGTGTTTTGGATGCATGTGGGACTAAAAAGGAGTCAAAAAGGTGATTTTTAGAAAAGCACATTGGGAGGTGTGAACTAGATTTGGAAGGCTAAGTGGCTATTTGGAAGGTGAGATATTTGTTTAGAAATTCAAATTCTCTTTAGAAAGTCAATAAGAGGGTTAATTAACCTAAACAAGGTTAATTAAAGGGAAACAAGCTTATAGAAGCTAGTTAGAGAGGGATTAATAGATTTAGGGGTTTAGAAGAGGTTAGAAAGGGTGTTTTACTAATGTAGTGTAATAAATGATCACGAGACTAGAATAGTTAGTATGATATGGGTAATAAGATTATGTAGACCAAAATATAGGTATCTACACCGATTCTTGAGTAAACCAACATGGTGTAAATCATGCTAAGCGTGAAGCAATTCAGCTCCACAATCCTAACATATACAACTTAAAATAATTTAATGATGACCCTCTCATTGACCACATATCATGTTGGATGGAAGTCCTTTATGAGCTTACATTTCCTATTCCTAAATCAAATGCACCCAATTATTTGTTAAGAGTTGTGCATAACACATATCACACACTCTTTAAATCCAATAGTTTCAGTCATTTGAGGAAGCCATATTGATGACTAAGTGAATTAAATATTTCCATGTTAGTATTGGTGATGTCAAGATTCGTAAGAAGAATAATTTTTCCAAAATTTCTAAAAATACTTCCAAAATCAATCAGTTCATTCTCCAATCTACGTCTAACAAAGGTTTCACATCAAACTCTGCTAAGAATTATCCCATAACTCCTATTAGCTGCGGTTATGTGAAGTGAAAAATACATCACGAGATCCATTTCAAATGTGTTAAAAATACACTCCATTTATTGAATCACTCTCTAGTATCTTCGCAAACATTCCTTGATGCTCAACTCATCTCTCTCCCACACATATGAAAAGAGGATCCCGATGCACAAAAATTCTTTGGTGACAACAATCTCTTGACATATATTCTTATCATAGATTGTGGGTCATGCAACTAAAAAGTGTCATCCTTACGTAATGTTATTCAATATATAATAGACAAAGGTGATATCCATGTTTATAATGTCATGGACCCATAAAATCAAAATCTAGATGTATTAAAAATCCACTACCATTGAATACGGATTCAACCAATCATGTTAGCCACTAAATGTCATCATGATCTCACCAATATTTTGTTGGTGTGATTCACAATTTGACAAGAAATCAAGATGCCAATATGAATCTTAAATCCACATCCGAATCGACATCTATGACCACAACATCATCAAATGCGGCCTTGGATTAACTTGGAAACAAAAACATTGGGGGTGAATTAGTGTGCATACAAAATTTCATTCATTTTAACCATTAAAATTCATCAACCATTCACCATATCTTATTCATTAAGATTGACCAATATAACACAACCATCAAAGCATATGCAAGAATAACAAATTAACACATGGATACAAAATTTAAGTGGAAACCCTTAAGGGGAAGAAAACCCACTGGAATAAAACTTTATATATCCATGTTTCAAATTTAGTGAGGTAATAACCCAAAAAGGAGCACCAAACCATGGTTTATTAGAGTGCCAAACCTTGATTTAGTGAGGCACCAACTCCACAAAGACCACTAACCCCTATAAGGAGGCTCTGACCCCTTAAGGTGATCAAGCACCAACCTAACCAATTAGAAATGAATGAATAATGATAATATTCTTCTAGCACAATTGATATTGATATAATTTCATCTCACAACTCTTCAAACCCTCATCAAAACAAACACTCTCCTAAATTGCTCAAGTATTCTTCTTCATGAACTGAATAGGTCAATTACCCTTACAAAAATTATCCTCAATATTATTCATGTCCTTTTCATTTTTCTCAACTTTTTCTTCACTCCTCTTTACTCTTCTTTAACCTCTTATAGGTCGCTCATAACCCCATAGGCTCAACTACTCACAAATGACCCAATACACATGCTTCTTATTTACTCAAAATCTTCCTCTCCTTCAAGTTGATCTCATACTTGCCCTAGCTTTCCATTACCTACTATCTCAATATGGAATATTACAAAATAAAATTATCCTCCTCATGATGGTCACTAATACCTCCTTCAAGCTCTAAAATATTCCCTCTAGGTCACACTTTTCACTACTTAAAAACTAACACAAATGAACTTTCTAACTTTTTTTATACTTGTTTATTTTCACCAAATCACTTGGGTCATCCTTAATATATAAAAAAATTTCCACATCATATGAGCATCATAAAAATATCATAAATGTATCCATGTAGGTCGCCACAATCACCTAAAGCCTCCAAGACCACCTTTTGGGACACAACAAGCCTTGAAACCCCAAAACAAACAACTCTCCAACCAAGGAATGGAAAAGAGAAAAAAATCACCAAATATGAAACACCATTAAACATGTTTTGTAAGTACTCAAAAACCTACATAAATCATGAAACAAATAATGGAAATCAACAAATCTCATGAAGCCTCTTAAAACCATGCTCAAATAAGCACCCTCAAAATTAACCTTCAAAGAACATGTCATAACTTGCTCATACCATAGAAAAAAATCAAGTGTGATATATCATTGGAAATATATTGGAATCAACATCATCAAAAAAATTAAAACCAAGTCTTAATTCCACATGTAACTCCTAAAAAACAACTTTTACCACAAACTTCTCAAAGTTGCCCCAAAAATACCTAAAATAAGTCTTCATAAATAGGGAATACTTTGTAATTTATATCTTCAACCATGATCTAAAAAAATAATATACATGTAGTACACGTCCCATACTTCAATAAATGGTTTAGTCGGTATTTCTAATGGTAAACGTTTCCACAAACTAAAATTTTTCGAAATAAGAAGTTTTCATGGCTCCCACATAATGTCAAAAATATAAATAACACTTGGAGATATTTGGAGGAGTCATATAAAACATCCAATAATCATGTTTTCCAAAAAAACCAATTATGGGTTACTTGCAAGCAATTTTCTCTAAGTTGCTTTCAACCTAGGGTTTTGGGAGGGTTTCAAACTTGTTTACCTTCTTAATGATCATTCATAAAAATGTGGCGATAAAAATACCTCATTATTTTTGGAAAATATTCATGGATTATTCCAAATAGATTAGGTTCCCATGCAATGTACACAGTCCATAACAACATCGAAGGTCAACTTTTGCCTCAAATCTTCACCTTTGAAAAACCAATTTTGGTAAAACTTCATATCAAGTGACAAAAAGCATCATAATGACCTATAAACTTCATGAAGAATCATGAATACTTATTATAGTCCACCCAAGTCTCATCCATGCTCAAATATTTTTTAAACTCTCCAACCACAAGAACTTACATGTGTCTACTTGCCTTATTATCACTATTATTACTTCAAAGGACCTAAAAGCCTCATCAAACCTTTGAGTACTAACTTGAAACTCCCCATACATGTATTATACAATGCCAAAATACTCCTAGCATGTTTTTACTTGAATTTCCTTCTCCATATCTCAAACCGCTATGCCAAACAACAAGCTATGGACTAGGAACAAACCTAAAATGACCACTTCTCACCATGAAAAACCATGAAATGACCTTTATGATAGCTTACAGACTCATTAACACCACTTACACATCAGAAAAACCATGTTTTACCTCATGAATACCTTTAAAAACCTTTAAAGAGCACATACTATGATCATTCTTACTAGACCATTCACTAAACACAACCGAACACCATGCGACTTCACCCAAGAAACACTCACCAAAGTAATACATCATCATGACACCTTATGGTGACTCACATGACATTGTGACAACCTTTTCCATCAACAAAATTTGAATTGATGAAAACAACTAGACACAATAGAAAAAAATTCAAATTTGTCGACAATACACTCTATCGATCGAATCACTCTCTAGTATCTTGCAAAAATTCCTAGATGCTCAACTCATCTCTCTCCCACACATATGACAAGAGGATCCTAAGGCACCAAAATTTCTTTAGTGGAAATAGTCTACTAACATATGTTTTTATCATAGGATTGCGGGCCATGCAACGACAAGTTTTATCGATACATAATGTTATTCAAGATATAATCAACAAAGGTTCTATCCAAGTTTATATGCCATGGACCCAAAAAATCAAAATCTAGATGTCTTAAAAAATATGCTACCATCACATATGGCTTCAAAAATCATGTTAGACATTAAACATCATCATCTCACCAATCTTTTTTTTGGTATGATTCACATTGTGACAAGAAATCAAGTTATCAATATGAAGCCTAAATCCACATCTGAATCAACATCTATGACCACACCATCACCAAATGCGGCCTTAGATCTAGAAATAGTCATCACTCTCAAGAATAATCTAATCAATCAATTAAAGAGTACGCCGACTAAGATCTCATTGTATGATCTCATCATCCAATCTTTCAATCATTGAAAGGAACTTATAGAAGCATTAAAGTCAATTGAGTTGTCCAATAAAAATACCAATGCCTTTTTCTTATCAAGTTGAGTCTTATCATCTCACTCCTCTAAAATATAATTGGCTCATACATGAAAATCAATAATATGATGATTTAGTTTCATTGATTAACCTATCCCTCCTTGATTCTTGGTTTTTATTAGATGAATGAGCCAAGGAACATTACAAAATTGACCCTTACGAGACAAGTATGGAAATTGGATTAGGAATCTATTGGTTTCATCAAGAAGAATTTAATCTCCCCACCCACTTAGGTAAGGAGACAGTGTTTACGGATTATGGAAAATGTTCTTTGATGATTCTAGGAGAAAATATTGAGATGGGAAAATGTTGTTTTAATTTCTCAAATAAATGAGAAATTTTTCTTTTATCATAGGTTGCATTTGCATGTTTCAATAATGTAGTAAAATATGAGGCATTAGTGCATGGTCTTATAATCACTAAAAAGAGACAAATCATAGCCTTGTAAATCTTTGGAGATACTAAATTGGTCATACATCAAGTTACGAGAAATGTGCTTCTAAGAATAAGATTTTGATAGATTATAAACACGAGTTTGGGACCTCTTGGAAAGCTTTTACGATCTTAATCTACAAGTGGTGCCTAGAAAATTGAACAAAGAAGTAGATCGAGATAGTATCCATTGGATCAAACTTTTCACCACCTAAGGACCTCTATAAGGAAATTAACAACATGTTAAACTCGATGGTTAGGCCCTCAATTTCGGATAATGAAATCAATGTATAAGTATTTGATAATGATGAAAAAATTGTTCAATTCATCTAGAATAAAATTGATTTTTCCTAAAAAATGTAAACTGATTTGCATGACAACTATGGTGATCAAATTATTCAGCTAAGGAAAAAAAAATCGCCTAAATGGTTAGTTTCTCTTAAGCATATTTTCAGTCCTTATGATGATTTCAAAGGACAAGAAAAAACATAACAACAAGGCAAGAGGACTGCCAACAAGCCATCAAAGATTAACCAAACAGTGGTTTGACAGGAAGGCTAGGATTAGAATTTTAAAGTAGGTGATTTGGTTCTGAAATGGGATGTAGAGAGAGATAAACTAGGAAAACACTCTAAGTTTGATGCACTATGGAATGGGCCATACATCATCGGTGATTACAGAGAGGCCAAATCTTTTGAGTTGTCCAATTGATGGAAATACATTATAGATCCCAATTGATGGGATTTATCTTAAGGATGCCTATTGAGACATTTCATTACATCTCATACATATTAGAGTAGTTTCAATTCCTCTAAGTGCTTTTCAACACATTTTCCTATTGGTAGTGTAGTTTTCTTTTAGTAAGTACTTTACGCATTATTTATTACTTTTGAGTGGAAATTTCCATTACGGGATGGTTCATGGATGACTCAAAAGAAGATACATTTTATGAAACCATGGTGGAATTTCAAATTCAAGACAACTTTCCACTCTCATTTAATTTTAATTTGGAATACCTCTTATAATATGAATGATCAATTCAAGCATAACACATCACTCACGGTCCAAGTAGCAATTCAACCAAATTAAGGGGTGAGAGATCCATGTTTTGGATCAATTTTAAGATTTTTAGGTTGACTCCATGCCCAATGGATGCTTCAAGGCCAATGATCTCTTATCTAGTAGGCATATAACCTGTTGAGTCATAAAACTGTTATCCAAAATATTCCCTGCTGGACTATATTGATAACTTACACTTCCATTTTGGACTTGTGAAGCATAAAATGATCAATCAAGGAAAAATCATGCTTTGGATTTTTTTCCCAATTTGAACCCCTAATTTTCTCCCAAATGGCTAAATTGGTCAAGTTGGGAACACATGGAATTGTTCATGTGTTCCTAGTGTTCACCGAGATAAGTGACTCATGAGTGAATAAGATGAAGTAGGGTAGAAAGGGGGAAGCGTTGAGCAGTTGGGTATATCGAGCACACAAGGAACAATTCCATAGGTTGGCAGGTTTTTGATTGATCGACATAATCGACGAGGAAAAGGGGAGTGAAGAAAAGAAGATAAGTCAAGTCCATAGGATACACCGTGCATAGTTCCAAACTTATTATAATTCGTCAACCAATAGATTTATCTACCCCAATTCTAATCATACCTTACATGAAACTTTGTTATGTTCTTCTTGTGCCATGGAAATCCACATGGCCATAACTTTGTCCATGAAACCCAAATCTTGCAAAATCGGTCTTGTTTGAAAGGTATCATAAGGATCTTGACTTTGGGATCATGAAATTCGAGAATTGGTGGAGTTAGGTGAAAAGGTAGAAAGCAGTCCATACATTTTAAAGTGTAGTTCTATGTAGCTCAACTACCGATTTGATAAAGTGTGGTGCCCATTCCTTCTCCTATAAGTAAAGTGACTTGGGGATTGGTCTTATAGGGATTCTCATCATGGTTTTTAGATATTTAATGCATGATTTTGGTAGATGGAGATTGAAATATGAGTTTCCACCTCTTTTCCTCCCCCTCTCTCTCTCCCATGTTTATATATATTTGGCATTGATGGTCATTTGTAAAGGTCACACCCTATCCGAATATAAGTACATCGTTTCTAAGTGATGCAGGGTGTTTTGAGTTGTAAGCCTCGATTTGGATCTCTGTAAGGAATTTTGTGCTTTCCTCCTTTATCAGTAATGGACTGTGCATCTACATATGACAATAAAATTCATGTTTTGTGGTTATTCTCTGCCCTAGCCTATGTTTTATTGTATTTTCTTTCCTCTCTATTGTTGTTTTGGTGTGATATGCATATTTTATTTCCCTTGCATGATTTTATTTTTGTTGCACTTCATAAAAATGGAAGTTTGAATGGTGTTTTGGATTGTAGCACTCTTGTCTTTCCTCTCCTCCTTCATTTTCTTCCACTTTCACTCAATTGAGAGTATCCTTCCCCCTTTTCTTGGTGCTACCACCTCTATTATCTTAGGATTTTCCCTTCTCTCTCTTTCCTTGGTTCCTTGGAATTTTAGGTTAGGATTAGATAGCTGCATTTCTAGTTTTAGGAGTAGTTTAACATTAGGAATAGGTAGAGGAGCCAACCTTGTCTGGAGGTTTTCTCAAGAGAAAGAACCACAACTTGGAGACAGTCCCATGTTGCCTCAAAATCACAAGTCTCTCATGTTGATATGGGGAAGGGTGCAAATTTGAGCTCCAAAAGTTCCCAACATTTTTATAAAGTTTTACATGGGTAAATTTCAATTATTTATAGATATCATGTTTTGAAATTAGAATCAACACTAGAATAGTAAATAGGAACATGCATGTATATATAAATCCAATTGATATAAATAAAAAGTTTATTATTGTGTATTGTTTATAGGGTTAGACTAATAAATCTATAAATAAAAATATTATTTTTCTTAGGGCAATACATGATATATTACATGTTTATATTAGTTGGTAGGCTTATTCCAATATTATATGTTAAATCAATACTATATTTTCTTTATGTTAATAAGGTTGATGCTATTTGGGTTCACATGTAGCCATGTGTCAAAAACAAATCCCATTAGTGTTTGCATTACAATGGAAGCAACCCTCTTATTAACATAATGTTTGCTTGGTTATACCTTAAGTATTTTTTTCTTTCTCTACCTTCACATATCTTTCTATTTGGGTTCATAATATGATACAAATTCCTTTCAAATACCTCTAATTACATGTCTTAGTACCACAATTCTATTATGCCACTTAGGTTCATTTGGGCATTAATTCCATGTTTGTTGGAAGGCTCAATGGGTCATAATCCTTAATAGAATTGACACAATGATCAGTACAAATATTATGGTTGATTGACCGCAATGAATATATTTACTTGTTTTGAATTCCTCTCTCCTCTTTAGCTTCATAATTGAAGATTATAAAACTTGTAAAATTTCCTCTAAATATATGTCTTCTACCCCAAGTTTACACAAGTCAAATATGCCTCTTAACTTTATTATGGAATTAGATATGCCTCTTATGTTCAAATTTTAATATTTGTTGTGAGATGAGTATTCACATTCACCTCCCATGTGGCTTCTACAATCTTTTAAAAAAATTATTCCCCTACCTTTAAATACACGCCTTACTACAAAACTTAGGTATGCTTCTTAAGTGTGTTGTGGAATTTTTCTATGATCATAAGGGAGTAATCTTGTGAAATAAAATAATGATCGGATAAAATTCCATCCAAAAATAGAAGAGTCTAAAATTATTATTACCTAGAGCATCATTGAATTTATACTGAATAAAATTATTGTTTTTACACTGCCAAGAAATGGTATGCACATGTTGTATTTAGAGAACCTTTTGGAGCATCCCCATAACAATTACCTAGTATAGATTCATGCAATACAATACGGGAATGTTAGGTTCAATTTTCTGCTTTGAACAATTATTTATTCCATAAATATATTTTCATGAGGTAGTTCCACATGATTCACGGGTTACCAAGGATAACATTGTGTAAAGCATGTATTTCACTAGTCTTTAAATATTTTTAAATGTCCATAATAGACACAGACATCTTTTTGAAGACTTAATTTCCTCAATTATTTTAATTTGAAACAATATATAAAAGAGCAGCCATACAAACTCCATAAAAGAGCTACGCTACCCATCATACCAAATCTTGTAAGGAAATTCCGCGGGACAGATGTCACCTTTAGAATCAGCAGGAATCTAGCAAACATTGGCGTGTCAGCTTTCCATTCGATATGATTAAATCGTGACGGAAGTATAGGCCCCACGTGGCAGTGAAGGACACCGTGGGATGGGACCCGCGCCCACGTGATACGGCCGACCACGAGAATCTGTGTTTCGCAAAGATAAGATTAATAAAAAAACATTAAATTAGGGATTTTATCGCGTAGCGGCCAATTAAAATTGTGGGCTTCGAATTATCGTGGTCATCCATTGGCTAATCGAATGCATTCATTCCCAACCATCGTTTTCCTCGAGATTTATCTTTTAAAAACTGGAAAACTTTGTCATAAACAAACATTTTGCTTTGAAAACAAAAACATTTTAACTTTTGTTTTGTAATGGACATTAAAATGGAGGCGGCGCCTGCAGATTCATCTTCATATATTCTTCTGGTAAGGGATTATTTCATATAACACGTAATCAGTTATTAAGAATTTATTGATACTAAATACTTATTATAAT
Source organism: Taxus wallichiana var. yunnanensis (assembly GCA_018340775.1). Taxonomy (NCBI): domain Eukaryota; kingdom Viridiplantae; phylum Streptophyta; class Pinopsida; order Cupressales; family Taxaceae; genus Taxus; species Taxus wallichiana. The sequence goes on along the minus strand of CM031237.1, from coordinate 790,854,703 downwards.
TTCGAAAATATTTAGATGAATCGAGGTTAGTCCAGCATCCGTGGGATTCTAAGAGCGACTTCTGAAAAAATCCAATTTTTTCCTGTTTAGATTCAAAAACTGATCGAAAAATGTTTGCTATTTAACATGGATCAACAAGAATGTGCTGACGCACTTTCTAAGTATGCCAATATTTCACCCACAATAACCGTCACAGGTATTTCTTTCTTTGATCAACAGAAATTTTTTATGATTTTTTTTTTCCCATTTTTTTGATGAATAAGATCTTATATTTTTAAGAAGTAAAATGATATAAGATAATTTCAAAAAAACAGGTGGTATGGAAGTGCTTAAGAAAATCTTAAGAACAAACTAAGCAATCACAAAGCCTAAAAACACAACCGAAATCTTAAGAACAAACTAAGCAATCATAAAGCCTAAAAACACAACCGATTACACATCATCAGAAAGTAGAAAAAGCAGAAAAGTTAAACCGCTGCTGAATTGCTGTTTCTGCAGTATTATTTCAATTTCTCTTTAGTATTTCTTTTCAATTTCTCTTCAGTATTATTCAGCGATCAATATATTTTCACCTGATGTTTTATTTGATCTGTTAAAGCTCCCTCTTAGTTTTGTTTTCTTTAGTATCTATGAAAACTGAAAAAGGAGATCTGTGAAACTGTGCATATTTCTTAATTATTAGTCTGTTTTATTTGATTGACTTGATTATTTAGTTTGAACAGTTTAATTGATTCTCTTTCTGTGATTGCAAATACAGTGTAATCAGTGCTCTTGCTCGTTTGTTTACAGTGTGGAACGAATTGGAAAAGGAGAACAAGGAATTTTTCACCAGGTATATGGAAAAGAGAAGAGAAAATCGAAGTCAGAAACTGAATCAGATGTTAGATGATGTAAACGCTAGATTTCACCATCAAGGCCTTTGAAAAAGACTGATCTGGAGATCAGCTTACTGTACTTGATATGTATATAAATTTGAAAAGCTTTTCAAGCTCTGTGATATTTTCTTTTGTGCTATATATTGGCACTATGTTCTCTCGCTCTGTTAAAAAAGAGACACAAAATTTACCTGCGAATGTGGGGAGTACAGTAATTTGTGGAAAATTCTGAAAGAAGAATGGGAAGAGAGGATATATCTTTCCTCGACTTCTTCACTCCCCTTTTGCACTTCTTTAATTATATTTTTAATCCTTCAGATTCCATAAACAATCTCTATCTACCTATCTTGGCATTTATGTAGAGATGTGTGTCTATGTGATAGTTGGGTATTTTAAGAGAAAACCAGGAAGTATATTTTTCACCAGCACAGCCATTAAAAAAATGATCTCGTATAACCGCTTGTGTATTATTTTTCTGGTTCAAGTAAAGATAGTTTGGGTGATGACAGGGACTATGGATCAAATTGCAAAGTATTCCTTCGTAAAATTACTTTTTGAGTCATTATATACCTGAAGATTTTGGTGGAGACTGCTACGGATGTTGTAGCAGTGAACCGATTCCATTGAAAGTGAAGCGGTATTGTCTCTATAAAGAGAAGCACCAATTCAATGTATTTTCTGGTGCATTCCAGCTGACTTTGTGTGGGGTAATATTCATTTTTCACACTTTCCATTCAAATTCCAAAAACACAGAATACGCCTTTCATCTAATACCAAGAAATTTAGATGTATCACTGTAAAAGGAAACACCATTTGAAATATGCATAAACTTTCTATATTTAATCGTTTTTCTATACTAATTTGGCTTTTTAATATTCTTAAAACGATGGATTTGCCAACAATATTGAACAGAAATGATTACCTTGTTGTACATTTGCTACTTTGTTGGTGCTTTACATAGCTACATTTTACAAAGCACAAAAATACTACTATTACTAACTAGCTAGTACTTTCTTTTAAGAGTCCATTAGCATGCAGGAACGGGTTAAATTTGACAGACGTTTAGATGTTTTTCATGGTTTTATCTTAAAATACTTTCAAATATTTGATATAACCCTCACATGCAACTTGTAAATTTTATGTATGACCATCATTTGTAAAATAAACTCATATATAGAATAATCTTAATACATTTTACTAACATTGTAAAAATAGCACTATTTTACATTCTTGAAAGTCAAGATTTAAAATTTGTCATCACCTAAAAATTGTTTGATATGTACAGGTGGCCGTCAAATTTTACCCCGCATGTAGGGTTAGAATTTGACAAAGTTTATATGTTTATAATGTTTTCATCGTATAAAATTAATATTACCCATTTATGAATTATATATGTGAAATTTGATGGTTATATTTTATATAGATTTATATATGTAATTATATAATAAGACTTCAAATAAAATAATGCTAAATTTTTAATTTTTATATAATATTATTGTTCTACATAATTTAAAAAATAATATCTAACAATATTGGTGTAATGGTTCTTGGGTCTCCTTGTAATTGGGAGGTCCAAGGTTCAAATCTTGGCTCCGTGTTAAGGCGGCCTACTACCAATGGTTTGGATACCCCGATGATGGGGGACCACGATAATGTGGTTTAATCCGTGGGCTCACCAAGAGCTTAAACTACCATCCTTGGATGGTTCCATGGCCGGTGTGGGCTGGTGATGCCACAAAGGGCTAGGGCCCTCTCCTACATGTAACTCAAGCAACCATTTTTTTTTTTCTAAAAGATAATACTAAAAAATCGATGTTGTTAAAAATTTGTACGAGAGGTACAATTAACTATAACATTTAAAATTATTTCTAACTTCATTTAGGACCTTGGATAATTTTGTAGGATTTATGCAAGAAATGTACCAACGTTTATGATCGCGTCCTTATAAAATGGTATTCCACCAACTTTTGGGTTGTTTTGAGCACAAAGTTGTTTTTACCGAATTGTGTGCCTCTTTTGACTAATTTTCTTACTCATTGTGCATCATTTTGCATTGCAATGTGGTCCTAATTCGAATTGAAAAAGTATCTCAATGTATAAGTGATGTATTGGTGCATTTAGAATATAGATGAACAAGCATACATTGAATTATTCCTTTGCATGATAGTGATATTTATATTGTAAGAGAAAAATCTCATATATTTCTAAATTTTCCTTGTGTCAAAGTCTAATTTAGACATTTATAGATTCATTCTACCCGTAGTAGTTATGGTGCAACACTTTTAGAAAGATAAGGGCTGGGAAACTTACATAGACCACATTGATAGAGTGATACTTATGATTTTCATAAGAGATCTAATAATAATGGAGGGATAACACAAGCCATGTTAACATCCTATATTTTTCATAAGTTTTTTTAAGGAATGAAGTTGATATTAGGTTTAAGGAAAATGAGATGTTGATGTGGAATCAAAACACCCTTGATTGTTTATAACTCGATAGATTGAGACCATTGGTGTGATTACATAACATGGAGATTTTCCCAAAGTATGGGACTTTGTAATCGGAAAGCTCTCCTGGATGAAGGTCTGGTTCCTATTCCTCTATTCTGATACACACACTCAAATTATAGAGGATCTATCCTAAAATCTACTCTAACTTTCCAAGGAGATAGGGTTAAAAAGGATTGCAAGAAATTAAACCTAAGTTGATGGAGGTGATGCACCAAGAGGAATGTTGAATAACTTGCCTTGCATGGGAATAAAATTGAACAAGATTGAAGAGGATGAGCATCAACACAGATCAGTTTCTTGTCACAAATTTATTCACCATTAAACACAAAACACCAAAACATGTAACACAACCTAAAATGCACAATTAACCAAAGTTGTAATGAGAGATCAAAAAGATGCAATGAACACAAGAGAGGGTTGAAATTCATCCACAAACTTATATTATTGCTCCACAGATTTGATACAATGCATTACAATGGCCAAGAGGAAAAATTACATTTACAATTTGAATGGGAGGTTTGAACTCCACAAGATCACTTACAGACAAGAGAATAAGGGAGGGTGCAAAGCAAGATTATCCAACCTTTTGAAATGATCCCCTCCTTACAATATATAGGAAGAATGAGAGAAGGGAGAGAGAGTAATTCAAAATCTTGCTTCAACCACCCAAAAATGCATTAAAATCACCTATAACAATGATGGGTGCCACTGCAAAACCCATACCTCCATGTACTTTGCCTTGTTGGGGAAGAAAGGAAGCCCATACCTCATCATTTTGGTAGGTGAAAACCCGGAAATATTCCTCTAAAATGGCGGACTTTATTTCCCTATTTTGGAATACTTAGTCTCACTAAAATTAAGAAAACTAGTCACTTTTTCCTAGAGGACACTGAGAGCTTTCCAAAAGTCCGATTTTGTGCAAATCCGAGTTCCTAGTAAAAAGTTATGGCCATTTGAAGATGAGGGTGTCATACCGTAATAAATGCCAAGTTGATCTTCCTTTCGTGACTCGACCTCGCATCGCACCCTTTGAAATTTGAAATTATAGACTTCCTAGATTCAAAACTTCAGGATTTTGACTTCGAGGTTAATGTCAATTTTCCTTTTGTGAGACAACTCAAAGGTTCTCAAATGCTAAACCTCTCAAGTCTAGATTCCAATCTCATATTATATGTGACACTGTTCATCCGCCCAAGCCCTGAATGCTCCAAATTTTGAAACCACTCAAGTCTAAAATTTGGACTTCGGGTTGTGGACCTTTTTCTTTTCGGGCTTGTGAGATTGTTCATCCACCCAACTCGCCAAAACCTCTGAACCTTTAAAATCCCAAACCTCGAAATGCGGAGTTCAAGTTTTAGACTTTGACCTTTCCCATTTCTAGACTTCATTCTGCCGAGTCCCATAAATCCACCTCTGAAGATGACCCCCAAAATGGTTGACCCTGAAAAGGCATTGGCCTCGAAAACCCCAAACTATTTTAGACTTTGGGGTTTCGGGCCTATTTCTTTTCGAACTTCATTACGCCGAGTGCCCAAAATATGCCTATGAAGATGACCCCGAAATGGTTGACCCGAAAAGGAGGTGACCTTTGAAAACCCCAAACCCTTTCAAACTTTGGGCTTTTAGGATTATGGGTCTTTTGGCTTGTTTTTGCATTTTTGTGTAGTGAAAAATCCAAATCACTTAATCCCTAAAGTCCAAAAATTTCAGACTTTGGGCCATTTCTGCTCTCTCGATTTTTCATCCATTTCTACACTCGCCCAATCCTCATGCCTTTGCCTCAAAATTCATTATCGACTCGACCCCAATCCCCTGTGATCATTTTTTGTCATTCTCCCATTGATCCGAGCTTCATCTTACAAATGCGAGCTCCTATAGCCAAATTGAAGCTTCCATTTTCTCTCTATGAGGTCTTGTTTGTTCAATTTTTTCGAGGGGCAAAATCGGATAATAGGGGATTCACCATATATTTAGAAAAACTAAAACAAAATTTTGTAAATTAGGATATGAAGAACACATTCACATTATCAAATTTACCACATTCCAAATATAGTCATTTTCCTAAAATATATGCCAATTTTTTATTTTTAGGATATTTATGATCATGGCCAACATAATTTTCAGAATTGTTTTCGTAAGAAATTTTCACCATCTTCTTTTGGAATATTTTTTCATAAACATTCAAATGTAGATTAACATTGAACAACATATTTAAACTTAATTCTAAAACTGATTCCATGCAATTTATCTAGGCCAATATTTAGATAGGTACAAGTAAATGAACGTGACATTCCTTCTCTACAACTCAAAATTACTCTCTAGATAGAGCACCGGTTATGTGCCATATGACACTATTAAAATGAAATACCATTTTTGGTGTGGTATAGTTAGGGTTTCACTGAATGTTTTAAATATTTTTTTAATAATACACGGAACACGTAAATGAGTTGACAATTTTTTTCCAAGTAGATATTTTCATTTATTTCCTTTAATTCTTTATTTCTATGAACATATTCCAAATGCCGTTATTTTATATTTCTATTTGTGTAGAATGCCATGGGCATGACACAATTCTAGCAAACTTATACCAACCTTGTCTTGAATTGACTGCCCGATTTAAGTTTTCATGAATGTGTTTAGTGTATCATTTTTTCCTTTTGTCTATGGATGTCTCATTTTTTTGCTTTTCTCTTGTGCTTTCAATTTTTCCATTTATCTCGTCCATGTTGATATAAAATATATTTTATGGCCCTCCAATGTAACATTTGTATCATATGATTAGATGATAGGTTATTTAATGGGAGAAAGTCTCGTATTCGGAGTCGGTTCCCAAAATGTGTAGGATGTTGTAATGCACCTATTTTACGACATAAATTTATCCATGAAAACACTTAAAACTAGGCAATTTAAAAAAAAAAAACTAAAAATTAATTTATATCCTAGCCAAAGTCACCTAGATTAGCCTATAGTTACTTGATTTAATGAAATAACAAAAGTTCGCTAACTAATTAGACATCCCTAAATTTAATCACTCCAAAATCGAATTAAACTTATTTATTTTACAAGATCACTTAAATTAGATTTCCTCCCAAAGAAAATAACCCAAATTATTCCCCCACATAACTTAGGATAGACACATTAATCTAAAACTTTCCTAATGCCCCCAATAAATTTATTCACCCTCATTAAATAAAAATAACCAAACAAATTAAATAAATTTCTTTATGGGATGCTCTTCCTAGTGTTTCTATTCCCTTATTAAGGCACCACATACTTATAAAACTCTACCAATTTAATTTATTTTCCCCACCCCAACTTGAAATTCCCAAATTCAAAAGTTGTAGGGTTAAAACTCAACCCTTAGATGCTTTTAATTTTAGCCATAGATTTTAGGGATCCTCTATCTAACCCTAATCCATATTTATAATTTTATTTCCCTTTCACTTGTTTAATTTTGTTTGTAGGTGTTTTGGAGGAGAGGCCATTGAGGCCATGAGATTCTAATTTCTTCCCTTTTATTTTATTTTATTCTTTATTTTTGTGTAGGTTATCGATCCTTGGGGTTCTTCGCTTATTTTCATCTACCACGTTTAATTGAAAGATTCACCCTATTTTGGGTCTTATTTATTTATTTATTCAGCTTTTATATCAAACCACGATTTGATCTCGGTTATTTCAGCTTTTATTTAACTTCATTACATTGTGTGTGTGCGTGTGTATAATTTATATCTATTTTAATACTATTAACTAATAAAACCAAACCCTTCAAAATCCATTGCAATGATTGTGGTAGCGGGTTATTGCTTTAGAGGAAAGTTTTACTATGGAGGGGGCGATGATTTAAAATAATGACGACCCATGCCTCGGTGGTGTGGATAGAAGGGATTGTGGTGTAGTCGTGGCCACACCACAATAGTTTGCAAAAGTGGCAAAGAGGGGGTGGGTGTTTGGCTGCCCCACTCCAAACCAAATCCAATGAATATTAGATATATACTTCTAACTATCTTTTAAACTCCACAGCAGAGTCGTGGCTTTGTCCGTTTAACTATTTATTTTTATTCAAGAAAATACGCCTTTATATATATATATATATATATATATATATATATATATATATATATATATATATATATATATATATATATATATGTATGTATATATGTATATGTGTTCATATTCATATAGATATAAAATTATATATATACCTATTAGAACATTAAAATGGATATTTATATATTTATATGTATGTATTCATATAGATATAAAATTTTATATATTAAAATGAAAATTTATATATTTATATGTATATATTCATATAGATATAAAATTTTATATATACTTATTAGAACATTAAAATGAATGTATGTATGTATGTATGTATGTATACATACATACATACATACATACATACATACATACATATATATATAACATTATGCATGTGGTAAAAAAATGAACTCCTTTCAATATTGGGAGGGTAAGAAATAATACTATTAAGCCCTTGTTATGGAGAAATCACAAAGACCCCGAAATGTCCAATTTTAGATGGGGCATTCGATGTGATTGCATAACATGGAGCTATCCTGAGTGTGGGACATTATGAAATGGGATAGCTCTCCGAGAGATGTTTGGTTATTGCTCCTAACCTACCTGCCACTAACTACTCCTAATACAAGAAAACCACTAACTAATCCTAATCTAATGCTTCCAAGGGGATAGGGAAAGAAGGATACATGAAAGAAACCTACACTACGAGTGGTGATACACCAAGAAAGGAGTGTTGATCACTTTCCCCAGCCTTGTAAAATGGAGAAAGAATGAATCCTGGGGAGGTTGGAAAAATGCAACACAAACCCAAAATGCAAACATTCACCATTTCAAAGTAGGCACAATACACCAAACCATGCAAATGAACATGAAATATGCACAAAACACCCATTGCAATGAGAGTTAAGAGAGATGTAAAAAACATGCTAAGGTTAAAATAACTAACTTAGAACATAATTTTTATTTCTCATGAAATATACACATAAATTGCTTTGTGAGAGAGAGACATGAATCCTTTACAAAGTTTGGAGGAAGGCCTAAAATCCCAGTAGAAACGGGGTTGCATGGGGGAGAAAAAATGATCAACAACCCTTTGCACATGTAAACCCCTTACATTTTATAGAGGAAGAAATGAGGAGAGAGAGGGAAGAAAATCCAAAAATTCACTCCAATCTCTTGAAAAATCAATTATTTTCCTTGCAGGAGTGATGGCCAAGTTTGCCAAGCCCATACTCCATTGTACCTTGCTTGTTGGGGAAGAAAAGAAGCCCATACCTCATCATTTTGGGTAGATGATAAATTTGGGACCATCTTCTAAAATGGAAAACTATACTTCCACATTTGAAATATTTAACCTTACTAAAATTAGAGCTTTCCAAAAAGTCTAATTTTGTGCAAATTCGTGCTCCCAGTCAAAAGTTATGGCCATTTGAAGATGAGGGTGCCATAGTACAATAAATGCAAGTGATGGATCTGCCTTTTTGGACTCAAAACCCTACATCACACCTTCTGAAATCTAAAATTTTAGACTTTCGATTCAGATCTTTGGGCATTTACTTCGGAGGTCGATGTTACTATTCACCTTTCTAAGGTCATAAAACCTCTAAAATTCTGAAATCCCGAAGTCTGAAATTTAGACCTCGGGTTTCGGACTTCAAGTCATGATTTACGTGCACTAGGGATTTAATGTTCCAAAATTCCAAAACCTTGAAGTCTGAACTTTGAACTTCAAGTTTCGAGACTTGTCTTTTTGGGGTTTTCAGATTTTGGGTTTTAGGGATTCGGGTTTTCAGATTTTGGGGTTTTCATATTTAAGAGGTTTCATGGGTTCAGGTTTTGGGGTTGTTCATTCACCTAGCACATGAAATCGCATAAATTTTGAAAGCATGAAGTCCAAATTTAAGACTTTGGGTTTCGAGACCACATGGTACTGCTTCACCACTCGACCTGCTTGTGAACTACGAAATCCCGAATATCCAAATTAAAAATTTCAGACTTCATACTTTGATGTCCTTCAGACCTTTTGAGCTCGTCATTTGGTAGTTTCGATCTTCCAAGCCCGAATGATTCTATGTCTATAATTCGACTCCTTGGACTCTAAAGTGTCTCTTCAACATGCATCCCGCCGACTTCAGATGCCTTACCACTTCGAATTGCTCGACTCGGGCCCAAAATACAAGCTCCCGTGATTGAATCAATCCCTCAATTTTCTCTGTGTGAGGTCATGTTTGTCTAATATTTCCCGAAGGGAAAATTGGATAACAACTCCTACAACAAGAGTAGAAATTTGTCTCACTTTGAAAGACCAAAAATTTCAACACACAAAACCTTCTTTCAAGTGGAGAAACCAATAAATAAATCCTTCCATTTTCTTTCAAAATTCAAGACCCTTTTGACTTTTACCATGCAAGGTTATAAATCAAAAGAAGGATTAAAGCTTGAGCTGATTCCAAAATAGAAGCAAGTTACCGATACCCAAAATGCACAATACAATACTTAACAAGGATCTCCCATGATTGAAGAGAATTAATAAACTAATACAAATCTTGTTTGTTTGAAAACTGCGATCCATATCTAATATGGGAGGCTTACAAAGGAGTAAACCAACATGACATCACAACAAACCAAATGAGACCAAGAAGAAAACTCTCACAAAATTGGAGAAAAAAATGCCAAGATATCTAAGAAGACTTCATCCATCTTCAAGATAATATAATATTCATTCTTGTACTTCAAAATATCTTCAAACACAAGGAGAAAGGCCCGATTTACCACCCAACCTATAGGAATCATTACATGCCTTTAAAACGTTTGGAGGCCATGCTAGCCTCTCTCAAGTCCATGGGAGAGAGGACAAGCATTCCTCAAGTGTGCAAAATAAGGGTAGGGAACAAAACACACAACCACCACAAAACTAAAACTATACACACATACAAAACACCAAAAAGAAACCACTTCACAAGGTGATAAAAATCCATGTTTTCCCACAAATGGGGAAGAGTGGATGAGAAATCCAAAGGACCAAAGGGTGTGATCCAACCATAGGAAGAAAACATAAATAAGATCACCAAAATCCTCCTTATTCTCCCATAGTAAACACCCCTCCTCATTTCTTCTCCCATTTTCCAAATTTCTTCCTTGGGAGAGTTTTCATACCCATTGAGTTTCCTTTACAAGGATGCGAAGGCTTTCACAAAGATATGAACCAACTTCCCCACCTCAAACCATATGAGGGGATAAAATATAAGAAACCAACATGGCTTTCCCATCAAGCCATGAGGTATAAGAGGAAATTCCCTCCTCTTCATCCACACAATTCAAAAATTGATCAAACCATATGATGGATGGAGAAACAATAAAGGATACAAACCAAACATACCAAGCATTACATACGAGAATAGTTACACACAAAACAAGATTCAAATAATAACTACATGAAAAACAACAAAGAAGGATCAAGGATCCTACCTCCAAAAGATTTCCAAATTCTAAGTTTCGCCAATCCTCTTCCAAGAAAAATCTCCAAGTCCAATCTCCCAAAACTGAAAATGTAAAAATGACAAGGTGAAAAACTTTTCTTCATAATTGAGAATGTATATAAAGAAAACAAGGGAATATCCTCTCCAATGAGAGGGTGACATGTGTCACCCCTCTCTCTATCTTCCCTTCCAAGATTCCAAAATATAAAAGAGAATAAAACAACCACACTTTAAGAGCATTTCCCCTAAATTCCTTAAAAGGATAATAAGCCAATAACATTCAACTTTTAAGAAAACACTCCCCAACCATTCTTACAAGAATGGTGACTTATGAGAGGTAAAATGGGAGGAAAAACCCCATGTGACCAAAAAATGAAGCTCCCTACCTATAGGTATTGTGTAAGGGATTATTTTCATGCTAAGAAAACCCCCAAAACCAAAAGGGGTCTCCAAAAATGCTAAAAATAGCCGGATTTTGGGTTTGGAATTTTGGGCACAAGTATGGAGGTTGTGGGGCCCACCCAAGGGGTGTTTAAGTGACCCAAATCTCCATAATACTGAACTTAATTAATCAAACACACCTCTAAAGCAAGTGGAGACCACTAGGTCCCTTAAACTAGGTTAATCAAGATAAATTAAACATAAATAAATAAATTACAAACTTGGAGTCACCCATGGTGCCCCTATAGACATGTAATCAAACAAGGACTCATAAAACAATCATGGTTAGGACTTGTCCCAAATGGCCACTTGTGCACACATGAGTAGCCTCCTTGAAACCCATGTTCTCCCGTGTCCATGTAATGTACACACTCATTATAAACATTAAACACATATGTCTAATAAAAGTATAAATCAACTACCCAAGAAACCAATCAAAGAATAATCATGGTAACTATGTTAACACATCATCGATGAAGGAATTTTTAATGAGAAACATACACAATTTCATATAAATTCATCATGTGTTAGCCATCGCAATAGCAAATAACAACCTCCATCCATGCTATAATATGATAATACCAAATAACCAAATAATCCAACATATAAAGATGTGTGACAAAACCATATGTCCATCATATACCTGATATAATCAACATCATTGTAAGATTTTAGTATTCAAAACATCTACGAAATGAACTATCATACTAGTGAAAGGTAAATTTGCAATACTCACCCAAATCATCATACATGTCCATGAACGATCAAATATCATAACATAATATCAAAATGTGCCATAATCCATGTCTAATCATTAAATATGAGTATAGAGTCAATAAATAACTGAATCTAGAATAAAGTGGGCACTAAATCTCCCTCTCCTAAAATTAGAATTCCTCCTGGAAGTCATTGGAAGAGATAGGGATATCTAGCCCTTAATGGTGTAGCATCCTCGCATTTAGTTGTTGTCTCATGATATCTATCCCAATATACCCTAACTTGGTCCAAGTTTCAACCCAAAGGGACAACCTCTCGTGCCCCAAGATGGGCATAAGATCCAGTCTCTCTTGACCTCCATCCTCCACCTAAAAGGCCGACCTATCCAAAACATGATAGATAATAGGTACATATCTACGTAGCATATAAACATGAAACACATCATGGGCCCGTGCAAGGCATGGTAGAAAAGCTAGGTGGTAGGTAACTAGAACTATGATCTCCAAGATCTCAAATGGACCCACAAAACGAGGTGAAATATTATAACCCTTTCCATAGTGGATTGGGATCTTATGTGGACAAACCCTAAAGAAGAATTTTTCACCCACTACAAATTGACAATTAGTCCTCTGGTGTCTGCATACGCCTTCTGGTGTGCTCTAGCCCACTCAAGACATTGCCTAATCAATACAACCTGCTGCTCCAAATCTTGAAGGTAAGATGGCCCAAGTACAATCATATCATCTATACTATCCCAAATCAAAGATGTCATGCAGGACATCGATACAAATCTGAAAGGAAGCCATACCGATAGAATGTGATAGATATTGTTTTATGAAAACTCAACCAGATGTCAATAATCCTCTCACTTCATGTGTTGGTCCATCACATACATCCGTAACATGTCCTCCAACAAATGATTAACCCTCTCAGTCTGTCCATCTATCTCTGGATGATATGTTTAACTGAAATTAATCTACATACCCAGAGTGACCTGAAAGGAAGTCCAAAAATTAGAAGTGTAAATGGTATCCTTGCTAACAATGTACTCCATAAACACTTTGGCAATGGCCTATGCATTATAGGTGACCTTGGTTGGCAAGAAGTGCGCAACCTTAGTCAACTTATCCACAGTGACCATAATGACATCATGATGATAAGAAGACATAGGGAGTCCTACTATGAAATCCATGGAGATCACATCCCATTTCCACTGGGAATATCATAAGGATAAAAGAGTCCTGTGGGATGAGAATGCTCGGCCTTGACCCTTTGACACTCAAGGAAACATGCTACAAAATATGCTATATCATGTCGAAGAGTCAGCCAATAATATTACTCCCTCAAATTGGCGTGCATCTTCTTCACTCCTATATGCGCTTCATATGGGGCTCGATGAGCCTCAAAAAGGATGAATCTACAAAGATCACCTTTTATAGGCACATAGATGTTCCTATCGAACTAAAGTAAGCCATCTTCCTCTAAAATACACCCGAATATCTATCATCTAAGAAACCATGTGACTTAAACATTTTCCTAGTACCCTCATAAAACATGTCCTCAGGAGGTGCTAAAGAATCATGCCTCTCAAATTTGACTAAATTGCTATGGAAGCAATCACATGTTGTCATCTATGAAATGCATTTGCAACAAAATTCTCATTTCCTTGATATACTCAACATCCATGTCATACTCACATAAGAACTCCATCCAATGCCATTGGCAAGCGTTGAGGTTCAGCTGTGAGAAGATATGTTGAAGGCTACGATGATCTGTCCTCAAAATGAATGGCCTACCCAAAAGGAAATGATGCCAATGCACTAGAGCATGAACAACTTCTGCAAGCTCCAAGTCGTGAGTAGGGTAGTTAAGCTCATAATATTTGAGCTTACGTGACTCAAAGGCAATAACCCAAAGATCCTACACAAGAATTTCTCCCAGACCCTCTAGTGATGCATTAGTGCAAACTATGAATTCCTCGATTGGATTCGGATCTGCTAAAATATGTATCGTGGTCAACCTTTCCTTAAGCAACTAGAAGGCCTGCTCACACTTCTCCAACCAAAAAACTTCTTCCCTTTCCACTAAAGAGAAGTAATAGAGAGTGTAATCTTGGAAAAATCTTATACAAACCTACGGTAGTACCCTGCTAACCCCATGAAACTCCCCCTCGGTCCACCGATATGGGTTGGACAATCAAGAATAACTTTGTATCTTAGAGGGATCTACTAAGATACCCTCTCGAAAATGATGTGTCCCACGGATTGAATCTATATCTGAAAGAAATTGCATTTTCCATGTTCCTAAACATCTTCTCGCTCTCTCAAAACCTGTAACACTTGTCTCAAATGCTCCTCATGTTCCTCCTCAGAATGAGAATAAATCAATATATCATATAGGAACACCAAGACAAAAATATCAAAAAGGTCCTAAATACTTCATTCATGAGGCTCATGAAGACAACCTGGGGCATTGGTTAAGCCAAAAGAAACAACCATGAAATTATAATTCCCATATCGAGTGCGGAAAGCTATCTTGTGAATATCTACATCTATAATGCACAACTGATGATATCCTGACTTGAGATCAATCTTGGAGAACACTCGGCTTCCCTCATTTGATCAAGTAAGTCATCAATCCATGGTAGAAGATAATGGTTTTTAAAATTAACCTTGTTAATCTATCTCAATCTACAAAAATCCTAAGAGAACCGTCCTTCTTCTTCAAAAAAATTCTGGCACTCCCCAAGGAGATACACTAGGAAAATGAGACCCTTTTCCAACAGCTCCTCTAACTACTAAATCTTGAGCACATGAAGCTCTGGAGCCATCATTCGATAGGGTGCCCTAGAAACTGATGTTTCTCCTGCAACTAGATCTATGGTGAAATCCACCTCTCTGACAAAATGGTAACCTTGAAAGCTCACCGGAAATAAATTTGTAAACTCCCTCAAGACTGGATGCTCAACTAATGGTGAATGCTTGGTAGTAATATCTAATCGATCACTTATAGTGATAGAAAATAATTGACAACCCTTATGCATGCTCCTATTGAGTTTCTTAGCCAAGATCATATGCAAGGAGATAGGCCTCTATATCCTTGAAATCACAACTGAACTCCCAAGATCATCTTGACACTCAATGAATTTGCACCTACATCTAAGTTTGCTCGATGAGCCTCGAGCTAATCCATGCCTAGAACTACCTCGTAAGATCCTAATGGAAACACCTAGAGGTCTAAGGTAGTGGAGAATACGTACAAATCAAGCATGCAACTCTCCACGTAGGTATCTACTACGATTTTGGCCCCAAAGTTCAACTCGATCTACCAACTATCTAGCTTCCTAGCCACCACTAACAAACACTAGCACACTACAAAAGGAGATATAAAAGAATCGAAGCACTTGAATAACAAAGGATTGAGATAGAAATACCCATGATAATACATGTCGTCTTGATGATTGTGGCCTAATTCTCACCTTGTGGTTATTTACCATTGTTTAAACATGATGAGATCATCCTACATCTCTCACTGTCTACTCGATACAAGATCTCTCTGTCCATCAAATGTGGTAGGTTTATGCGAGAGACATATGCACATAGTGATCAAGGGACCTACAAATGAAACATCCTACGCCCCTCTCTACGAGAAGTAGTTTCTCCTATACTATGATTACCTAATACTCCGACACAACCCTAACAAACTACTTCTTGCCAATTTGTTGTACTCTATTGGATACCTTACC
The DNA here is from genome assembly GCA_018340775.1 of Taxus wallichiana var. yunnanensis. NCBI lineage: Eukaryota > Viridiplantae > Streptophyta > Pinopsida > Cupressales > Taxaceae > Taxus > Taxus wallichiana. The sequence continues at coordinate 790,838,886 of CM031237.1, read as the reverse complement.
TCCTATATTTTCCCTCATCAACATCTCCTCTAGATCCTCCTCACTATATGATTTGAGTCTACACCTGCCCATTGCTGCTGGTGAGCATGATGCTTATGACTAATATTGTGAGTGATGTGGAGGCCTCGATACTAACTAAAGAGGCCTAAATCCTCCCCTAGGGGGTGGTGTTTTACCCCGTGACCTCGACCACTAAAAATTGCATCTTCTCCTGATACTTTCCCTATTCCTATCCCTATGCTCTTGGGCTCTGGTCCTATTCTCCTATGTTAAGTAGGTCTTCTCTCAACCTTCTCCAATGTGGGAGGAGATAACATCATAACTGCGCCCGACTATATTTAAATTAAGAACCCAAATAAACATGTTAACATGTAACTTCTCATACTGTAGATAGTCCACATACTGCAACAAATCCAAAAACATGCTCTCATACTACGCTACCATGCCTCGAGCCTGCCATAGGTCGTGGAACTAATCAATCCTCTTGTGACCAAAATGATTAGACATATCATCGGCCATGAAGCACTCCTTGAATAACTCCCATGTCACTAGATCACGAGTCAAATGGATCTTTTGAAACTCATTCCTCCACCAAATGTCTATTGCGTCTCGGAGGAGGTGTATGGTGAATCTAGCTTTAACATTTCTCTCCTATGAGTGCAAGCCAAAGAATCTATCAAGATTGAGAATCCATGACTCGCTCCAAACTATATGTAGTTCCACTATATGTAGGTGGTGGTGTGCCAAAGAAGGTCTCTAATCATGCTTGCTGCATCACAATCCTGGCACATTGCCTATCAACCATCCTCTCTATTGGAAAATGTGGTCGTCCACCCTAAAATGGTTCCTCAAGGCTATGTGAACAGCTACCACGACACGAGGACACCCTCTCATGCTGAAAGTAAGCACTATGGGTCATCTTATATCTCGAGTATTGTGCTAATGAGGTTTTGATTGTGCACTCTCGTAAGGTCATGTATCCTCTCCGTGATGGACATCCTCCTCTGTCGGCTCACGCAGGTGGTGGAACATGTTGTTACACAACACCTATCTCTTGCGGAAGTGCCTCTAAATTCTATGGTCCTAGCTCGGAGGGCTGCACCTCGGGCATATGTGATCTACGTCCCAAGTCCCCGATAGATCGGTGTCTCACGGTTGCCATCCTATGTACGAAATGTAATCTTTGGATTAATAGGTTGAAAAAGTGTTGCGAAACATTTCAATGGTTTAATTGAGTTTCATTTATTACTTTCACCATTATTAATTAATTAAACATGGTCACCCAAAGCGTTTGTGTGTGTGAACCATCTCTTTGATACCAAATACAATGCCCCTATTTTATTACATAAAATTTATCGGTGAAAACGCTTAAAACCAGGCCCCTATTTTTTAATTATAAAAATCTACAAATTAATTTATATCCTATTCAATGTCACCTAGATTAACCTATAGTTACTTGATTTAATGAAATAACAAAATTTTGCTAACTAATTAGACATCCCTAAATATAAGCACTCCAAAATTGATATAAACTTCTTTATTTTACGGGATCACTTAAATTAGATTGCCTCTTAGTGAAAATAACCCTAGATTGTTCCCCCACATAACTTAGACTTAGAATTTGGACACATTAATCTAAAGACTTTCCTAATGCCCCCATTAAATTTATTCACCCTCATTAAATAAAAATACTCACACAACTTAAATAAATTGCTTTGTGGGATTCTCTTCCTAAGGTTTATATTCCCTTATTAAGACACTCCATACTTATCGAAATCTACCCATTTGATTTATTTTCCCCACCGCAACTTTAAATTCCAAATTAATTTTTTTAGGGTTAAAGCTCAACCCTTAGATGATTTTAATTTTAGCCATAGATTTTAGGAATCCTCTATCTATGCCTAATCCATCTTTATACTTTTATTTCCCTTTCTCTTGTTTCATTTTGTTTGTAGATGTTTTGGAGGAGAGGCCATGAAGGCCATGATATTCTAAAACCTTCCCTTTTATTTTATTTTTTTGGTTCTTTATTTTTGTGCAAGTTATCGATCCTTGGGGCTCTTTGATTATTTCCATCCACCACGTTTAAGTGAAAGATTCACCCTATTTTGAGTTTTATTTAGTTTCTATAACAAACCGAGAGATTTGATTTGGTTATTTTAGTTATTTATTTAACTTCATTACGGTTGTGTGTGTGTATATATATATATCTACAATTTATAAATGTTTTAATATTGTTAAATAACAAAACCAAACCCTTCAAAAACCATTACCATGATCGTGGCGAAAGGGTTATTGTTGGAGGTGAGTTTTACTATGAGGGGACGATGGTTTAAAATAATTTTGACCCGCACCATGATGGTGTAGATAGAAGAGATTGGGGTGGAAAAGTGGCGAGAGAGGAGGGGGTGGGGGTTTGGCCTCCCCATCCCAAACCAAATCCATTGAATATATATATATTACTTTTAACTATCTTTTAAACTCCATAGGAAGAGCCACGGCTTTTTCCATTCAACTATTTCTTTTTTATTCAAGAAAATATTCATTTCTACACACACACACAAATATAAAACCAATTATATAAATATATATATATATATATATATATATATATAATAAATATTACATAAACCAATAAGAACATTATAATGGATCCTTATAATAAATAGATATGTATTTTTAAAGGTAAAAATCATATTTCTAAGATTCACATATGTATTTTCCATAACCAAACCCACTTATAGCATGTAAGAAATAGAAATGGTTTTTAAGGAAAAAGTAGACTTCACATTTTAAGAACAAGAATCAAGAGGACATGTCACACATGTCCCTAACATGTCATTCAAATCTGATTTAAGGAGAAAAACTATTTGTTGCAAGTAATATATATCCTTCTACAAAATTTACAACAATAACTGTGTTCACATTCCTTACTTCTACCTTATATACAAGAAGAATGTCATTTGTAACATAATAAGTCAATGGTTAATAGTTATTTTGTTTTAATAATAAGCAAACTCAAGGATACAAAAAGATACAAGTATGTGGATTCTTAACATACATCTATTTCCCATTACTTTCTCTTTTCAATGTAACTAAAATACATTCTTTCATTTTACCATTTTAAGACTAACACCGATGCTTACAAGAATGTAAAAAGCTACACCTATTTTACCATTATGAAATGTCTAATATTATACATGTAGCAAGAATATGAACTCCTTTCAATATTGGGAAGGTAAGAAATAATACTACTAAGCTCCTACAACAAGAGTAGAAATTTGCTTCACTTTGAAAGACCAAAAATTTCAACACACAAAACCTTCTTTCAAGAGGAGAAACCAAATAAATTAATCCTTCCATTTCCTTTCAAAATACAAGACCCTTTTAAATTTTACCATGCAAGGTTATAAAGCACAAGAAGGCTTAAAGCTTAAGTTTATTATAAAATAGAAGAAAGTTATAAGATACCCAAAATGCACAATACAATACTTACAAGGCTCTCCCATGATTGAAGAGAATCAAAACACTTACACAACCCTTGTTTTTTTGAAAAATAAAATCGATATCCAATATGGGAGGATTACAAAGGATTAAAACAACATGAAATCACAATAGGCAAATGAGACCAAGAAGAAAAATCTACCAAAATTGGAGAAACAAATGCCAAGGTATCTAAGAAGACTTCATCCCTCTTCAAGCTATAATCCTCATGCTTGTAGTTAAAACATTATTCAAACACAAGGAGAAAGGCCTAATTTACCACCCAACCTATAGGTATCATTATATGCCTTTACAAAGTTTGGAGGACATGCTAGCCTCCCCCAAGCCCATGGGAGAGAGGACAAGTGTTCCTCAAGCGTGGACAAGAAGAGAAGGGGAAAAAAAAAAACACCACAAAACTAAAACCATACACACATACAAAACACCCAAAATAAACCACATCACAAGGTGAGAAAACTCCATGTTTTCCCACAAATGGGGAAGAGTGGATGAGAAATCCAAAAGAACCAAAGAGTGTGATCCAACCATAGGAAGCACACATAAATAAGATCTCCAAAATCCTCCTTATTCCTCCATAATAAACACCCCTCCTTATTTCTCCTCCCATTCACCAAATTTCCTCCTTGGGAGGATTTTCAAACCTCTTGGGTTTCCTTTCCAAGGATGGGGAAGGGGTTCAAACCATATGAACCAACTTCCCCACCTCAAACCATATGAGGGGATAAAATATAAGAAACCAACATGGCTTGCCCATCAAGCCATGAGGTTTAAGAGGGAAATTCCTCCCTCTTCCCCCACACAAATCTAAAATCCATCAAGCCATATGATGGATGGAGAAAACAATAAAGGAAACAAAGCAAGCATACCATGCATTACATACAAAACATAGTTACACACAACAACAAGATTCAACTAACATCTACATAAAAAAACAACAAATAAGGATCAAGGATCCTACCTCCAAAATATTTCCAAAAATCTAAGCTTCTCCAATCCTCTTCCAAGAAAGAGCTCCAAGTTCAATCTCCCAAAACCAAAAATGCAAAAATGACAAGATGAAAAACTTTTCTTCCTAAATGAGAATGTATATAAAGAAAAAAAAGGGAAATATACTCTCAATTAGAGGGTGACATGTGCCACCTCTCTCTCTCTTCCCTCCCCAAGACTCCAAAATTTAAAAGAAAATAAAACAACCACACTTTAAGAGCACTTCCTCCTAATTATTCAAAAGGATAATAAGCCAATAACATTCAAATTTTAAGAAAACACTTCACCCAACCATTCTTACAAGAATGATGACTTATGAGAGGTCAAATGGGAGGGAAAACTCCCATTTTAGAAAAAATGAAGCCCCCTACAAGGGCTTATTTTCATTCTAAGAGAACCCCAAAACCAAAAGGGGTCCCAAAAAATGCCAAAATAAGCCCAATTTCAGGTTTGGCATTTTGGGCACAAGTATGGAGGTTGTGGGGCCCACCCAAGGGGTGTTTAAGTGACCCAAACCTCCATAACAAAAACTTAATTAATCAAACACACCTCTCATGCAAGTGGGGATCACTAGGTCCCTTAAACTAGATCAATCAAGACAAATTAAACACTAATAAATATATTACAAACTTGGAATCACCCATGGTGCACCTATCAACATGCAACTCAAACAAGGCCTCATGTAACAATCATGGTTAGGACTTGGCCCAAACAGCCACTTGTGCACACTTATTTAGCAGCCCTAAAACCCACGTTCTCATGTGTCCATGTAACCTACACACTCATTGTAAACATTAAACGCATATGTCCAATAAAAGTATAAATCAACTACTCAATAAACCAATCAAAGTATAATCATACTAACTATGTTAACACATCATCAACAAGGAATTGTAAATGAAAAACATACACAATTTCATATAAAGTCATAATGTGTTAGCCATCACAAACAAATAACGACATCCATCCATGCTATAGTATGATAACACCCAATAACCAAATAATCCACAATACAAAGATGAGCGACAAAACAATATGTCCATTGTATACCCAATATAATCAACATCATTGTAACATGTTAGTATTCAAAACATCTACTGAAATGAACTATCATACTTGTCAAAGAGAAATCGGTGCTACGTGCCCAAATCATCATACATGTCCACGAACAATCAAGTATCATAACATAATATCAAAATGTGCCATAATCCATGTCTAATAATCAAATATGAATATAGAGTCAGCAAATAGTTGAAGCTAGAAAAATGTGGGCACTAGAGATGTCGATAATGTTGTCAAACATCGAAAATTGTTAAGCAATTTATTTTTGGGTATATAAAAACTTATTACATATGGGGCTACCTTGTACTCCTAATATGTAAATGGTAGCATATAGCGTTATCATATACGCCTAATATGTAGGCGATACTTAATTGTGCTTCAAATATAAGATATGCATCCTATACCTCGTATAAGATTCAAACATGTGACCTCTCCTTTCAAGAACACAACTTTTTAAAGATTAAGTCAAAAATAAGCTCACATCCCACTCGTGATTTTTCATCCAAGCTCTCCCTCTATACAAGAAAAACATTCCACAATTTAAAAAATTATAAGTGTCATATTAATTTGTTCAAAAGTTATATTATCCTTAGGAGGATTTCTGCACTTCCGTAAGCTCCAAATATCGTTTTTACTTGTCCATTTAATTTCTGTTGTACCATACATACAACATACATATACATAATACACTATATTTGCAAAACATCAATACAAATTTCGAGTGCTCCGTACAATCAGTTTACATATATTTAAAACAAAATAGAGCACTGGTCAGATGGAATTAAAAAAAAATCTATATGCTAAGAGCTTAATTTTCTGGCTGGTGCTTGTAACATTCACATACTTGTTATCTAGCCTTGTTGGTGTAAAAACATTGTTATGGGTGTCTGAGCAGTTTTGATTATACTGCGTGCGCACAAGATTAAAAATACGTAGTTAGAGACAACTTCGGCAAGTAATTTCACAGTCATATAAAATAAAAATCCTACATCTGATGCTTCGAAATACTTTTTACACATAGACATTCAATTTATTTAATTCGAGATTGATGGTGTGTGTTTGGGCAATATTCAAGTACAATAGTGCATCGAACAATTTTTATTATTGGCGGAATTGCTTTTAAAAATTGCAGAACGGAAAATAACTTGGCATCACTGACCAGTTAAAAAGAAATCGTCCCATTGAATAAGGTTGGGAATATGCGGTCCCTGTGTTTTGTATCATAATGCTATGCAAATGGCACAGAATACATGGAGGTGCCATTTGCATACTAGTCTACAATGTCTCCACTAATTTAACAAAACCATGAAATACAAAATGATATTATATTTATTGGTGATATTTAGAATACTTTACTTAATACACACTATGAAAATAACAAATGTTATGGAAAGAGGGGTGGAAATTCTATAAGGAATGAATACTTATCTACCTATTTTTTCACAAAAAAAAAAAAAAAAAAAAAAAAGGCGTATTCTTGTCAAAGTTTTATGAATAACCTAGTCTCAAGTGAAATATTGCAGAATTCCAAGTGTTGTAGTCATTTTCTCGTTCAATTCAAGTTAATGATGCTAGCTACTAAAGAAAGCTAAAAAACTCAGAACATGGAAGGTTTATGGACCTCAAATGTGTGATGTTATGGATACGGGCGCCATGTAGATGATGGATCCTCATTGCTACAAGATCATGACTGCAAATAAGAATCATTAAAGAATAATGGATTATATGGTATATGCATGGGATTCCCGACAAAGCCGGTTCCAAGAACTTAGAAGTGTTACCTTCCGTTCACGGATGTCAACCCCCGTTTGATAAGAGAAAGTGAAGTGAAAGATGGATTATCTAATAGCATGCAGAAACAAATATACTACTAAATCTGAAAGCAATAAAGATTGTTTTAAGTATTGATTTGATCTAAATAAATGCAAATCAAATGGTACTGAAGTGGGTCGACGAGCGACCCGACTTTGTAAGAAGCGAGTCAAAGTGAACAAAGGACTGGATATTTGGATTGGAACAACAATGTAAATATGCAGATTTACATAGGTCTAAGTGCAAACCGGATGCGATGAAGAGCTCGTGAATGGTGGAAAACAACTTGAAGAAGACGTCTGAGGGAGAAAACACCAATGAATGAGGGAAGTAGGAACCTAGATGGGTAAATTGACAAACATGCCTGGTTGATTGGGCGACTCAGGGTGGGGCCGAAACGACTAGGATACAAATGGACTTGTATTGATGCAACAACGATGCTTTGTGATGGATCGACAAGATGAGGTAGAAGACAAAACAAAGTAATAGAAGACCAAGTAGATGGCGATCTAAGGCTGGAGGACACGACTATAACCGAGTAAGGCAAGGTCGAGGAGAAACAGGATGGAAGAATGACCTGCAGTAGAAATACTAGAAGAACCGCTTGATAATGGCGTGATGATGGTTACTGAGAACCTAAAAGATGTTAGCCTTAACAAGATAATAGTAGAAATGATATAAAATGGCACCAAAAGCAATGTAACCCCCTATGTCGTGGAAGTAATAAAAAAATTCCCAAGGGTTACAAGAAAATTGTTGAGATGCTTTGGTTCAAAGGTGGGTTTCTTTGAGTGCGGGAAAAACAATTTTTGTCGGGCATGTGTGTTTCTATCTCTTGTTTTGGAAAGAGATGAACTTAGTTTAATAAGGTTGACGATGATGACCGGTTGGGTCACTTACTACCGCTATGGGGAAACATTCCCAATGGGGTGGATTTTTGATTTAGTAGGGATTTCTGTTTTGGATGAAATGAAAATTTGCTTTGCTTAAAGCATGTAGGCGAAATAGGTTGTTTTAGGGATGTGTAGGAAACAAAGCTAGATAGGATGAAAGATAGAAAAACATAGGGTGCATATTTAGAATGAAAGCATCCTAAATGGAAGGTTGATTAGGACATGTGGGTGGATATTGATTAATTAATCAAAGATTAATTAAACAATTTTTATTAATAATTATTAATAGCTAATGGGATAAATGGGCATTTAATTAAATAAATGGGATTGAATTAAAGGGTCTAAATATGTGCACGCCTTGCAGAGATAAGGGTAAATATGTCAAATTTAGGTGTTTACATTTTCCCCTTTTTGTTGAGTGGTTTGCGGTAGCAAGCCATGAGACAAAAACATGAGAGAGTAAGATGGAGGATAAAGAAGGATTGATGATGAGCTCCACCTCAAATGGGGGATTGATGATGCCGAGGGAAATCGATGACGCATTTGAAAAGATAGATGATAAAGGGTGGGTAGATGAATAAAAATGGGTAAAAGGATTACCAAGGAAAGATACCCAAGAAAAAGGATCGCGATAACAATAAAAACTATGGCGGTGACTCAAATATCACATCGGTAGAGGAAAATTGCGGTCTCAATGGAGATGGGCAAAAATGTTCTATGGGCCATTGAGTGGGTAAAGATCACTGCAGTATGGATGCAAGCCACATGACAAATGAGTCATAGGAAAACATCAAAGTATCCACAACTAAATATGAAAGGTATGTGAAATCCTTTGTATACGAGGAATCGAGAAAATAGGGATGCATCTGTAAGGGACGAGGATGAAAATTATGGCGCCCAAAGATAAGACACGAAAAATGTCTCGGAGGCGAAATAAAAAAGTGGGTGGTGAAATAATATGCCCCAAGGGGGAATAAGTATGGCCATAAAGGTGGTCTTTGATAATGTAGATGGTGCCCTAAAAGAGGCACATGTATGCCCACAAATGTGGACTTTGAGAGTAGATTGGATAGGATTGAATGTCTGATTAAAATGCCCGGAGGGAAAAAGTAAATATGGCCACAAATGTGGACTTGAATATTAGAGAGATTGAATAAGGTCGATGAGGTGAAAGAAAATATGCGACTTAACAATGGCATCCTATGGGTATGAAAAACAATACGTCATATCAAAGAACACGTGAGGAAAATCGCCTCTAATTGCATTGAAAGTAAAAATAGGGGATCCGAGTGATGAAAGGAATGTGTGACTAAAACAAACGTTACCACATAACCAAGGATAGTTAATTATACTAAAGATCACAAGGATATATGGATAAAATGATCTCATAAACCTAATGTTGGCATGAAAAAGGAGTTTGAGATATAACTTGTACATGGAAAGAGGGTTCTCTATGAGTGGTGTTCCCTAAATCTATTCCCCAGCTCTGGGAAGGGGAAAGAGAAAACTAATCAATGCAGGAAGTTTACTTACAGAAATTTGATCAATACGGGAAGATTTCTTAGGATCTTATTAAAATGGAAGGCTAATTAATGCGGGAAGCTTAAATGCCATAAGGAGTAGCTATCCTTAGATGGTATGGTCTAATTTATAATATAAATGGAAAGAATGATATATGATAGCCACCTTGAGGATCGGTCTATTTCTTTTGATTTTTATGTGATTTTGCTTTCCTTCTATTTTTTCTCTTTTTTTTACATGATCACCGTTGTCGAGGGAGTAGTCTATTTTTTAATAACTTCAAATTTTGAAAATAGCATCCATGAATTTTGACTTTACATGGGGAAGAGCTAGGACTAGCTAAGTAGACCACTTAAGAGGGGATAATGAATGTACAAGAGACACCCCTGGACCCTTTGCATGGTTCCAATAGGTGAATAAGAGGGTGACCAGTCAATGATCATGAATTTCTCACAAAATGGGAGAACCTATCCATAAGGAATATTCTATGGGTAGAGCCATGGTGCCCATATTTAAGGTCACATCTAGGAAGTGATGGAAGACCACATAATTCCAAATCATCACAATGGAAGATGGAAGAGGCTAAAATGGAGGAATGATCTAAGGATATGACTAAGAGCTCATTGGTAGATATGCTAATAATAGGATGGTCGTAAGTGCAATGCGTTAAGAGGTTTCACCTCCAGTTTACTGTGAAGGGAGGCCAATCGATAGGCTCCCAACCCATATTTATGCATGATAATATATGGTCCAATCTAGTTAGGGAATGTTTTTGTGTTGGCTCCTTTCTAGAGTAGTACCGTTTTAATAAGATAAAATGATATCTTGCAAGAAATTTGATACAATGAGATGAATAAGTGAAGATTACAACTACGTGCTACCTTTTAAAAAGTAAGGAAGCAAAGGAAACATCGTCCACCTGAGTTTATGGCAACAAAAATTGGACTTAAGATGAAGGTAAAGGGTCCCTCGATGGAGAGGAAAATATGACCACAATGGTGGAATTTGGATGAGAATATCAAAATAATAAAATATGGCCACAAAAGGTGGACTTTGAATGAGGGTAAATGGTCCCTAAGGGAGGGACAACTATGAACAAAAAATGGATTTTAAAGATATGGTTTCCCCAATGGAAGGATGGGGTGATAATTGAAAGAGGGATTCGTGAGAACCGAAGTCGAAAATTGATGCACCACAACGAAGTTGCACTCCGATGGTAACGTCAAGCCAATGCAATATGCAAGATTTGAAACAATGGAAAGAAGATTGCAAGTAAGAAGAATGGGCCTCGCTCATACTCATAGATCGAAAAATAGGAAGTACAAATAGGGGTGTCTTTATGTAACCCCCATGCCTAAACAGAAAAGAAACTCAATGACGCCACCGCGCATATGACATTGGTAGCGCGATATGATGCCACTAGAAGAGGAGTTACAATTCTAAATAAGGAATGTAACTCCTATGACGCAACGATTGACACAAATGACAATGTCAGATTCTATGATAGAATCTGACACTTGTCATTTGACTTCCTAAGACCTATGACTCTCGCAAGGTGAGATGACCCACCTAGGTGATGTGGATGATGATTGGACAGTCACTCACACCAACACCCCACCTTCATCGAAGCCACGAAGAGGACAAGGTAAGCCAAAAAAAAAAGAAGACTCCCCTAGACAACTAAGAAAGATGTGTCAATGGGCCCCGGAAACTAAAGGCCTGATAAGGTGCCCATGTACAAACAACATCTTTCTGGAAAGAAGAAGAGGAGAAGAGAAAAAGGAGCGCTATCCAGCTCCCGGAAGATGATTTCTGATGGACTCCTAATGAATCTGAAGGGACCAAAGGTCTGTGATCAGAAGGAGGAGGAACATGGAGAGTGTTGGAAGGTGGCCCAATATGAGAAGGAGATAATATATCAAGAGAAGCGGTGACAATCCTATCAATCTCCATAAGGTGAGAGTCCGCAAATATAGATATATCATCAAGAGAGCCCTGAAGGGGCAAATGAACTTGCTGCGGTGGAGAGTCAGTGGAAGTTGGTGGGATGACAACTCTGATCTCGGAAGAGGTAGTAGGTTGAAGAAGATGTTACACTGTGATGTCGGTATCCTCGAGCATATCATCCAAGTCTGAGTCAAGGAAATCAATGTCCTGTTGTGGAGGATTATAAGAACCCTTTGAAGAAGCAATCTCGAAGTCTCTAGAAGCAACAGGGGATGGAAGAATCTCCAGGCTAGAATCAACGGAATCAGTAGATGCTCGTGATGGGGAAAACCTGAGATCCAAGGCAGCATGGTGCACAGGGGAGAATTCAACCGAAGAGTCTTGTGGAGGAGAGTCACTAGAAACTATGATAGGAGCAATACTAATTTTTGAAGGAGCATGCACAGAAATATGTGTGGGCTTCCCTTCATAAGAAAAAGTATCAGTGAACTCACTTTCCTCCATGGATGCAAGATCATTAGAAGATCCATAACCAGATGAAGGAGGATCAAAGTCTCCATGAAAATTCTGAATGAAGATCCAAGCTCTGTGCGTAGACTCGGTGAATTCTAATCGACATTGAAGGTCCTCTCGGTATAGTAAGACAAAGAAGCCCGTATGCCATATCATTCTCATTCAACCAATTTTGGTGATGAATGCGGTCAATAGGTTTAGGTGCCAACCCAAGAAGATGTGGTAACAAATTGTACATAATACAATGATCGAGTATCCCACTCTTCCATTGTAGGTAGTTTCCTGGTCCTAGTTGAACAACGGAGCGATGAAATTCAATGTCCATGACGAGAGGAGCCTCCAAGGAACACAAGATTAAACCCCCCTTGTTGTGGCACTTTATAATTCAATGCATTGATTACAACCTGACGAGTCGACTATGTTCTGAGAAACATTTTGTCACTTACCTTGTAATTAGCGTAATAACGCGCAATGGCGGAGACAACAATCAAGGTTCGTAGGGCACAACAGATCGACACTGCAAGCAAGCACGGAAAGAGAGAAGCAAGAGGGGGAAGAAAGAGCTTTGTGAGAAAAACATCTCACGTTTCATGAAAGAATCCCTTTGTCATAATACTGTGGCGGATGCGCTCACAAGTCCACAAAAAAGGAATAGAACAAAGCTCAAGAAAAATGAGCTGAATTAAGCAATACAAAGACACCCCCTAGAATGTGGCACTTTATAAAATTAGTTCTTTTACAAAACTAATGATCCCATCATCTAGAGTGTAAAAAAACATGCAACTTTGACTAAAGAAGTGCTCAAAACCGAGCAACGAGTCAAAAGTTATAGCAAAAACCAATTCCCGCAATTGATGAGAAAAAGCCAATAAGCCTGCAAACAGATTAAAAAAGTGCCCTAAACACATGCAAAAGGTGTCGTATGTATGCCCATTGGAAATGGCATGGAATTTGAGATAGGGTTTGTTTGTATTGCGAGGGGGATTAGCCACCTGCTAATCCCGGACCTCACCCTTCGTCTTCGGCACTCGACGGAAGGTTAATAAAACAAGCCAAAAAACTTACAATGCCAATAAAATGTAATGTTTTTACCTTATACCTTTTAAAAGTAATGAAACAACACGTTTTTTAGAAGAGTGATAAGGTAAAAAGAATGCAAACACATTTTTTAAAGAAAAGTGAATAAAAAACGTATTTTTAGAGAAATATTACACAGCGTGGAATGAATCGAGCTGTCCACACATGCTTTGGGAAAATGCGAAATGTTAGAGCGGTGCAAAGAATAATGTTAGAATGGAGAAAAACGTAGGAACAGGCAAAAATAAGATCTTTGCCGGAAGAAAGACGCCTGGAGGACGGTCAAAAACGCCAAGTGGAGATAAAAACGCTTTGGAATAGGTTTGAACGCACGGAATAGAGGAGAAAATGCAGCGGGGAGAGAAAAATGCCCGAGGACAATGAAAAAACACACGGAAGGGAGAAAACACTCGAAAAAGCTCCAAAAATGCAGGACGGAGTTTGAATGTGGGGAACAGTGCAAAAACGTGAGTAGTTTTGCAAAAAACGTGAGAGACCAGACAAAAACGTGAGAGACCAGGCGAGAGGTAACTTCGAGACAAAGCAAGGAACCACGGTGAGGAGAAAAAAGCTCGGAATAGTCCGAGTATACACCATTGAAGAAAAAACAACGATCCCAACCAAGTAATCACAGTCCACACCAAAAAGAGCTCTTCTTTTACCTTGCAGTGTTGAATCAAACACAACCAACAAAAACACACAAAAAACCTAGAAATAACATCCACAAAGATCTAGAAATATCCAAATATGAACTCGGATGATAAGCAAACCAACCAAATACCTTAACTTTAACCTTAAAACCTTAATACGAGGTGAGCAATAATTACAAAATGATAATCGAAAAAAACTTGCACACGAGGAAATGAGAAGAAACCGTAAGTAATAAACAATTGAGAAAAGAAGAGTGCACATTTACTAAACCACTCGATACCATGAAAGAGGGATTCGCGAGAACCGAAGTCGATGCACCACAACAAAGTTGCACTCCGATGGTAACGTCAAGCCAACGCAATACGCAAGATTCAAAACAATGGAAAGAAGATTGCAAGTAAGAAGAATGGGTCTGCTCATACTCATAGATCGAAAAATAGGAAGTACAAATAGGGGTGCTGTGTAACCCCCATGCCTAAATAGGAAAGAAACTCAATGACGCCACTGACACATATGAAGTTGACTGACGCATATGACGCCATTAGAAGAGAAGTTACAATTCCAAATAAGGAATGTAACTCCTATGACGCATTGACGCAAAACTAAAATGTCGATTCTATGACAAAATCTGACACTTGTCATTTGACTTCCTAAGACCTATGACTCTCGCAAGGTGAGATGACCCACCTAGGTGATGTGGACGATGACTGGACAGTCACACATACCAACAATAATAAGATTTAATTTAGATTGAATGAGCTAGATGAAGATTAGAAAATATGTGTGAATCCTCGGTGATAAGGAATCAAGAAATATGTGTTTCAAGTAATGGCCACAAAAGTGGTCTTTAAATGATACCAATGATGGAATTTATTTAATCCGTAAGTGAGCCAATCTTAGAATGAAGTCCCCGCATGTATGGATGAGGAAGATGCAAGGGGATCAAAAATAAAGGGAGGATGCTCCCCCAATGTTGGGAAACTTAGATGTAGATGAGATAACGAATTCGAAGGAGTTTAGATGGGATCGTCTTGGATTTGGATTGGATATATGGTTGGGGACCACAAGGGTGATTGGAAAGACAAACAATATTAATGAACAAAGGGGGACCTTCACGTGCAGGAGAGATGCTAAGGGATGATGTGGATGGAGGATTCTTAGGAAACCCAATGGATGGGACATGAATTGGATTGGTTGTGGATGGAGAAGGATGTTCCCTTTGAATGAGGAAATTATCTTTCTCAATAAGGTCATAGACGATGGTTTGAAAGGCCTTACAATGCTCAATGTCATGACCTAGGGTATGATGATAAGCAAAAATGCAAGTGTGATCAAACCATGACGAATTATTACTATTAGGATTAAAATATCTAATGGAGGAAGCGTGATGGAAGATATTCAGATTAAGTGTCGAAAGATGTCTACATAAGACCCAACTGAAGTGTCAAGAGGAAGATAACTCTTGTGGGTTTTAATAGGATGCTTGGGCTTAGGTGAAGATGTAGATTGGATGGGTAAATTAGGCATCTTGAAAGATGAATCAAATTTTGGAGGATAGTTAGATTTTTTGGATTGGGATTTATTATTACGAGATGTCTTAGATGAAGGGGTTGGCCCTAAAATGGATGAGGACGTTCTGGCATGGATTTTGTAATGTTGGATTCTTTGAGGAGAGCTAAGGTATAATTTCTTATGAGGATTCATGGGAGACTTTTGGGGATGCTTACCAAGAGCCTTATATTTTGATTGAGAAGATTTACCCTTAGCAGAATTACAATAATTTCAACTAGAGGATCCGAGGTTATGGTATAGGGGTGGATATCAATGGAGAGAAAGGTGTTTGTATGGTTTCTATGGATCATGTAGGTTTTGGATTGATTAATGTAGAAGCAATTGATTTTTAGAGGGAAAATGAATCCCCCTTATTTTTATCTTAGGTGGAGGTTCTTGTTTCATAAATTTTTTAAGGGGTATCATTGATGTGTTTGCAAATCGAAAGGATGTGATTGGTGCGGTAACAAACATAGATGTTGATATAGGAATGGATGTTGGAGAAAGAGAGGGCATAAAAGATTGGGATCAAAAGGATGATGTAGTCATATGTAAATATGTAGGTACATGCATCGAGATAGGTGTTAGGATAGGAGTAAGTGAGGTTGTAGAAGTATATGTTGTAGATATGAGTGTAGTTGGGATTGATGTGAAAGTGAGTGATGTACATGTAATAGGTATTAGAAGTAGTTTTAGAATTTTCACTATGTGCGGTGGGTTTGATGAACTTGGTCTTGGTCTTGTTTGATTTAAGTTTTAGTTGGCCTTACTCAAGGGCACGAGTTTAGATTTTGTGAGCCATGGTGAAGGCTTATTTGAATGTTTGGAAAGATTGGCTTTACAATGTAGAAGAAATATCTTCACACAACAATGTGAGAAGATCTTGATGAGTTCATCTCGTGGAAGAGTAAATGAAAGTTGACTTATAATACCATGCAATCGAGTGAAAAAATCTATGATAGACTTGTCATCGACCTATTTATTGGCATAGAATTAATTGAACTTGGTCTTGGTCTTGTTTAATTTAATTTTGAGTTGGCCTTGCTCAAGGGCACGAGTTTTGATTTTGTGAGCCATGGTGAAGGCTTATTCGAATGTTTGGAAAGATTGGATTTGCAATGTAGAAGAAATATGATTTACACAAGAATGTGAGAAGAGTTTGATGATTTCAGCTCACGGAAGAGTAAATGACAGGTTGAATTATAATGCCACACCATAGAGTGACGAAATCTATGATAGAATTTTCATCGACTGTTTAAGGGTATATAATTAATTGATAGTGATTTTGCACATAATATTAATCAAAAAATGATTTAGGAACAATTGTGTGAGCTGGGTAAAGAAGAATAAGAAATTTTAGGAATGTTGTTGTACCAATCCAACGTTGGACCTGCCAAACATATAGGGAATGTGCAAAGCATAAGTTCTTAATCATGTGCAATAAGGTAACATGCGTGTTTAAATTCACGAAGATGATTTTGGGGATCCTCTCTGCTGCTTGAACTTGGTAAACTTGGGAAGCTCCCAATGAGGAGGGTAATGTTTTATTAGAACCGACAGATGAATGGGTTCATTATAGATTTATTCGTAAGATAATGTAGCCTTGGGTCCCAAGGTAGTGACTTCTAGACTAGCTAACCTATTCATTAAGGAATGAATATGATCATTCGATGTGATGATAGGTTGGGATTTTGGTTGTGTGGCATGAAAAGAAGCTTGATAATTTTTTGGATGTGTGAGGGTTTGGGGAATTGTTTGATAAGGATTAATATATGTCATGGGTTGAGATTGGATAAGTTGTTGCAATGATTGATGTTGAGAAATAGGGACATGATGTGATTGTTGAGATTGGGAAAGTTGTTATGGTAAAGGATGAGTCGAGGATATGTGTGTTAAGAGGTTGAGATGGTTGGATAGGCATACTTATAGCGGATGGAATAGAGATAGAGTTGACATAAAGTGACGTGGGTGGAATGGGATCCACCAATTGAGTAGATTGATAGGATTGAAAGATTGTGGGAGATTTATGAAATAAGAAGTCATATATGGGGCTAGAAGGAGGTCCAAGAGTCTTTACATGAGTGAGATATGGGGTTTAGCTGGTGTAGCAATGGTGGATTGATGAGAAATACAAGGATTGGTTTTAGGATAGGGATGATTTTGGATGACATGGTCCTCAAGAAGTGAGACCATGTAGAAAAGGGGTTGGGAAACCAAAGGTGTGGTCTCAAGTTTAGAATCTTGTTGGGAAGGATCATTAGAGGAAGGGATGTCATTGGATGGAGTGGATTGTTGTGTTACCTTAACTTGAGGAAGGGTAACAATAGGCATGAAATAGGTGAACATTTGTTTATGTAATTTTTAACAAATAAATCAAGTAAAATTTTTCTTATTAACATGATTAATTAAGAAATGTGAGAAAGAAAAAGGGAGGTGGATAACGAAGGTACCTAAGGAACGAAAATCTAAGGCTGGTTTCAGGTAGTTATGGCTGGGGAGATTTCGGGTGACTTCCTATTGGGTGATGAAATCCCAATCACTCAACCGGTAAGAGGATGTTTAGATGTGTTGATTGATGTATGAATTTTATGTTATGTGTGAAAGAGTGTGAGATGCAACAAGTTAACCCCTACTTAAACTATGTGAGTAAGAAGGATGCAGAAAAGAAAGGTTCTTTTTAAAACCAAATCGAAGTGTGATCTTTCAATGAGGACACACACATGAAAGGGAAATATGATGCAAAAAGGATAAAATAGGGGAAAATGAAGAATACCTAGATATAGATTTTCATTTTTATCTAAAATTTAGTGTGAAGAGTAATCCAAAAACTGAACTAAAATGAGAAAGCAAAACATGAAGCCTTGTGTTGTAGTGTTAGAAGAAGATAGAAGAAGGAAAAGTATAGAAAGAAAATACAAAAGAATCACCTAAAGTGGCATCCCACAAGGCATGCCAAGAATGTAGTAGTAGTTTTCTCATTTAATTTAAGTTAATGATGCTAGCTACTAAATAAAGATAAACAAATCAGATTATGGAGGATTTATACTACCTCAAAGTGTGATGTGATGGATATTACACAAAGTAGATGATGGATCCTCTCTCTGCTAAAGTGATGACCCGTAAATAAGAATCACTAAAGAAAAATGGATTAGATGGTGTATACGGGGGCTTATCAAAAATATGGATCCAATCGGTGTTACTTTTCTTTCGTGGATGTCAACCCCGTTTGATAAGAGAAAGTGAAGTAAAGATGGATAATCTAATAACACGCGTAAACAGAGATACTACCGAATCAAAAGTAATAAAGATTGATTTAAGTAATGATTTGATTCAAATAAATGGAAATAATATGAAACTTGAATAGATCGACACCGACCCATACTTGTAAAGAGGAAGGTTGACAACGACATGGATATTTATATTAGAAGAACAATGTAAATATGTAGACTGCGCAGAGGTCCGAGTGCAAATCGATGCACAGGAGCTGTGAATACTTTGGAGTCAACGTAAACAAGATGACCCGAGGGAAAACAACAGAGAAGGATGATAATTAGGGACATGGAAGGTTAAATTGAAAAATAGGCCCTGGTTGATGGTGACCGGGGTGGGGTAAGCGGCCGGGATGCAAATGGACTAGTTTTGATGCAACAGAGAAGCTATGTGATGGATCCGACAAGCCGAGGTAGATAAAAACACATGTAGAGGATGAAAAAGGCTCTAGGTATGGAAAGGACAATGATATAAGGCCAATTTGATGGTTACCTAAAGTGGGTGATGACGAATGTAACAGATAAGGAAATACTTGAGGAGAAATGAGCTAGAAGAATGACATACAAGTAGAAATCTTTGGAAGAACCACTTGATAATGGAGTGATGACGGATAAAAATCATACAAGATGTTACCCTTAACAAGATAATAGAAGAAATGATATAAGATGACACCAAAAAGTAATGTAACCCCTGATGTCATGTAAAAATATAAAAAAACTCCCAAGGGATGCAATAAAATTGTTGAGATGCTCTACTTTGAAGGTGGGTTCACAGAGTGCAAGAAAAACAAGATTTTTCATGACAGTGTGTTTTTTTCTATTTTTTTAGAAAGATACGAACTTAGTTTAATAGGTTCAAAGATGACTAGGTTGGGTTGCCACTGACTACAGAGAAAATTTTCCCAATGAGGTGGATTTTGTGATTTAGTCAGGATTTCAAGATTTTGATGAATGGAAAAGATGCTTTAAAGCATGCAAGTGGAAATTGATTGTTTTAGGGATGTGTAGGAAATAAATCTAGATAGGATAAAAGCTAGAAAAGCAGAGGGATGTGGATTTAGAATGAAAGCATCCTAAATGGAAGGTTGATTAGGGCATGTGGGTGGATATTGATTAATTAATCAAATATTAATTAATAAATATTAATAGGTGATGGCATAAATGGGCATTTATTTAAATAAAGGGGATAAAATAAAGGTTCTAAATATGCGCACGAGGACAAAAAAGGTTAGAGATACCAAATTTAGGTGTCTACACAAAGGTTATGGTAGGCAAATCTTGATGCTAATTAAGTGTGGAATAGTATTCTCTATTAATATCACAATTATTTCTTATAAATAAATATTTTATAGTAAGGCATTCATAATTTTTTAATACACACACACACACACAATTGTTTCTAAATACATGTCCCACAACTTTATGTTAGAGACGAATCTTCAATGTATCTTAGAACTGCTTCTATGATTTTAAAAATATTTATTGAATCAAAAACATAATCCCATATTAGTTGGTTTGTTTGGTCCACGTCAACATTTAAATCCTAATATATCATGTTATTGATGCCAATAGTGGTGAAACACCAATTAAAGTGGCTCTCTTACTAAAATAATGGTCGATGATAGTAAAAATACTTATTGAATAAAAAAACTAATATGAGTTTCGTTGGTTGACTTGGTTGACACTAACATATAAACCCCAATATATCATAATCCTTATCCCAATAGGGATGGTGATGCAATAAAATTGGCCATCCTAGTAACATGATAGTGTCGAACAAGTTTGGTTGCAAGATGAGTATGTTTGGTTGATTGGAATTCCCATTTCCTCCACTATGAATTTATAATCCAAAAACTCATATAAAATTGTCTCTAAATATATGTCCTACTAACTCAAGTTATAATTATATTCCTCTAAGGATCCTCATTGAATCGAAATAATAATCACATATTAGTTGGTCTGGCTTGGTCCACATTAACATAGAACTGTAATATTTCATTATCCCAATGCCAATAAGTGTGATATTGATGCAACAATGAACATGACCCTTTTACTATCTATATGGTAGATTGGTAGAGGGATGAATACACTCTCTTTCTCATCCTTAACATTTTATGTATCCTAACACTAATCATGTATCTTCAATAAATATGAAAACAATCAAGGGGAACATTTATGTTTCTAGCCATCAAATGAATTTAATTGTTCCCATTCACTTAAATGGGGCTTACCCAACGTGTGGTAACATGCATTTATGATTTTAAACAACATGGTGACACCTATGTATCTTGGGAATATTGAACCCAATTTATAAATTGATCATGAAGTGGTATCAAGCCTATCCTTAAAGACTGGTTATTTTTGTGAGTACAATGTTACTTTTTAGTGTAACTTGCCAACGAATCCTCTTTCTTATCTTCTATGCATCCTATTTCCTATCTATCAGGAGAACATCATGATTCACTACAATCATAACACGAGTTATGAATTAAGTTTGTTAATGGCATGGAGATATAATTAAAAAATTGAATGAAAAATAAATGGAAAAAATCCAAACCAATGTGAATTGATTTGATAAATGTATGTATTCAAATGATATTTTATAAAATCATCCTTAAAATAATAACATATTTTCCACCTCCAAACGTCCTTAGCACTCTTGTTAGGCCATCAAATATCTCACAGACCTCATACCAACATCTCTAGATCTTCTCATTTCCTCATCACATACAAAGTAAGTATTGTATCATTCAATATTCTTTTGTCTTATTTGAGTACTGGATAAGATCTTAATAAAATCAATTCTAGTCTTTGTAGAGTCAATTTTCTAGGCTCTATTTTTGTCAAATATATCTAATATAGGAATATCAACTTTTCATAGGGATCACTAACAATTTATCCGATCACCCACGATCCCCTTGGATCATTGATGATCATTGTCAAATCTAAATCACTCTTTAGTTATTTTCTTAATTAGATTTTTTTATCATATCTCTTCTAGTCTAATTAAATTGTTTACAATCATGTCTTCTATGTAGATGAACGTCCTAGGTTTATCGTATCCAATTACTAACATTTATGATCTTCTGATCATCCAACAACCATTCGTGTGGGGAAATTTGACATCCTCCATGAGATCACTTTGTGTGCCATCACATTCACACCTAATTTTGAGGACATTGAAGAGAAGTTCGAGATCCTTAATGAAATACGAGAAGTAACCAAGGAGTACTAGTACAATTACTTCAAAGACTTTGAGCTAGCCACAACCCTATCCCGGGTCACTTATGAAGTTGAACACGGCCTCACTATCCCTTTGGAGTTTTAGCTTTGTCATTTTATCTTATTATATTTATCAACACTACTTAATTGTATCAAAATGAGTTGACACCCTTCAAGGAAGTCCCTTTGGATTCTTGGGATCGACCTTTGCCAAGAAACGCATTTCTACATTTGTCTAATATATTTTTTCTAGTTGTCTTTGTTTACATGTACTCTCACTCGATGAAAGGATGAAAATATTTCTTTTCTTGGAAACCCTATTATCCAAACATTGTGACTCTCGACACGGATATAGGTAAACCACGATCATTCAAGTTTTAGGTATTTTCTACATTTTATTACACTAACTCAAAAATACCTCAAACATGAGGCTTAGTAACATAACAACTTGGGTTCATAAAGTGAGGGAGGGATCAAGATTTAGGATTATCTATGACAGTTCAAATGATGAAGGAGATAAAATTGTTTGTTGTTGTGGAGGAGAAATGGTGGAAAGATGATTCTTGAGAAAGCAAAGTACATAATATTTTGGTTGTGTACATGCGGGTTGGAAAAAGGGATTGGAAAAGATGTTTGGTGGTTATGAGGATTATCCCATTAACAATATTCCTCATTAATATATATATATATATATATATATATATATATATATATATATATATATATATATATATATATATATATATATATATATCAAGTTTCCATTTTTCAATTGTCTACAAAAAAATGTTCTAAGATTCAACCATTATATTTATAGTTTTGAAAAATACCTATATCTTTTCTGAGGGTTGCTCCAAATTGGTAGACGTATACCCCATGGAAAAGGTTCACTAAATCCAGGTAATTTAGCCACCATGATGTTATATGTGTCCTTTCCTCGAAGAAATGTTTCCTCCATGTCTTTAATGTGCATTAGAGGATCATCATCGGCATGAAACTTCCTTCACAATCAACATATCCTTGTTCTTGGAGAACACCATGGTTAATAGGATAACCATAAATATCAACAGGGTTTGATTGATATGCATATTCCTCATGATAAGGCTCATAATATTGATTTGGAGGAGGATTTTGAAGGTATGGAGGTGCATTTTAATGGTACTAATGTTGCAAATGACGATTCTAGTGAGGAAATGAAGTCATGATTTCACAAATTCATAGAAAAGAGAACAAACATGATGGAAGATGGTCTATAGAATGAGAGAATGGGTTGCTTGAAACAAAGGAGTCACCAAATGTGTTGATTGAAGCATAAAAGGATGGATATCACCAAAAAAGTATCATACTTGGTGAAGTGAAGTCAAACCGTTTTAGTTTTTGTCCCACCTGGGCATGCTAGAACTATTAGAACTAAAAATTATACCCTTCCCGAGTTATGGAAATCCCATAATTTTGAGGCAACATGGGATTGTCTCCAAGTTTTCAGATTTTTTCCTTGAGACATACCTCTAGAGAAGGTTGACTCCTCTACTTATTCATAATTCTAAAACTACTCATATTGTTAGACATGTAATCATCTAATCCTGCTCCAACAGTCCAAGAGACCAGGGAAGAGAGAGATGTATGAAAGGGAACTCCTAAGATAACAAATGTGATATCACCAAGGAAGTGGAAAAGAAACTCTCAAATGAGGGAAAATGGAAGGAAAATGAAGGAGGAGAGGGCATACATGAGTTCCATAGTCCAAATAAACATTCAAACCTCCATTTTCATGGAGCACAAAAAAAAAAATAGTGCAAAGTGAAGAACATAGACACCAAACCTACAAATAATGAAGATGTAAAGGAAAGAAGAAAAACACAAAGAGCTAGGGAAGAGAATATCCCCAAAACATGAGATTTTATTGCTTTATAAAGATGTATAGATCATTATAATGAAAGAGGAAGGTAGAAACCCACTTTGTAGAATTCCATCTCTAAGGCCTATAGATAAAATCACTTATAAAACACTTTGAATGAAGCCCTTGCATTTAGAGAGGGCCCAACCTTTACAAATGAACATCATTTTACAATATATAGAGAATGGGAGAGAGACACGAGGGAAAAGAGAGGAAATTTATATTTCCTCCTTCAAAAACCAACAAGATGCATTGACTATCTTAAAATAATCATGGGTACCCTTCCAAACCCATTCCTTCATGTCACATTGCTTGTTTCGGAAGATAAGGGTGCCATAATTCAATAAATGTAGGTGGATGAGTTTACATAACTGTTCTGTGGGGTCCATGACCATGTAAAACACCTCCAAAAACATGACATAAAGGAATAAGATCATCAAAATTTTGAACATGTTATGCACCATATGAAATGTGAAACATTGTTAGCGTAATAATCATATCGATCACTTTGAAACATACCACACAAGGATGTGCACCTTTCGGGAATCGAGAAGTGGTTAACATGAGGTATGTTGACTTAGATTTATTTGATCCACAAAAATTGACACATTAGGGAAAATTAGGTTTTAGGATCGAATAGCAATCAACATATAACATGTCTTTCACAGTGATGTCCCAATTTAGAGAAGATTTGAAAACTGAAACACTAAAATAATTTTAGGTTTTGAGGGTGGAAATCGAAACATGGGACATGTTTGAAACTCGACATGTACCGATGATAAATCATCGTGAAAACCCAACACAAAGGGGATTGTGGGATATCGAAGTGGGAAACATGTGACACATGATATGTTAGGATGCTCAGAGAACCTAAAAAATTGAAAGTCTTGAAAAAAGAACTCCTCATACAGAACCAACTACATATTTACTCAAGTACATAAATAAAGATGTGGGTTATGGAATAACTTGGGGGTAAATTATGGACAATAGTAAACATTTGTAACCACCTAAGGTGAAAATATAGATTGCAAAAATGGATACCAACACTTATATATTTAAAAAATGATAGGAAAATAAAAAAATTATCCAAAAATAATATTATGCGATACCATTGTTAAATGTTTATGTTAATAAGTAATTACATTGATAATTGTTTTTCCAATCAAGTCAATGTAAGAAAATAATGGTAAGTCAACTAAATTATAATATTCAAATTAGAATGTTACCTATGTATAGCCTTTGATGAGTTACACCATCTAAGGAGGTCCCTGATTTAACAAAAATAGAAATATACTAAACCCTAATATTTTAAAGTCACGTGTGATAAAAAATGATAAAGAACATATATGACACAAGCAATAAGCTAGAAAATAAAAACCTAGGTGAAAGAGAGGATAAAAGAATTAGTCGATATTCACTTAATCCTAAAGTGTTATGGACTGGAAAACTGATGAACAAGAGGAGGATATTATCACAACCACACACACAAAATTATGTAAGCTGTTGCATGATCCTCAACTAGGGTGCACAGGAATAGAGCGAGGAACCTAGATGCCAGAGACCTCTAGTAGGTGCTTGTGACTTCGAAAAGGTCAAAATCTCATTTTCTTATGTCATAAGGTGGTCATTAAATTTCACTATTAGTCTCATGTATGTCATTGGAAGATTTATTAATTCACCTATAACCTGCAAAACCCAAAACTACATCAAATCCTAAAAAATAAAGATGCAAATGGGGAGTTGGACTGATCCCAATGATCAATCGACATAGTAAAATTAGGAATGAGTGTTGCACTACATCTCATAATCCATGTAGTTCTAGTGTGTGTGTGTAGAAATTGTGCCCTCGGAAGATCTTTTGCAAGATGCACTTGATAGTGAGCGATAACTACACGTAATAATGTATATAGATGTGTGGATGAAAAAATTAACTTCCCCTCCTATGCGTGTATGTAGAAAATGCAGTCCCTTGTCCCTTGAGTGAATGCTAGATGGATTCTTTGATGCTCTTAGAATGCCTTTGGATGCAACCTTAGGTTATGATAATAGATGCTTAGAGCTTGGTCTTTTATTATGGTCACATAGCTTTATATATATATATATGATTCCCTTGTTTCAATTTCATAATTGACAACTAAAATGATGACCCATAAGAAAAAAAGATTTCTAAAAGATAAATGATGGCCAAAAGAGGTGAATAATATAGAAAGAGGTCGGAGAGGCACCCGGAAGGACGAAGGCGCATGGGCATGGTGTCTGGCTGGGCACCTTTGTGTCTAGATTCATAGAAGATGCACAAGTAAAACATCGACTAGGCTGTAAGGTTTGTAAGACAAAAAAGAAGACTAGAAAAAAAGCAAAGAGGCCAAATACAACTATCAATTACTAGTTTTCTCACTTAGGAATCATATGAATAGTAGTATGTGATTAAGACCTAGAAATGTACCCAAGTGCATGATTTTGTGTCTACATTTCCCCACATTATGTTGTTGATTGAATACTCGATAACATAAATTAGATAAGAGATGCATACTTGATAACCATGTAGATTGATGGCGAAAGTGTGCTAAAGAGACAAGAAAAAACGTGGAGTGATAAAAATGAAGCATGGAAGCTAAGGAAGAGGAAATGACCCTAAGGGTGAAGCGCATGTGTTGTGTCGTGTTGTACACTGTGGTTGTTTTCACTTGTGCTTGATGATGTGGGACTAATTCTTGTTGTGTATTAAGGATGAACCTAAAAAGAAGAGAGAAAGAGTATTCAAAGTCATGTATTATGAAAAATCCACATAAGTATGTACAAGTATGAGAAAATGTGTAAAACGTAAAGTGTGCATCTGATCCGTGATGAGTGTAAAGGGATAGAAAATGTCCTAAACTACTATAGAAGGGAAAGTTTTTTGGTGATCTCATGCCATGAATGAGGTTTTTTGGTGATCTCACACCAATTCTAAGTTTTTTGTTTGATCTCATGTGAAATTCGAGTGTTTTGGGTGATCTCATGCAAAGTATGAGTTTTTTGGGTGATCTCACTCCACGGTAGAAGAGTGTTGGGGAGACAAGTTTGATTTTACTCTCCATCCATGAATGCTTCCTGAATTTATATACCAATGAAGATGGTGTGATCATGCTTAGTTACATGCTTGTTCTAGTTCAATGCGAGGAAATAGAAAAATGAGATAGAATGCATTCGATTCTTTGAGGGATTTGTGCTGTATTGTGAACACCATTACGTGAACTGCGAGAAAATCGTGCAAATATGAGATAGTAATTGTAACTACCCCTTAGTCATAGGCACCCAAGAAAAATTAGGAGTGCCTAGGCACTAGTGTCTATATCTGGGCAATGGTGTCTGTACTGAACTAAGGACCCAAGTTAGAGTCTGGGCCATTCTATAACTATATATATTTTCTATTCTGTATGTGCGAGTCATGTATTAAGCTCTGAGCTGATGTATGGGGTGACTGATTCACCCAATGTATTCCTTCCTCTTTGGGTTGCATGTGACATCATTAGTAGTATTTGGCATAAAAGAGAGGACCAAATGTTTATTTATAACTATTTCCTGTAGGGGAGGGAAGTTTCATGGTAGAAACCAAGGTACATGCAAACAAAGTGGCTAGAAACATGTGTTAGTAGAAAAAGAGACAAGCATGTTATAGAAGACCATATAAACAAGCAATATCGTAGACCATGAAAATGGGTTTCAAACATGGTTCATCACTCACAATGTCATAAGACAATTAGGGCTGAAGCGGCCAAAAGCATAAAAGTAATAAACATATAAGACAAAGGGAAAATCCCACAAACAATGGAAAATGATAACAAATAGTATAAACCAAAGTATCGAGATAACCATGGTCGAAATAGTTCTGTAAATAAAATGTTGCATATGAAGCACCTATTAGTATGTTAGAAAGATATTAAATATGTCAAGGTGTGTATATATCGATAGAGTGGTGTGCTAGAAAGAATAGGAAGTAGTATAAAATGAAACAATAAAAGTTGTAGTGTGTAAGAAAGTAGATGCCCCGAGGAGACTCGGTGGTACTAGTAAGAGGCACAATGCTAAACATCCATGTTACATGTAAGTGTAGACAAAAAATCACGTGATTTGGTTAATTATCTAGTCCTAATTACATATTACTATTCATATGATTCCTAAGTAAGAAAAGTACTAATCAACCCATGTCCTTGGCCATCTTTACTTTCTTTCTATTATCACTTTTGTTCTTACACTCTTTGTAGCTAATTTTATCTTTTCATACCTTGTAATTTCTTATCTTGGACACCAATGCCCATCCCGAATGCCAGTGTCAGGTGCCCTCGTCCCCTCTGGGCACCCCTGACCTCATTTTATTTTGATCACATTTTTTGGGTCCTTTCTATCCATTTGATCATCTCATATTTTTAGTATTCATCCTTTTTAGGGTTAACTATGAAATTCGGAAAAGGAATCATATAAATATAAATTTATGTGTCCATAATAAAGAACCAAGCATTAAGCATTAGCTATCACCACCCAAGGTTTCATCCAAATACTATTCAATAGAATTCAAACATCCATCTTAGAACCCATTTAAGGGCAAGGGATTGCATTCTTCTACATACACTTACGAGGAGGGAAGTTCATTCTATTCCATGCAAACATCTATTTACATTTTCTATATGTAGCTATTTTCACGTTATCAATTGCGACACACACAAGATCCACCTAGGGCATGATTCTACACAAAAACACCTAGAACTACATTGGAGTCAGAATCTGCTACTGAACACTCGGTTGTAAGTTCACTCATTTGACATCCGAGGAAATTCCAAATCCTCATTTACTAGAAATAAGAAGCAATGGCCAATGAACATATTGTGAACTGCGAAGGAGGCTTCTAGATGATTTGAGTAGTAACAAACGCAAAGAGAAGGTATGTAGCACCAAAGGTTCCCCTGACCCATTCAAGGTGCCCCATTTTAGACATATTGTGAGTTCGTTCATTTTTCTCGAGTCTCTGTGTGACAATTATCCCTCTCTGTTCACCTGGTAAGAAATTTGATATAATTTTAATTTGGTTTTGAATCAGCTAAGTCTTCTTTCCTCAATTTATAACTAGGGTTTCATATTTACTATCTTAATTTACTTGGATCTATATTGTACTTAATTGTTCATTCATTTCTTGCTACATTGTAATTAGAATTAGGCATCTATTTATTCAATATTTGTTTAATCATTTGGTGAACCCAAACTTGATCCGAATACTCTTGGGGTCATCATACTTCTATTTCTTTTATCTTCCTAGAATCTTCTCATCATGCGTATCTCTATCAATTATTTTCTTCTCATTAATCCTAAATTAAGAGATAAAATAAGAAATTTCCTTCTACTACTCTCATTCCTGCTTGATATTCATTTGGATAAATATATAACACATTCGAGAGATGCATTTTCTCAACACATTTATTTTCCATCTCATCGTCTTGATGATATTGTTATTTTTACAATGATCCACCTTTACATATCATGATCCAAATTTATAGTGTGGGTTTCAAATGCACCCTAGTTAATGATGGATCTAAACTCAATCTTTTCACTATGTCATTATTTGAAAATGTCGGTCTTTATACTACTAATGTTAGTCCCTAATCTCTTTCTCTTTGGTCTTATGATGGTTCTATTCATCCATGCATATGCCACATTACATTGCATATCACTTTCAGGCCAAAAATCTTAATATGATCTTCTTTGTCATTGAATTTTCAGTTTTGTATAACGGTTTACTTGGTCAACCATGGCTTCATGCCATGCAAGAAGTACCTTTTATGGCACATCAATTTTTTAAATTCTTACATAATGGCGTAGAATATATAATCCTAAATGATTTTTCACCATTTAAATATTACAACCATGATCCCAACACTACACTTCCTACTCCAACATCTGCTACCACTGATGAACCACAAGCTATGGATAATCCAGATCATTGCCACTAGTCTAAGGTGCTATCTCGCATGTTATATATTATCTCATCTACATCATTAACTCCTCTTTCTTCTACTTCTTCTATGATTTTTTATCAGGGGCCTGTCTAGACATTAGACGTTGTTCCATGTCCTTCACCTTCTCATGAGAAACCCCCATTAGCACGACCTCCATTTAAATGTACACTTTTCATGAATGACTCTTATTGGGAACATATTCCATTTGATACTACTTGCTACGATACTATATGCACACATGATGGGTTGACTCGGATAGGATTTATATTCGAAAACATCTTTACTCCACCTCATGATCCTTATCTATATAATTTATTTGTTCGTATTATCAATGTTTATGGTCTTCACATCTTTTATCCCATAATATTTATTGCACATGCTACTCACACATCTCCATTTACACTCGAGAAAGTATTAGCTAGGTTATATTGGGGGCACATTAGACCACTGATCATACTTGATATATCATTCTCTATTCCATTTGTTTTTTTTTTCATTTGCAATGATTTATTTTTCTGCTATTCACCAAATCTTACTCACTGGTATTCACATGGTTTTCCACTACCTCCTTTCACCGATGAAGATTACGCTATGGGCATGTATAATTTACGCGTCAATGGCTCCTTACTCGACCAAACCGACACCATTGCTTATCAATTATCAAATGCTTCACCATTTAGTTTTGACCATGAAAATGACGACCTCTTAGATGACATTACTTGATCACTCTTATCATCACACACTTGGGGGCATCATGCTTATTCCTATAGTGTTGACACATCTCATACTTCCATCATTTCACCTCTAGTCTCTTGCAACCAACATACACATCTTGATACATTAGTATCATCATTACCCAATGATGCACTCTCATGCTATGGTTCACACTTGACTGTTGAGGGCATCTTATACACATGAACCTCACACACAATACATAATGAATTACACATCATCTTATTTATCCCACATATTAATCACTATACAATCAACACACTTGCGATACATTCTTCCTACTTCACATATCATACTACATACTCCACACACTCACAATACATACTTCTCATGCTTATTCATAAATGCAAACTCAACACAATAGGAATACATAATATTTGTGCATACTCAACACAACATACAAGACAATTGACATACTTACAACCTACTACAAAATCAACACTTTCACAACAGACTCCTGTTACATCACATGACACATCTTTCTTACATGCAATAAACGTAATGATATTACAAACTCGACATATCCATAACACATGGCATACTCGATACTTTTACATGTGACATAACCTACTACAAGAAAAACTTCACAACATCTTACACAAAGAGACACATTCACGACACCTTTCTCTCATGTGCAAAAAAAAAAACACATTGTAAATCCAACATGTCTCTCACACAATTAACACAACACACCACCCTATGACACACTTTAGTTCCACGGTCCATACTCCACTGCTGAGGGTATACATCTCAAATGGACCTCACCAAAGTCACACATTCAATCACTCACTCATGCACTTACACCATATACTTTGTGCTTTAATGATCACATCTTTTTAGTACACACAATTTAGACCATTTCTTGATGATGCACTCTTATTACATAGTTCATTCTCGATTGTTGAGGGGCATGTATAAATTCACCACATCTCATTCATACATAGCTACACTCACTCGGGGGCATGAGGCTCCTATCACATTCACTTTGCATTCCATTCCATCTACACTTGACAACATGTTACATATCTTGGTCGCATTTACTCCTTGCTTATGCTAATATGTATACTTTATTACATATGATAGATAGATATATTGTATGTCATTATCTTTTCCATATACAAATGCATGTTCACACAATTTCTAGTTGTGATCGCAAATTATACAGATCAATAAACGTAGCACATATGTTTGATGGAGTACCAATTACCGAGTCCCAAAATGGCTCTAGTGGGAATCCACTTTCATACACCAAAGGTGTTATGGTTTCATTTTTATATAACATTACTTTCTTAGATTATACATGCCTTGACATAATTTTATCTTTCTAACATGCTAATGGGTGATTCATACACAAAATTTACCTTGCAGGTCTATTTTCTTGCATGTTTGTATGTCACATTCATTTATCTTTTTGTCATTGTTTACAACTATTTAGGGGCTTTGAATTTGAATTTGTATGATTTTGTCCTAGTTAGCCTTCATTGTCTTGCGACATTGTGAGTAATGTCCCATGTTTGAAACCTACTTTTCGTGGTCTACATTTTCTTCTTGCATCTTAGATTACACATTGTCTTCTTGTTTGCTACTTTACATTTTACATGTATGTCGGTATTTATTCTAGTAAAACTTGTTTTCCCATCCACTTTGTTTACGTGTGCCTTGGTTTCTACTAAGAAAACTCCCTCCCGTTGTAGGGAACAATTTCAGCACATCATTCAGTCCTCCTTTGGGCCGCATTCTCCTTAGCGACGTCACATGCACCTCAAACGAGGGGTATTTATTAGGTGAATCATTCAACCCATACATCTGTTCACAAAAATAACAAAAATAGTTTAGTACCTGTAAAACATAGTCATCGGCATCATACAAGGCACAAAATCTTACTTGGGTCCTTACTATAGCACATACACTAGCACCTAGACTTAGAAAGTAGTGCCTAGGCACCCTTGAACCTTCCTGTATGCTTGTGACTAGGGAAAATTACACAACATTATTTAGTACAAAAAGTCTATGTAACTTCACATAAAATATTTTATAGGGCATATTGTCCTTAAAACTCACCATACATACAATATAAAAAAATTTCTTCTTCAGCATTGGATCGGAATTGGTAGAACCGCAGTTGAATTTTTAAACACCATATTAAATTTTAGAGGATAACACGATACATTTATACCTAAACTTATTCTAGTTATTGGCATGAGATTTCTGAAAAACTCGCATTCTATGTAGTTCTTTGTGAGATCACCTGAAAAACTTGTTCTTCTACATCATCATCATGATCCTTTCTACACTCTTTTCTCATCATGAATCCAAAGATTGCACATTTTATTTTTCACATTTTTTCATTTTACATACTTTCTTATATCGTTTTACACATTTTGATCATATACATGAGTATTTTATTACTTGATCGTTCTTCTTTTTGTAAGTCTATCCTTATGGGAAGTAGTAGTCAACATCATCCAACATAAAAAGCAACAACATCATAATCAAAATAAATAATAGGAACATTGGAGACATATAAGACATGTGTTTCCACCCTAGGGTCATCATTATCATCATCACTTTTTGTACTTTATATTCTCTAGTTTCCACGTTCCACATTTTTATCGATCCACACTATTCCTTGTCTCTCGGCACACTTTCGTTATCAATGTACATGGTTATTAGGTACACATATCTTATATACTTTATGTTATCAAGCATTCACTCAACAACATAAAGTGGGGGCAGATTAAGACACAAAATCAAGCACTTTGGGTAATTATCTAGTCTTGATTACATACTACTATTCATATGATTCATAAGTAAGAAAAGTACTAATTAACCCACATCTTTGGCCATCTTTCCTTTCTTTCTATTGTAAATTTTTGTCTTACACTCTTTCTAGCTCAATATTTCTTTTCATACCTCAAAATTTCTTATCCTGGACACCAACACCTAGCTAGTACGCAAGTGCCGGCACCCCCATCCCCTCTGGGTGTCCTTGACCTCATTTTACTTTGATCAAATATTTTGGTTCCTTTCTATCAGTTTGAGCATCTTATATTTTTGGTATTCGTCCTTTTTGGGATTAATTATGAAATGCAAGCAAAGGAATCATATAAATACAAAGTTACATGATCGTAATAAAGAACCAAGTACTAAGAATTATATATCACCACCTAAGATTGCATCCAAAGGTCATTCAAGAGCATTCGAGCATCCATCCTAGCATCCATTAAAGGGAAAGGGACTGCATTCTTCTACATACACTTCATAGGAGGGGAATTTCATTCTATTCCATGTACACATCTATTTACATCTTCTATATCTAACTATTTTCTCGCTATCAAGTGCGAGGCGCTTTCACGAGCCACCTATGGAACACCTACACACACACACACACACCTAGAACTATATTGGGTTTGAAATGTAGTGTAGAGATCATTCGTAAGTTCACTCATTTAATAGTTGAGGACAGTCCAACCCCTCATTTGCATTGTTTTTACATTTGGGATTTGTTAAACTCTTGAGGGTTTTACATGTCAATCTTTCATTATAAGTTATCGGTGACATTAACGATCAATGTATGGCATACTAGCGATAATAAGTAGAGGATAATCAACATCTCACGGCCATAAAAAGGATGTTTCTTGAGGGTTTGAGAATTCATAGGTGCCAAGAGTAGG
Source organism: Taxus wallichiana var. yunnanensis (assembly GCA_018340775.1). Taxonomy (NCBI): domain Eukaryota; kingdom Viridiplantae; phylum Streptophyta; class Pinopsida; order Cupressales; family Taxaceae; genus Taxus; species Taxus wallichiana. Next base: position 790,804,584 of record CM031237.1, on the reverse strand, counting down.
TCTTTGGTGTATGTAGGTTTCCATAACCCATTCCAAGCACCTTTGAGTCCATGTAGATCATCAACTCACACATTTTTCCAAGTCTCCGTGTGACACTTATCCCTATGTATTCACTCGGTCAACACTTTGCACAGTTCAAATTTGGTTATGAATCAACTAAGTCATCTTTCCTCCCCTTTTTAACTAGGGTTTCATATTTACTAGCTTAATTTTCTTTGATCTATATTGTACTTAATTATTCATTCATTTCTGCTACATTGCAATTAAAATTAGGCATCTATTTATTCAATATTTTCTTAATCGGTAAGGATATGTACGAAGTCTATATTCAAAAATAGAGAAAAAGTGAATGCGCATGTATATATGATAAAGATAACAATATACTAAATATATGTCTAGCATGTGAAATAATGTGTACATGTATCTAGTATAGGAAAGAGAAAGTAGATGCAACCAAGATATATAATATGTTGTAAATGAGAGAGATGGAATGATATGCAATGTGAATGAGGTATGATAAGTTTCCCCCAAAGTGGATTTTTATAGATGTGTATTCAAGATGCGGTTCATTTATAAAATACCCTCAAAATTCAAGAATAAACCATAGACCAAGAGTGTGTCATCGGAAATTGTTTGTAATTTGCGATAGATAAATAGATAAAACTTGAAGCATAGAGCATAAAATGTAGAATAGGTGTGTATAATGTGTCAAAATAAAATTCCATAGAGAAGTATCATGAAGTGTGTGAGGTTCATGAATGTAGTATGCATTCAACATCAAGTGTGATCCTTAGCACAAGAGTGCATCATAGGGTAGTGGTTTGATAACATGACTAGAGAAATAGATCAATGAATCATAGAGGGTAAAGTGTGTGAATTCGGTGAGGTTCATTTCATATTTAGACCCTCAACAGTTAAGTATGAACCATGGAATTAGAGTGCATAATAGGGTGGTGACGATACAAGAGGTATATCAATGTATGTACGATGAATGAAAAAGACAATATGTGAAGCACAAAGCATGAAAATAGAAATTAAATACACATGATGATGCTTAGGAGTGGGAAAGTAAGAATGATGCCCCAGTATATGATGATGAGTATGCTTATCCGAAAAAGTGAAGGACAAGGGTCATCCCTCTAATGCTTACAGAGATAATGGTGTGTGATCATGCTATGAGAGTGGTGATGTATGAGACATATGATGTATCGGTGAACAAGACTTATGTGCATGAGACATAGGAGGTAATGAGAACCTATTTGAGGGAGAACAAGGAGGTGATGTGTACCTATGTGAAGGAGTTATGTGATTTGTGGACCCATGATGATGACATGGACTAGTGGACCAATGATACTTAGTAGGTCATGTGCAAATAGGAAATCTAGGATTAGATTGAGCCTTAGATTTGAGAGGTATAGTTGACCTATATGCTCTAGCGAGTATAATGACAACCTTAAAAGTAAGTTCTGACCCACGATGTGTATGGAGGAATGCCTTTGATGGTGATAACTTGCTTGTTGTGAATGATATTTAGACACAAGTGATTCATGGAAATGATAGCTTGAGTGACATGGAGGCAAGGAAGGCCTAAGAGCATGTCACACCCTTTTATTTAAGGTGCCACAATGAATGGCATAAATATGTAAGAGGCCCGATTTCAGAACTATAAGATTGACGTAACCTTAAGATTTTGGGCTGGATACACAATATGAGAGAGTGGATAGTTGATAGCGATAATAAGTGCAATAGAACACATGCCCATATGAATTGATGTATCGATCATTGTATTATTGATAACATGAGGTCCAATAGATTAATTTTTATGTAATGTATCGAAGAGAATGTATCATGATAATCATGATTAGAAAATATAATGAATTGTGTAGATACATCAATGTGAGTAATTAGGAAATCAAGATCCCCCAAAGAAGGAGGAGGCACTTTTACGATATGTATGATTGGCAAAAGAGTCAAGAACTTGGTTGTGATGCTTAGGAAGACGATCATTAAAGATTTTGAATTTTTGTTTTCATTAACGACGTGAGATCTTTGAAGGCTCAAGGAGCTTGATTGCATTATTGTCTATAAGACCTTGAATGAGATTCTTGAATTTGAAAGATCGATATGTAAAATTCCTAATGCATTAATGATAGTCACATCTAAAATATCCATTATAATTGTGGTCTTTAGGATGATATGGATCTAGATTAAGTGGAGGGGAAGCATAATAAGATTTTTCTTAATAATTTGCGGCAATATAATATATAGAGCATAAGTAAATTTTAAGAATGTATGCTTTGGAGACTACCATTGAAGCTTTTCAGAGTACATACAATGTTAACAATAGTTTTTGCTTCACTAGGTTTAGTAGATGGCTTAAACGTTGATTTGATTTGAAATATATTAGAAGATGATGAAGCTTGATCATGATATTTGAGTTTTCCCATAGAGATAATTTTTCCTTCATGTAAATTAATAATATGACATCATTTATTGAATGAAGTAAATGGCTCAAAGATGACACTCTCTTTCAAAGGTGGTAAGATAATTTGAAAAATAGATCTTGAAGTTTCGAGTCAGCAAACACATTGGTATTCCTAGCTTGGTTGTTATTATATAAGAATACATAATTCGTTAGATGCTCATTATATCCTTGTTTAATTTGTGCAAGTTGAGCATAAGATATATTAGAATCGATATTGATTGAAAATTAATTGGAAAAGCATCAGTAAATGCGTAAATGATGTTATTGAATGAACATGTAGATCATAAAACCAACACATAACATAATATTGGAGAATTCTAGGAAAGATATTTTCTAGTAAAGTATGATCATCCACATAATCTATACATGCCACATGAAATGCTTAGAGATTCTCTTGAGGATCACCATGGCGGATAAGGTGGGTAGCTTAGGGGTGACCAAATTTGGAGGAATTCGATAGGATGAAATGGTGGGTACGAAAGGAGTGTGAAGGAGTAAAGTGGAATCAAGAGATTGAGATGCATAGGAAGTATCCATTTGAAGTTCTTTGAATTTTAAATGCATAAATCCCGATCTAAAAAAATTAAATCATTAGTGTTTGAAAAAGATCCAGGTTGTGCAACAAAAGCATTAAGTTGAATGATGGGATCAGTAGTAGTGGGAATGGAAGTAATAATATGAAGTGGTTGAGTGGAGGCCATGATAGTTGAGGAATAATTGTGAGGGTGGAGAAGAAATATATCGAGATTTTTAGTAGCCATCAAATCATGGAGTATATGCAGAAGATGTGCATGATTATCACACAAATCTTGTCAAAAATTGCTAATCTTGTCTAATTACTCTTGATCAAAATTGGTATCCTCATCATATGATTACTCACGATCGATGTTTTAATGTTTTTGAGAGGAAATTTTTGACAGATTAACAAAGGGGCTATCGATTTAGCCATTGATTTAGAAACCCTACGAGTAGATGGATGAAGCTCTATATGCTCAAAAGACCCAAAAACGATCACTATGGGTGACAAACATAAAAAGAAATACCTAAAAATAAGGTTGGAGTCAAGTGACAGGTTCACTAGATGATTTAACAAAAATATAATTTTGCTAAACCCTAATATTTCAAAGTCACGTATGATAAATAAATGATAAAGCACAAATTTGACACAAGCAATAATCTAGAAAATAAAACCCTAGGTGCAAGAGAGAGTAAAAAATACTTAGCTGACATTCAATTAATCCCAAAGCGGTCTAGAATGAAAAAATGATGAACATGAGGAGGATACAGTCACAAACACACTCAGAAAATTTTGTAACTTCCAGGATGAGACTAGACTAAGGCAAAGGCACTAGATTCTAGAGACATCTAGTAAACAATTGTGACTTCTCAAAAGGTTGGAATCTGATTTTTATTTTTCATAAGGTGGTTGTTAACCTTTTTGTTGGCCACTTATACGTCATTGAATGATTGCCAAATTTTCTTGTAACCTACAAAACAAATGATATCCTACAAAACCCCAAACTACATCAAATCGTATAAAACAAAGATGAAAATGGGGAGTCGGATTGACCTTGGCGATCACCCAATGGAGTGAACTTAGGATCGAGTACTACACTACATCTATGAATCCATGTATTTCTAGTATGTGTGTGTAGAAATCGTGCCCTAGGAAGCTTTTGTGCAAGATGCACTTGATAACGAATGATAATTAGATGTAGGAATGTAGATAGATGTGTGGATGAAAAAATGAACCTCCCCTCATATTAGGGAAAATTTTAGTGGGAAATATTCATTAATTCATGAATATTCAAGTTTTTTAAATTTGAAATTAGAAAATTTTTAGGGTACCAATTAGGACCAGTTTGCCAAAATTTTCTGGGTGCAAATCAATTTTAGGGGTTTATTCACCATTCCAGTGAAATAGGAATTTGAAAAATCCTCTTGAATACAATCACTCGGTAGCATCTTTTTATGCTACCATCCGACAACATATAGTTATGTTGTCACCAGAGCATAAAATATGTTACTAACTGATAGCATATTTTATACTACTAGACAACAACATATAATTATGATTTCAGCCAAGTGGCATATTATGCTACTAGTGACATCATAATTATAGGTTGTCATCTGGCAGCATAAAATATGCTATCAGTTGGTAGCATTTTCTAGGCTACCAACCAACATCATACTATATGCTATCGGTTAGTAGTGTAAACTACTGTACCGACCGGTAGTATATAAAAAATCTACCATATGGTAACATTTAATAGTGATGTCATGATGTCTTGATATTCTCCATTCGTGCAAAAGATAATTTTCAGATATTCGCCAAATATTTTCTAAGGATTTTTTGGCTCGGTATCCTTACAATTTTCCCTACCTCCTATGTATGTATGTAAAACATTTAGTCACTTGTCCCTTGATTAAATGCTAGATGGATGCCTTGATGTTTGTTAGAATTCATTTGGATGTAACCTTAGGTGATGATAATAGATGCTTAGATCTACGTCCTTTATTATGGTCACATATATTTGTATTTATATGAATCCCTTGTTTGAATTTAATATTTGACAACTAAAAGGCTGACCTATAAGAAAAGAAGATTACCAAAAGATAAAAGAGGCCCAAAAGAGGTGAGTAAGATAAAATGAGGTTGGGGGCTCCCAAAAGATGAGGGCACCTAGGCATTGACGTCGTGGTGGGTTACTCGTGTCTACACAACATCATAGAAGACGAACAAGTAAAACATCGACTAGGCTGTAAGGTATATAAGACTTAAAAGAAGACGAGAAACAAAGTAAAGATGCCAAAGAAAACTTCCAATTATTAGTTTTCTTGCTTATGAATCATATAAATAGTAGTATGTGACTAAGACCTAGAGATGTACCCAAGTGCATGATTTTGTTTCTACATGATCAGGTGTTAAAAATTTAATTCCTCTCTTTTTTATGTCTCAAAAACTACAATTGATAATAGGAATTTCCTTATAGGAGTGTTAGTGGATGTTCTGGTACTCATCAAGGAAAATGAAAGGTCATGGTTTTGGTCCACTTGTCATTGATAGAAAAAATCAACATTAATATTACTAAGGAGAAACCATGTTTGCTACATTAAATGCTATAAATAATTCCCGTTTACCTACTTTTATCCATGTGGGGGATGTCTATATTCGGCCAACCTTAATTACATATGTTCATGAAATTGATAACATTAGAAAATTTTAACCCAAGGTTTATGTATCTAATATATGTAGAAATTGAGATTCCACACTCCTACGAGTCTCAATTAATGTGTCTAATACATGTTGGCAAAAATGGAAAGTTGTGGTTTTGTGTTTGTGAAATTGATGTGCATGAAATCAACAACATAAGAAACATTAGAATTAGAGTTTTCATATCTAACATATGTAGAGGTTGAGATTCAAATATTAGTGGGATTCTTGATGAACATGCCAATAATTCATTGGGATAAAGGAAGGTTAAGTTTTTAAATTATTTTTATTGATGGGTGGTGTCATCATGAATGTTTCTTAGGGGAAACCCTAATCACTACCTTAATTGCTAAAGAGAAATGATAATCATAAATGTGCATGAAATTATTCACTTAAGGAACTATAAATGCAAAGTTTCTTTAATTAGTATATGTAAAGTTTGAGATTCATACATATGAAAATTTCCCTTTGAGATATTCATCCTACAAAGCACATTGCATCAATGAATCACATAATTGACCCCCTTTCTCTATAAAATTATTGAAAAAAATAACACGTGGTTCATATGTCCATAGTCGTAAGAAAGGATAGTTTCACACACCGATTTCACCTAGTATTATCTGCACCACTTTTTTTGTGATCACTCGACCCCTTCTTCATCCTTCTTATTTCTCCTCCCACATTTTTATACCTCAAGTTTAAATTTTTTTAGTATGTTAAAAGTGGGTTGAGGGGACCCAAACCCCATAACAAGATGTTACAAATGGAGACAAAGATAAAATAGGAGGATCTAGTGAAGTTACCTCTACTAGTGGCATAAAGAAACCATAAAATCCCCACCACTCAAACAAATATGTGGAAACATTAATAAAAAAATCCAACTCATCCTCAAGGATCATTCCCATGGGATATTAAATACATTTAAGGGGATCTTTTGCTATTTTCCCTTTCTTCTTTTTCCCCAAAGTAATCCAACTTTGCATCATTATTTGGATTTACATTTTCCTTAGTGTGAATCAAAATGATGATTTCAAGATTCTTCTTGTACTAATGAGTCTGAATCACAAGAGGAAGGGAATTAGTATCCTCAAAAAAACAAGGTGTAGCCTTACCTATAGGAGTAGGGGAAGTAATGGCCTCTAAAATCATCATATCAAGATCATCTTCGTTCTTAGAAACTTCCTTTGAATCACTATCCAGATGGATATTAAAAATCAGGTGTATAGGATCTGAATTCTTCCACTAAGAAGATCTACCTTTACCTTATTTTTCCCCATCTAAAATTCCACATAAGTGACATAGAGAAAAAAAAAAGTCCATCATCTGAAAGGAAAACCTTTATAATCTAGAGATTGAGTCTAGATTTGGGCCTCCACTACGAGATCAATAATATCGGAAAAATAAAAAAGTTTTCATATCTACCAATATATGAGCATATGTGGTAAAAGCACATAAATATGTGTTTGGATCAATGGCCATACAATTACCCAAGGCAATCCTATTGAAAGTAAGTAGTTTTCACTCCAAAATTGGAGGGGCAAGTATGGCAACTAGATCCAAACCAGTTTGACATGAAAGGTTTCACCACTGGTTGAACAAGGGGAACCATGATTTCATAAGAAGGAAATGAGATTTAAAATCCCAAACTTTACCAAATATCAAATCTCTTTACTGAAAGTTTTTCAAAAATTATAACGAAAAACCTCTAGATGTGGGGTAAATATAAAGTTTACCTTCCATAAGAGGTTTCCAATGAGTTAATATCTAATCATGAAGAGTGGGGAGACCCTGGAATATATTATTAAATCTAAAAATGAGCACATTACTCTTGAAATATGATTCATATTGGAGAACCTCTACACTAAAGGATTCAGACAATGATATCTTGGCGGAAGCTATAGGTACGGAGTATGTCTATTAGTGGATTTAACCACTTCCAAAAAAATCTTGCCACCAAAGCTACCTTTAAATAGACCCATAGGATTTCCTTATAACAACCATATACTCTATTTGATCCCTATTCGCATCCTACACCACCCGAAAGGGAATCCATCATGGCCAGGGAAACATCACCCTGTGGAAGAAAGATTTCGAGAGTCCCTCGGCCCGAGGAGATGCCACTAACCCATGAAGCACCTTCCTCGGCATAGACCTGCTAGAAACTACTACAATGGGAAAACCATTTTGAGGGTAAAGGTCGGGGTTGTAAAACCAAGGTCTTCCACACCACCAAACTCGGTTGGGTAACATCCCCATTTTATGCAATTGCTTTGTCACTACTTTCCCTTGAAATAAAATATGTAGTCCCAAAATCACCATTGTTACCATCCTAAGCACTAACATCATGTTCCCCTCCATCGATCGAACTGGAGCATCACCACCAATTCCATCACCATTAGCCTTAGGTTTAGGGTTTCAAGTAGATCTCTCAATTGGGATGAGAATTTAGTTATTAATGTTTGATTTGGGATTCACTTCAAGTTTAACATCATTGAAACTTTCCTTTGAAATTTTTATCACACATTTTACATCGATCACTAATAAATAGTAAAAATAAAGATCCCAAAACTTCAAATACATGTTACTAGTCATGCCTTATAAATAATATATTTAAAAATTATACTTTTCAAGCAAACGTTCACTCTCAACACATTATTTTGTCAAACATAAGTGTTACTTTTTTATGAATAAAATATTATAGGATATTAATAATAGTAACATGATACAAGATGATTCAAAAACAAAGAGGGCAGTATGGGAGCACACCCAAAACCACAAAAAAACTAGGCCAAGCCTAGGAAAATCAACAAAATAACTTTAAAAACTCTGAAACTACATTGCTCAAAAAAATTTGGCCAACAGATGGATGATCATGATCATATGGAAAACCAGGACTAGGAAGGTCTTTGCCAGTTTCTCACACTTCCCAACTAGAGCCTAGGGGGTCTTCATCTTCATTGTCAGTAGAAATCTAGGTAGGGGTGATGATAAGAGACACCTAGGTGAGATTATCTAAAAGAGGTGGAGGCAAGAGGCCCCACCCGTCATGAATACATGGCTTAAAAGAAATAAGTGAGCCCCAACTGAGTTGAAGATATTGAGGGGGATCCCAAATCTTGTTGGTGAGTGGGGAGATAAAATTCTCCATAGATGACTATGCGGAGACCAACGAGCATGGATGAAAGAGTGCTACGAGAATAGCTCTAATGACCACCTCGGGGATGACTGTCGTAGGGTAGAGAGCACCGAGAGGGTGAATTTTGTTCCTTAGAAACATTATAGGGGGCATCACCCCAATGAAGCAGGAGGTTTTGGAGATTCTCCACCTCAAGGGCCAACTTATTTTCTTGCACTTGTATCTACAACAACACATTGGATATAACCACTAAAAATATTATAAATAGAGAACTATTGATCAACTTCAAAATTAGAAAATAAAAATGAATTCCTTTCTTTCCATAACCAACAAATTATTTCCCTTATAAAAGCATTCCAAATCTGGAAATATAAGTGAGGTAATATGAGATTATCTCCTAAAAGAATACATTGCCATATAAAACACTCTAGCCAAAATGGGAGAAAGAATGAATGAATATAATTATAATACCATTTGGATTTGTGAAAAAACAAAAATATGTGTGATAAGGTTTCCAAGTATCCACTAAAGAGCATTTGGGAGTCGAGACACAAGTTTAAACTAGACATGCACTAATTAGGAGACTTCGATGTAAGATACACTATACAAAAGTTCATAATTTTAGGTTCCACATGGGTAGACCAGACTATGTTGAATATCCTTCTCCAACTAGAGGGATAGGAGTGAATTCCCCACCGAGTGTTGATTTAATCAAACATGAGAAGATGCAAAGAAATCCAATGATATCCTTTACTATCCGAATAGTTCCAGAAAGGGGTATCCACGAACCATTTCCAATCTATCCACCAAGGATGGGATGAACACACGAAAGTTTGTGGTTGATATTATTAGGGACAAAAGATATGGTATCGGTGATACTAGAACGATCATGCGTAGAAAGTTTGAATCGAGATTTTAGCTCATTCCAAGGACACCAAGATTGGATACACTTGTAGTAAAGGTCTTGAATGGATCAAATTCCTCACTTGAAGATCTTGAGTGCAGGAATTCTAGGGACCTCTACAAGGCATCAATACTGGTCTTGAAAGAAAGGTGACCACCAAAAGGAGTGTTGGTTGATAGAGAGGCCATTGTAAAATCCATTTCCTTTTCCATTGAAGCCATGGTTTGATTTTCTCCCATGCTTTCCAAATACTTTTGAGAATGAAAGTTCTGAAAACTTTGATAGAAACAAGAGCAATGAGGATATTGGAAAATCCTAAACCTTTCCATGTCAAGAAATCATAAGGGGAGCCCTCTTTAATGCCATGACAGATAAGGACTTTCCAAGCTTTTTTCCTTCAATATTGAAAATTATACATTTAGCACAAAGTGCCTTCCCTTGATGCAAGATATCAATAAGGCCCATCCCTCTAGAGTCACAAGGAAGACAACAAGTCTCCCAAGTGACTCTGTGAAATCCTTTTCCAGAGGAGGCATTGGCCTAGAGAAAATATTTGAGAATCTTTTCCAACTTCTGCATAGATGTTTTGGATGACACCCAGCAAGAAGAGTAATACACATGAGTGGCTTCAAGGAATTTTGAGAAAATCTGGAATTTACCCACTAAGGAAGACAATTTGTTGATCTAGTATTCCATCTATTTTTCCACATGCTAGACAACATATTTCCATAGCTCTACTGAGATGATACTTGAAAGAAAAAGGGAATACCAAGAAATTTAAACATCTCACCGTGGCTTATCATTTTCTATTCATAAGAATACAACCAAAGGGGCACAAGGAGGAAGGACTACCGTAGCATTGCATTTTCACCATTGAATAGAAGAACCATAATCCAAACAAAAAGTCTATAGGAATTGCATGGCATTGTGAATGTTGTTTTCATCCTCAATTAAAGTAAGGAAAGAATCATCCACAAAGTGTTCATTGAGTAATTGAGAGTTATCCAAAAAAGGGAATGTTATTCCCTAAAAATCTGTAGGATTTGGCTTTAGTAAGTAGATATCTAAAACCTTCCACTGTGAGAACATAAAGAACAAGAACCAAGGGGAAAGCTTGTCGTATGGATCGGAAGAGGCCAAAAGGCACTGAACTATGGCCATTGATGGTGATTTGGGATGAGGCATTAATAAAGAGAATTTTCACAAATTAAATGAAAATAGGGCCAAATCCCAAAGCATGAAGCATGGAAAGAATAAACGACCATTCAATCCCGTCGTAGGATTTTTCAAATTCCATTTTAATGAACATGGTCAGCTATTTGGATTTATGTGCCCATTCCATACCATCCCAAATGGAAATGATATTATCCAAAATGTAACACCTCTGGATGAAACCAATCTACTATGGTTGTATGATGGTGGGAAGAATATGGCATAACCGTATCCCAAGGGCTTTGGAATAATCTTGTAGGAGACATTAAGCAAGGTGATAGGTCATAAGTTGGTAATTAGCTCAGGGGTATCTAGGTTTAGGGATGAACCTGATATTCCCTTTATTGATGTGAGTGCCAAGAAATCGGTTCTCGAAACCTTCAATAGACCGGATGAAGGTTTGATCCAACAAGTATCCCAAATAAATTTATAGAATTTGCATGGAAATCCAACACACATGGGAGCTCTATCATTAGCCATTTGTATGGCATCTTGATGCGGCTCATCAAGGGTGAGTGTTTGGTCGCAAGAAATATTTTGAGATGGAGAGAGTTTGCAAGGCTTGATAGCCAATCATTGGTCAAGAGCCACCTATCTCTCGTTTGAGGGATCTTGAGCTTGAAAAAATATATTGTAGTGGTTGGTGAAGGTGTGCAGTGTATGCTAGGGTTTTATAACCCGAGTTCAGCCATCAAAAAATAATTCTTGGATTTGAGGGATAGAAAAAATTATTTTTAAACTCAACCCCCTACTTTAAGCTAGTGAAGATGGGCATGGATTTGAGCTCCTCGAGCATTGTAGTTGTCCACAATTTGGATTTTCTGATGAAGCTCTACCACTTGGAGTTGCGAGTTTTAGAAAAAAATTTCTTCAAGCACCACCACCACTCAACTAACGGTGGAGGAGGAATGAAATATGAATGGAACCAAGTTCGCAAGTTGTCAATCGTATATTGTAAGGAATTTATTCATCTTAGTCATAACATCCTCCCACCACTGGGTCTAGCTGGAATGCAGAGGTGGATGATAGTTTTGGAAATGATGTGGCTAAGGATATAAATTCAACACTAACATGATGTGATTGAGAGTAATTCCATATTCCATCAAGGTATTATTGATAAAAAACTGACCTTTATGACAAAAAGGTTACCTATCTTTCCAAGTGATACGAAATTGTATGGGGAATGGTCCGAAAGGATGAAATATGGCATCACTTCCACAGGCAAGGAGTAAATGTTGTCAAACTCAAAAAATATTAAGTTGATAGCATGGATCTGTCGAGCCGTTTGAGAACCCGATCTGATCCACCTTGGAGATTGGACCAAGTAAACCATGCTTCAAAGGTGGGAGTGTGAGAGGCATTAGGGTCATAAAACCCAAATTTATTGTACATATAAAACCCAGACCTCCATTTTTCCAGGTTGTCCATCGCATAGGCAGTACCCTTAATTATCGAGAGGAAGCTCCACCATATTAAAGTCACCACATATAACCCAATAAGCATTGGGAATTACATTAGCTATCCACCACCAAAGATTGACCCTTTCACCACATCATTAAAGGCATAAATTTTGATGAAGTCAAAAGGGTATTGCTATCAAATGGTGGGGTCAACACTATGGTCCATAAAAAGGGCCACCATTTAGGAGAAAAAGGGATATCAAACCCCCATGCCCCCATCATGATTTCTACATAATGCCATGCTATCAAGCCGAGATGGATTTACAAATCATCGCCAAATGAAAAATTGTGACTTCTTTCAAATCAAGGGAAAACACTATAAGCATTTTCTATCACCGCCTAAGCTTACACAAAGGAACATGATCACTACAAAGTACATATCTAGCAAACCCATACAAGGGACAAGGGCTGCATTGTCCTACTTACACCGCATAGGAGGGAAGTTTACTCTATTCCATCACACAATTTTTTAACATATTATGGATGATCTAGATTTAGCCCACTATCATCATGATAATTACACAAGGGAAACCTAGGGCATAAGACATAGTGATTTAAAAAAATAGAATTTATGCTAAACCTTAATTGCAGAGTCATGTATGATATATAAATGCTAAATTATATATTTTAACCAAGCAATAATATCGATATAAATATAAAACCCTAAGTGTAAGAGAGGGAAGGAATGCCTTATTTGATTTGTGCGTGATCTTCAAACCGATTTGTACTCAAAAAATGATGAAGAGGAAGGGAAGACTGTTGGAACTATGCATAGTAAATTATGGAGCTATCAAATAAGGTTGAAGGAAGGCACTTGGACTAAGGTGGGGGTTCTTAGGAATCGAGATATCTCTGTTTGGTGCTTGTGACTACACATGAGGTCAAAACCTGATTTTTCTTGTGTTGCACAAGTATCACTTGTAGTCATTGTTGGTATCCCGTATGTCACACCTTAATAAAAGAATTTACCTTTAACCTACAATGATATGTCCTCCTATAAAACCCTTAAACTACATAAAATCCTAAAAAATAAAGTTGTAATATGAGGATTCAAACTAACCCCGATAGTCACCTGACTAAGTTAACTTACGACTAAGTGTTGCACTACATATTCTACTTCATGCGCTTCTTGTGCATGTGTGAAAGGATCCTTCCCTACGAATCCCTTGTGTAAGTGTACTTGATAGTGAGTGATAACAACATGTACCAATGTAAATAGATGCATGGGTGGAAAAATGAACTTCCCCTTCCTATGCATGTATGCATAAATTATAGTCCCTTGTCCCTTGTAATGGATGCAAAATATATGCCTTTAAACAATTTAGGTTCCTTTAGTTGGAAGCTTAGGTGCTAGATAGTGTGCTTAGAGATTGGTCCTTTATTTTAGTCACATAAATTTGTATTTATATGATTCCCTTGTTTGAATTTTTTTTTAACAATCTGGAAGGATGACACATAAAAAAATAATATGCCCAAAAGATAAAAGAGACCCAAAAGAAGTGAGTAAGATAGAAAAGGGTCAAAGGTGCCTAGAGGGTACGAGGGTGCTCGCGTCCTAGTTTGGGAGATAGTTTCCGAGTCATAAAAGATAAAAAATTAAAACTATGATTGGGATGTAAGGTGTAAATGACCATAAAGAAGAAGAAGAAGAAAACCAAAGAGGTTGAAGGTGGGTGTTAAATACTAGCTTTCTTGCTTAGGAATCATATGAATGCAAGTATGTTTGTAGGACCTAAAGATGTACCTAGGTGCATGATTTTATGTATATATTTTCCCCCAATTTATGTTTTTGAGGGAATGATTGATAACATAAACTAGATAAGATGTGCATACCTGATACCCATGTAGAATGTGATGGCGATAGTGTGTCGAAGAGACAAGTGAAAGCACAAAGTAATAAAAATGAAATGTGGAAGATAAGAAGGAGGAAGTGACCCTAGAGATGAATCGTATGGTTTTGTACCATGTTGCATGTGTTGTTGTACTTAATGTAGGGCTCCTTCTTGTTGAGTATTGAGGATGAACCTATAAAAGAACAATGAAAGAGTAATCGACATCCTTTATTTATGAAAACTGTATAAAAAAATTTAAAAGTATGTAAATGTGAAAAATTAGTAAAAGGAAAGTGTGCAGTTGATGTTTATAAGTGTAAAAGGATAAAAAATGTCATGGAAATGTTGTATAAGAGTGATTATTTTGGGTGATCTCATGCCAAAAATGAGTTTTTTGGGCGATCTCACACCACAAAAGAAGAGTTTTGGAGAGATAGGTCTAGTGTTACTCTTCTTCCATGATTGGTTCCTTATTATACACCATTGCAGATGGTGTGATCATTTTTTGTTCCGAGTTGTACCATATTAGTTCTCAGTAGTTGTTCCCAATAGAAATGGATATAAACTACATTTTGATTGGTGGTGGACTATTCCCGTCATGTGAAAATGATTTGTAAACTACTTAAAATTGTTTTGATATGAGAAAATAACCATATCTTCCCCTAATATAGGTGCCTAGGAGATGTCAGAAGCCCCAAGGTGCTAGTAGATATCAGTATCTGGGTGCCTAAGTCTCGTGTTAAACCGAGGACCCAAGTAAGATTCTAGGTCATTTTTGAAACTATATCCCGTGTTGATTCTATGTTGAATTGTACTGTGTTGTAGCTATGAGTTGTTTTATGGGGTTACTTGATTCACCCGATGTATGCTCACCATTTTTTGGGTGCATGTGATGTCTCTAGGAGAATGCAACCCAAAAGAGAGGACTTGATGTTGATATGAATTGTATCTCTACAAGGGGTAGGGGATGTGCAGGTAGAAACCAAGATACATGAAAAAAGTGGCTAGATGCATGTGGTTTTAGAAAAATAGTAAACATATAATAGAAAAATAGAGTAACAAACATGTGTGCATACAAGATAGACCACGAAAAGTAGGTTTCATACATGCGACATCACTCATAATGTCAATCTTCAATTAGGGCCAAAGTGGCCAAAAGCATACAAGTAGTGATCAAACAATACATAGAGCATAAGTTACAAACAATGGCATACAATAAAAAACATTGTCAAATAAAATGTAACCGACAACCATGGTGGAAAATATTTCCTGCAAAGAAAATGTTGCACATGAAGCACCCATTAGTATGTTAGAAAAATAAAAGTATGTCAAAGCGTGTATAGATCAATGGAAAGTAGTGTGCTAGAAAATAGAATTAGTGAATAACGAAACAATAACACCTGTGATGTGTAAGATTATAAATGTATATGCCCCGAGGAGCCTTGTCTAGATTGGTAAGATGTATAGTTTTAAGAATCAAGAGTGTTACGTGTAATGATCTATAGAAAATATTTATTCACAACTAAAGACCAAGTGAATGTGCATGTGTATATAGAATTTTTTTGACATAAGTATAAGTATTTGTCTACCATGGGAAACAAAGTGTACATGTAAAGTATAATAAAGTAAGAATAAGTGCAACTAAGAATCAAGATATGCGGATGTGCATATGAGTGATATGGAATAATATGTAATGTGAGTGTGATAGGAGAAACATGCTCCCAATGGATGAGGATGAGTATGAGATGAGGTTCATTTATAAAATACCCATTGAAAGTCAATAATGAACCATAGAACACGTGTGCATCATTGAGAAATAGTATTTAAAATGTGTGCTAGAAAGATAGAGCATGAAGAGTGAATGGGGTAGTTCATTTCAGATTTAGACCCTCGGTAGTGAAGTATTAACCATGGAAATATAGTACATCATAGGGTAATGTCGATACAATACGTGTATCAAAGGGTTTTTACTAATGCTTAGGAAATATTAGACATTATGTGTGGAGTGTTATGTGCATGAGATGATAGATATAGTTGGTAGAAATGAAAGGGGGCAAGAAGCTATGATGCCCCCAAGTGTACAAGAGATGAAGATCTATGCGGGTGTTTGAAATTTTTCCCAACAATCAATTTTAAGTAATAATTTGCTTGACAAAATGCATTGGTTGTAGCTTATGTGGGATTGATAATTCTATAGAAGAATTGAGAGGAGGAGGGGTTAGACCTATTTTTAGAGGGGTTTGTGTAGGATTTAGTGATGTGGTAGATGAATTAGTAGGAGGAGATCATGGAGGATGGACCTTGAGAGGTGATTTCTTAGTTTGATTGGGTTGCATAGGGGTGCTTGAGTGACCAAAGAAATAACATTAGAAGTGATAATAAGATGCTCATTAAACATAAATGAATCAAATTTAGGAACCCATTGAGATGTAGCAATTGTAGATGGACATGTAGTAATATGTTGTGCAGAAAATGAGATAAGACCATAATGCTTAAGGTGGCCAATTTTTTGCTTACAAGTATACCAATCATTGTCATTATGTCCATTAATTCGATGATAATTACAATATGGATGACCTTGATATTGTGCAAGTCGAAAAGGAGGATAGTAATGAGTATATATAAAGTTGATAAATCAATAAGTGAGGAGATGAGGAAGAATATATCATTTCTTAGCATTGAGATCAAACTTGAGAGGCATGAGGAGTGGTAAGACTTGAATTTCACTAATATGAGCACATGTAGAAGATATAGAATAAGGATGAGGAGTAGAAGAATAACTAATATAAGCCCGAGAAAAATCTTTAGATTTTGGATTTCATATTTGAGGGATGTAATTTTTGATACCATAGCCTAAAATTTATCTTGAAATAAAGAATGTAAATGTTGAATTAACTTGCAAATAGATTGATTGGGATTAGGACCAAGAGATTCATTAGAAATATGATCAAAGATAGAATTGACTTAAGTAGGTGGTGTATTGCTAGGGAGATACATAATGTGTAGGGATTTTAGAAGAACATCTTTATAAGGTGGGTGTATTTGAAGAAATTGATGCAAGGAGACTTGAGAAACCTTAGGAGCCATGACAAAAAAAGAGAGGGATCCAATCGTATTCAAAGTCGAGTTCACCAAATGATTAGAAAATAGAATTTATGTTAAACCTTAATTGCAGAGTCACGATGATATATACATGCTAAAGTATAGGTTTGCCACAAGTAATAAGCTAGATAAATATAAAACCCTAAGTGAAAGAGATGGAAGTAATGAATTAGCTAATTTGCGTGTGATCCTAGAACTGATTGGACCGGAAAATGATGAAGACGAAGGGAAGAATATTGAAAATTTGCACAATAAATTCTAGACCTTTCGATAAAGGTGAACCAAGGTGGTTGGATTAGGTTGAGGGCCCTTAAGCACCAGAGACCTCTGCTATGTACTTGTGGATCGTGAAAGAGCTCTAAACCTATTTTTTTGGCATCACACAAGTGTCGCTTGTAGTCATTATTGATCTCTTGTATGTTGCATATTGATCGAAAAATGTACTTGTAACCTCGTAAAGAGATGTCCACCTACAAAACCATCAAGCTACATTAAATCGAAAAAATAAAGATTCAAGATGAGAAGTTAGGTGACCACAGTGGTCACTCACTAAGGGAACTTAGGACCGAGTGCTTTTGATACATATAAGAATTCGTGTATTTCTGTGCGTGTGTGAAATGATTGTGGCCTAGGAATCCCTTATGCAAGTGCACTTGATAACAAGTGATAGCTAGATGTACTAATATAAATATATGTGTGGAAGGTAAAATGAACTTCCCCTTCCTATGCATGTATAGAGAAAATTCAGTCCCTTGTCCCTTATAGTGGATGTCAAATATATTCCTTGAAATAATTTAGGTTCTTTTAGATGCAAACTTAGGTGCTAGATAGTATGCTTAAAGCTTGGTCCTTTATTTTGGTCATATATGTTTGTATTTAAGTGACTCCTTGGTTGAAATTCGTAATTGAAAATTGGAAGGCCGAACCACAAGAAAATAAGATGTGCAAAAGATAAAAAGGACCAAAAATAATTGAGTAAGATAGAAAAGGGTCAAGGGCACCTAGAGGGGATGAAGGCACCTGGGAGCTGGCATATTGGCTAGGTGCCGGTGTCCAGAATCATAAAATATAAGCAAGTAAAAATATGACCGGGTTATAGGGTTTAGAAGACTAGAAAGAAGACTAGGAATATAGCAACAAGGCCAAAGGTAGTTGTTAATTACTAGTTTTCTCACTTAGGAATCATATGAATGTAAGTATGCTTTTAGGACCTAGAGATGTACCCAAGTGCGTGTTTTTGTGTCAACACATGAATACACACACACACATTGAGAACTACATGGAATTTGAGATGTAGGATATCACTTGGTCGTAAGTTCACTCTTCAGGTGACTACCGGAGTCACTCTGATTCCCCATTTTTCTTGTTTTTAATTATATTTGATGTGGTTTTTGGGCATGTGTAAGTATACATTTTTTTACATGTTACGGGTGTGATCAGAGATATAACAAAAACTAGAGTGATAAGGAGATAATAACAATGAAGATATTCCCGATCTAGAAAAGATCGGTTTCTAATCATCCGAGAAGACAAATGCACCAAGATCAGTCATTAGCTTCAAGGGTTATCCTTACCTCTTATGGGAACTTCACATCCCTATACATTCCATGCTTTTTGAATAATTAAAGAGCTATTTTGATAGCGTTTCCAGCCCATTCCAATAGACACATAGTCCGATCATTCCCACGTTGAACAAAATCACTAAGTCATCTCCCTTCCTTCATATGCTTAGGGTGTTATATATTTGAATGCTTATTGTTTGCATGCGTTGTTGTATGGAATCACTTGAATATAATTTATTATAGTAAGTTACTTCAAATTAATTTTTAATTCAAATTAGATTAAACAATTTGATGTACCCCAACTCGTGATTGACCACTTGGATGGTTATTTTTATTATTCTATCAAATTTGTCTTTCCCTAACCTTAAATGATGGTTGCATCAGTGGTTCATATTTCCATCTAGTGTTTATCATACATTTGATCGACATAGTTCTTTCTTATGTTTCATCCTTGATCCTATTGTCTTGGTCACTTTATAGAACTCTTATTTCACAAATTACCTTATCTTTCATATAATGTCCTCAAAATTTACTCAAGTCTCTTTGTATCAACTACTTTACAAGAATATATTTTGCAAAGACGCTCTAAAAATCCATACATACAATGTACCTCCCTTGCGATACGCCATATTCAAAAGTAAGTGTTATTTTTAATCATATATCCAACCCCCTCTTAGTCGTGATAACACAACTAATCAATTTATTTTCGAGTCAATGCAAGCTTTACACATTTTTTTCAAGATAAATTTTGAGCTATGGAAACCATGATTACATCCCTCATACCTAAAATCCAACATCTCAAGGATGCTTCTCATGCCTATGATAGTTCTTCTTCTACACCTCATCCTGATCACATGTCTACTACATGTGAGGTAAAGGTCTTACCATAACAAGCACCTCTAAAAGTGATCAAAATGCTAGGAAACACTATATTCTCTCCGAGTTCACCAATCACTTGTTAACAACCTTTCCACCTACTCGTTACTACCCTCCTTATCTAATTACCAAATAAAAAGGTCATCTATTTTACAATTATCATTTAACTTGAGCACTAAGGCTTTATTTCATTTATTACACAACATTCTCATACACACTCATTTCTAATTACCAAACCCAAATGGGTTCCCAAATATGATCCTTCTATGTATATTAGTCATCATGAAATAGTTAATCATGTTCCTTCTCTAGTAATGAAAGATTCACCACAAGCACCATCTAAGAATAAACCATCAAAGGAAGAAAAACAAATTCCCTTGCCACAAGTGAGATCCCTTAGCAAAATCCTAAAATTAAACTTATAATTCCTCCTTTCAATCTATATAATGTCGATATAGATGACTAAGACATATTTCAACATCCACCACTATGGCGTGGTATCTCTACCATCATCGATAGATCTCCATCACTCACGTAATTCTGGGGCATCGAATTTCCCCATATTCACATGTTCTAATCGGTAGTTTCCTATCCATACTACCCACATATACACCTATACCTTACTTTTTTGTAGTTAAATTCAATCTATCTAGAAACAATTTCTCTTATCTACACTATGATCGAACTTTCTACATTCATCTATGCTTATGGCTTCCCTTTCTGCTCCTATGTCACTCCATACATGATTTTATCATCATGCTGATTCGATAAAATCTTAATATATTTTATTAAAATATTAATGCAAATATTTGATATAAATGGTATAAAATGAAATACAAATGATAGAAAATTTATTTGATTTGATTATAAAAGAAAATACAACACTTACCTAGATTTTACTACTCCCCAAGTCTGTCTCAATTCAAAAATATGGTGGAAAAAAGTATCAAATGTTGCAATTAGGCTAAAGAAACATATATATGCTTGCAATGCCTAGACATGGGTGCCTTGATAGGGGCGGGGGTAGTTGCGGGTGCCCTAGACCTCTGGTGTGCGTTGTACACTATGGAAATGATCGGGTTCTTTTTCTCGACACTTTGTCATTGGGATTCACACTTTCTTTATAATGATCATCTGAAAGTCTCTCTTTGACTAAGAGAGTAATTGTAAACCTGAACACGAATATCCTCCTACAAAAGCCTAAAAAAGACATCAAATATTAAAATGAAAGATGTAAAATGAGAAGTTAGACTTTCCTCGCTTGTCATAATGGTAAACTTATGACTAACCATCAGCACTACATCTTAGACCCCAATATATTTTTATGTTCTTATATGTGCAATAGTGATCCTAGGTCACCCTTGCGTCAATGATGCCAAGATAATGGGTGGTAGCTAGATAAAATGATAATGTGTGGATGAAATAGAATGAACTCCCTTCCTATGTAGTGTGTATGTAGAGTAATGTGCCCAAATACAAATCCTTGAGATATGTAGGTAAATATCACATGATAAGAATTATCCACCCTTATAATGGTATATATGTTGTGTTTATATAGGGATATCTTGCTTGAATTTCAACACTAATGACCCAACATGCTGAATAGTACCTCGGGATATGAGTGGGAAAATTGAAAATACTGACCTCAAATGTCAAAAATAAGATCAAACATACAAAAGAAATGGTCTCCCACAATGGATAGGGGCACCTAGAGCTAGTGTCCAGAGACAAACGAAGAAAAATTAGTAAAAATTGACTGACAGGAATGCCTGTGACCCGACAAAAACTGTTGGAAATTTGTCATTATCATTGGTGTTGTCATTGATTTCAAGCGACATAAAGTGGAATTGATGGAAAAAATATTTTGTACATATTATGCAGTGTCTCAAGGTCAACCATGTATGCAAAAATGTGTCAATAAGTCTGTAATAAGCTTAAGGTAGTAGTTCAAGAAATAATTTTTAATAAAAATATGAAGTTGTTTTAGTAGTGCAAGTGCTCAGATGATTCATGATGATTATAAGGGGCATACTCAAGTTTTTGATAAAGTTTCATACATGATAAGATAGCTACAAAAGTCATGAGGAGGCCATAAAGTTTTAGTGAAATCCATAGGTGAAAGTTTGAAGCCACATATGTGAAACAAAAAGCCGTAGAAGTAAGGGAAACTAGAATAATCCCCGAGATAAAGAGAAAAAGCCGAAGAGGACTAGAGATAGCTGCAGATAACTAGTAAATCCACGAGAGATGAAGGAAAGCCGCAACTCGGCTAGAAATATTTAAGGATGGAGAAGTAATGTCACATGTAAAGGACAAGAGCCATGGAAGATTGAAAAGGCCATGTGTAACGAAGAAAAGCCACATAACACAACATATAGCCATGATACAAAGGAGAAAGAAACAAAAACTAATAAAATCCATAAAATGAACAAATGTGGACTAGACATAGTTGGAGAATAGTTAAATTGATTTACATATGGTCAAGTCTCTCGTAATCAATTTGATGTGAATCAAAGTTGTCTTCACGGTATATGCTTTGTGTTTCATTATGTTCAATGGTCTTTACATTGTTATAGGGTTTTGGCTTTGAGGAACCTGTTGTGGTCTTCCGGGGATTTGTTGAGGTATTGCTACAATCTCACTAGGGTTTTGATAGTATTTCACCATGATACGATAGTTTCATGGTGCATAAGTTTTGTGGTGCTTTTGTGTGACAAGCTTATGGTGCTTTATTTTTGTTGTGATTTTTTATTTTATAAAAGGATATCATATAATGGAAATATCTCTTAATCCAAAGTCATTTTTAAGGAAAAAAGGAGTGTTAAAAATTGATACTTGCAAAGGGACCCCAATATATGCTTAAAATACACTAAAATAGAAAAAAAAAAAGTTGGAGCGTGTCTATTTAATCAAGATTTCATGATTATCATTGTAGTTGATCAAGGAGAGAAGGGGAGTATGAGCTAGAGAGTTTTGGAGATCTGTTTTGATCATCAAGAGTTTCTCCTAACATGAACACCGGAGTTCCCGAATCAATGGATAATTCCGCATGAAAACCTAAGATAGAGCCAAAACTATTTTACAAGACTGTGAGAGTGATTTGAATACTAGTACATGAATATTTTATTTTGAATGTAATAGAAAAGTGATCATAATCTATTGTATTAAGCAATATTGTTCTGTATGATCAATCAAATTGTAAAATTTATCTGAGTGGGTGCTTAGATCTTAGGGGGTGGGTGCTCCTTGCAAGTTGTAGCTTGCTAAATCAGTTGAGTGGGTGCTTATCTTACTTCAAGTGGATGCTTGGAGAATATGGAGTAGGTGCTTTAGTAGTTGGGTGGGTGCTCAACAGAGCCAAGTTTTTGTAAACATAGGAATTGGTGTTCCTAATAAAACTTTGGTTTGAAAGTGGGTTTTTTTCCCTTCATGGGTTTCAATAGTAAATTCTATCTCTTGAGCTCTTTGTTTCTTGTATATGGTTAATAGTGTGTTTTTGTAACAAATATATCTCATATACAATTTAAATTGGTTAGATGTGCTTGGAGTTTTAATTTGTATTGATTCACCCCCCCTCTCAGTTCTTGTGAATTCTAACAATTGGTATCGTATATGGTCCTTCTGTGGAAGCTTAACATCTTCAAGGAGATCCTCTCTTCACAAGCATGACATCAAACCAAGCACAAGGTGGATTATCTATGTCAAGATCACCTCTGTTCACTGGAACAAACTATGCATTCTAGAAGATAAGAATGAATACCTATCTGACGTCACTAGGTTTTGATATATGGGAGAGTGTTGAACATGGCTATACTCCTCCACCTACTCCAATCAACACTGCAACAGAAAAGTTAGAATATGAAATAAATTAAAGAGCTATGAATTCTATTCTTTTTGGGATGACATAAACTAAATTTGTAAAGGTAATGCATTATACCACTGCCAAATAAATTTGGACTAAAATTCAGAGTATTTATGAAGGAGATGACAAGGTTAAGCTAGCTAAAGTGCAGACCTACAGAGCTCAATTTGAAAGCCTAAAGATGAAATAAGATGAGAATGTTGCAACCTACATGCAGAGGGTTGATGAAGTGATCAATATGATCAGAGGTTTAGGTGAAAAGCAAGAAGAATATGTTATAGTCCAAAAGGTACTAAGATCTCTTACTCCTAAGTATGATGCAAAGGTTTCAGTTATTGAAGAAGCTAAAGATATGAAAACTTTAACACTTGATGAACTTCAAAGCATCCTGTCAGCATATGAAATGAGGACTATGGGAACCAAGTCTACAAAGAAGGAAGTAGCTTTCAAAGATAAGAAAGAGACTCAATCCAAGAAAGAAAAAGAAGATTCAGATATGGAGGATGAAGAAGATGATGAGAAGATTGAAGAAATGTTTGTAAGAAGACTCAACAGAGGCTCAGGTAAGTACAAAGGAAAACTTCCATTCAAGTGTTTTGATTGTGGTCAAGTAGGTCATTTTATGCCAAATGTCTAAACAAGAATAAGGAAGCTCAAACTGGAGAAGGTCACAAAAATAACAAGCCAAATCAGAATTACAAAAAGAAGGATGGTAAGAAGAGATTTTTCAAGAACAAGAGAAAATTCTACTCCAAGGAGAAATCAAGTGATTCTGGATCAAGTAACTCAAGTAGCTCTGATCATGAGAATGATGAAATTCACTCTGAATCTTTTTTATGGCCATGGATATCCATGAGGAAATCAACACCAAGGGATATAATACATTCTACATGATGATTCTTATGAATAAGAGGCTTATTGGTGAGAAAATTTTTCGGGTGGACAAACTTGTGGATTTCTTGCCAATGCTATAGGAATCTAAGTCCCTCTACTTAACCGGTGCAGCTGCTGTATGTGCTTATGCGAGAAAGTGTGGATTTCTGTGGTGGTCTTTCGACCAGGGAACCAATAGGGGCACTCCACTGTCCTCGCGGAAAAGCTAACAATCTCTTGCTAGGGAATTCTTCATCTATAGAGTGGGAAAGGGGAGTGAGAAAAGAGGTAGGAGAACTAATGTTGTAGGTAGAAAATTAGATTCCTGCACACACACTAGTTAGAAACTTCAACACATGCATTTATTGGAAGAAACAACTCATGAATAACAACAAGACCAAATAGAATTCACTGATCACCAAGTATCAAGAAACCCCTTAGTCAAAGAAAGCTAGAAAATCCTTCTTCTTGTATTGATTGCTCAAATCAAAGTTGTACATAATGTGGGAATGGAGGAAATTTAGAAAAGGGGGAAATGGAAGAAAATGGCTATCTCCTTTGCTTTCTCTAGGTACAATGCACTCTTGAGTTTACAAGATCAATTGCCAACCCTTTGCAATGGGAATGGCATTACAATTTATAGAATGAGAGGTGACTTATCATCTTCCTCATGACCCTCCATATGCCTTAATATGACTTAAGATTGTTCATATTCCACTTTAAATATTTAAGTCCCTTTTATAATAGCAAGGCGACTTAATTTACATTATATTTCTAAAGTATTTTAAGTCATATTAAAAGTGCAATGCTCAATGCAGAAACATAACATTTGAAAAGAGAGAGTGTAGTATGAGAAGTGAAGAGTGAGAGAAAGAAGAGGAAGAAGAAGAAGAAGAAGAAGTATGTTGAAGGATGAGTTGCTTTCAGAACGGACTTGGCTCCATTCTTTGATCGTTCTCCACTTCATGATCCCGAGAAGGTTGCAGACCCCTCCACTTTGGCTTCATATCTCCCTTATAAAGATCAACTTGCTATTTTTAGTAAGTATGAGAAATCAAGTCCCCGATCTTCAACTAGATGTTGTGGCTTAGTTTTCCTCTTTCTCTTTGTGTTCCTCGTTCCTTCTGGATCAAATTTCTACTTTTAGGAGGTTATCGAGGGCCCAATTACTATTTTTAGTAAGTGCCAAAAATGTCCATTCTGGTGAATTTTTAGTTGTAGTGCACCTCCAATGTCTTCATCTCCTTCACAAAGGCTCTTCTCGTTGATGACTTTCTGAAATAAATAGCGCTTCCTATGTACTAGACTGCTATTTTAGAAAGTTGGCCTCTAGGGGTTGGATTAACATGGAATGAAATTTTTGATATGGGTTTTCACCTAATATCACCCATCTGAAATTTCGGGCCCGCTCGCTTAAAAATATAGGAGATTTTAAACTTTTAATTTTCAGACCTAGCAGTGCTTTTGGGTACAAAAGCCATTAATGGACCTCAAAATTGCAGGTTTGGATTTCTCCTCTGTTTGTGAATAAAATAATATTTTTGATGTGGGTTTTTTCTTCTGGTGTTTCACGTGTGATCTTACTTCAATCCGGAAGCCGGTTTGACAGGAAATCCCACTTCTTTCTTCGTTGAGCTGAAAAGGAGATTTCTTCATTATGGGTGCTCTGTCAGACATGGGGAGTTTTAAGGTGTATTTTTGATGGTATTGGATAGAGGAATGAATAGAAATAAATGGTTCATTGATTTGTGCACTGGTTTGCAAGATTTTTTTAGATTTCCATTTTTTAGCTATGGGGATTTTGTTGTTCTCTTCTTTGTTGTTCTTCGTTTCTCCTTAGCTTGATGAGGATTCCTTCTAAAACTTGTGAATCACCATGGGAAAGGTATTTTAGTTCCTTTGTTGATCTTTTCTGAGAATTTTAAATGGTGGAGTGATGGAAGAATGTTGTAGAGGAAGTATGGAGGAATGAAGTGCACATATAACTGTTAGAAGTTAGAAGCGGGAAAAAACGACACTTGGAAAATTTTCAAAAAGATATGCATAGGTAGGGCTTGGGAGAATTTTTCCATACTTGATATCCCTGACCTTAGGGACATGAGGGACATAAATTTCCACAATGAGCAAGATGGCGACACGTGGCACTAGATCCAATGACGGGGAATGAAGGAGGAAAAAGATGATTTGAAGCACTAGGAGCTGAAAGGAGGTCACATGGGTGTCCAAAAGACTCCTCCTATGAGCTGGGAATATTTTTCCATGTTTTATTTCCCCCAAATCAGGTTCATAAGTGACATCAGTTTCCACGGTGGTCCTGGAGCTGACACGTGGCGCCCGATCCAACAGTAGGGAAGGCATGCTCCAAATAAGCACTTGGGGGATGAACTGCGGTCGCGTGAGTGTCTAGAAGACTCCCTATGGGGGATTGGTGAATTTTTCAAGGTATTATGTCCTCCACCTCATGTTCATAAGGGACATTAGTTTCCATGGTGGTCCTAGTGCTAACACGTGGTGCCCGATCCAACAACAGGGAAGGCATGCTCCAAATAAGCACTGGGGTTGAATCAACGATCGCGTGAGTGTCCAAAAGACTACCTATGGGGGATGGGCACAATTTTAAAGGTATTATTTCCTATACCTCAGGTTCATAAGGGACATCAGTTTCCATGGTGGTCCTGGAGCTGACACGTGGCGCCCAATCTAACGGTAGGGAAGGCATGCTCCAAATAAGCACCTGGGGGCTGATCTGTCAAGTCTGGAGGTCATATGAGGGCCCCAGAGGTCACATGGGGGCTGGGTGAATTTTCCAAGGGCTGATGTACCTAACCTCATGGATGTCAAGGACATGAAATCCCACCAGGCTTTGGTGCTGACACGTGTCCTCTCGAAAAAATGACTAAGTCTTGAACTGTGTTTGAGAGGGTAACTTAGAACGAAGATAACTTGAGCTCCCGGTGGAATTTATTGGTGAAATTTTATATGATCCTGACTGGAAATTTCATTTTTAATCCAATTATGTGGGTATTATGTCTTAATTAGATCATATGATCCCTTAAAAATTGTATTTTTGATCTGGGACTCCACTTGTGCATGAGAAAAACTGCCTTCCAATCATATGCGCCAAGGTGTTGTGAAAAATATTATTTCACCATCATGTAGGTCTTGGAATCCTCTTTCTGAAGATGTTTTTTTACTTCCAACTCCATATGGAGCTCCTGAAATCTTCTTTTGAAGCCTAGCAGTTGTTTTAGGCCTGTGTACTGCCTAGGCTTGTGAACCTTGTTTTCACTCAGACTGCTCCAAGTCTTTTAGAACTTCCCAAAGCCTTCCAAAATCATTTCCATGATGTTATAAGGTCTTCCATTCACCTCTGTGTTGAATTTGGCCCTTCTTCTCTACTCCAGGGGGTTGATCCAATCCCGGGAAGGCCAACGATAGCCCTTCCCTGTACTGCCAAAAGATAGCATTTTCAATGAACTCCTAAAATCACCTAGGTGGAATGAATGGAATTTCCTAAATAACCTAGGGGACTAATTTGACATAAAATGGAGGGTGAGAAGGACTAATGGATTTGGCTTGGGGTTCCCAGACTGATAAAACATGTAAATTTTGACATCTTGGTATAGTTTTCGTGTCGAAAATTGTCAATTTCCCATGTTGCACATTTTCACGAAAACAAGGCTAATGTGAAATTATAAGATGAAATTGTTTGTGATCTTGAAGAACTGAAATTGTGTAGGTGAAAGAATCAAAAGTTGAGATGTACCTTGAAATACTATGAAGAAAAAATTCAAATATTTGAGAAGAAACAAATCCTAAAGGAAGAGGAAGAATCTAATGAACTCAAAGAACTTGAATCTTAGCTGGAAAAGATCACTCAATCCTACAAGACAAAGGAAGATGAATGCTTGAAACTGAAATATGATTTAGAGATCCTAAAGACTGAATTAGAACAACTGAAAAGTAAGTTCACAATGTATGAGAAGATGGAGAAGAGTTAAAATGTCTTGATTGGTATACTTGGCTCTCAAAGGGACACTAGTGACAAAACTAGAATAGGCTTCAAGGAAGAAAGAAAATAAGTTGAACCAGAGAAGAAGAAGGAGAACAAAACTACATCAACACCAAGCACTTCTCATGCTACAAATAAGGAAGTCACCAACACTTCCAAGAGGAATACAAATGCTCCTAGAATCACCTATGTTATGAGGTACTCACATTCTTTCTATGGTTATTTCTATTCATGTAACCAGTTTGGACATAAAGTTGTTAAATGTAGAAGGTATTCTAGAGGCTATGGAAAGAACTATAGTTCATCATACACTAGGATGAATTATAATGTTGTCAACTACAAATATCACAAGAATGGTAACACTTCTCTGAAGAATAAGAAAGAACCTCCTAAACAAAAGAAATGGATATATGTTGTGAAGGAAGAATCCAACAAAGAGAAAGAATCGGGTATGATTGTGCAAACCACTTTTCATGTACTAGATGAAGACAAGATTTGGTATTTAGATAGTGGTTGTTCTAGTCATATGATAGGTGAAAAAAGAAATTTTATCTCCTTGTAAAATAATGCTTCAGGAGCTGGCAGGTTTGGTGATAATAACTCAAAGCAATCATTACGGGATAAGGAACTATGAGTCTAAAATGGAAAAATAATCACTAAAAACGTTCAAAGATATTGAAGGTCTCAAGCACAATCTGTTGAGTGTGAGTCAAATGTGTAAGAAAGGCTACAATCTGATTTTTCATGACAAAGGATGTGAAATTGTTGATGGTAAGTCAAGAAAGAAAGTAGCTAAAGCTAAGAGAACCAAGAATAACATGTATGTTCTCAAGGAAATAAACAAAGAGAAATGTTTTACAAGTAAAATTGATGATAACTGGTTATGGCACAGAGATTGGGACATATGAGCTTTGAGAATCTTGTGAAACTAAGTGCTAATGATGGTGTTAAACATATGCCAAATATTGTAAAACCATCAGACACTTTGTGCAAAGCTTGCTTGCATGGTAAATAGACAAGAAGATATTTCAAGTCCAAAGAATATTCTACCACTAAACCTTTGGAGCTGATCCATATAGATCTTTGTGGGCCTACCAGAACTAAAAGTATTCAAGGTGATGTGTATTTCATGCTTATAATAGATGAATTCACTAGGATGACATGGGTAGCTTGTTTAAAGCAAAAATTTGAAGCTCTAGATAGATTCAAATCCTTCAAATCTCTTGTGGAGAATGAGAAAAATACCAAAATCAAGTGTTTGAGATCAGACAAAGGTGGAGATTTTTGGTCAAATGAATTTGATGATATTTTTGAAGAACATGGGATTCAAAGAAAATTTTCAGATGCCATGACACCTCAACAAAATGGGGTTGTTGAAAGAAAGAATAATATTGTGCAAGAGATGGCTAGAACTATGTTGAATGAATCTAAGCTGCTGATAGTTATTAGAGTGAGGAAATTTGTATAACTGTTTACATTCTAAACAGAGCTCAAATAAGATTCAATAACAACAAGACACCTTATGAACTGTGGAAAAAAAGCCAGCCAATGTCAAACACATAAGATTCTTTGGTAGTAAGTGTTATATCAAGAGGGAGGAAGACAATCTAGGAAAATTTGATTCCATATGTGATGAAGGCATATTCCTTGGATATTTAGTAGTTAGTGCAACCTATAGATGTTACAAAAAAAGAGGCTAAAAAGATAGTAGAAAGCACAAACATGAAGGTTGATGAGTCTTATCCACCAAAATCCAAAACTCAGCCTGAGGATAACAATGAAAATCAAGAAGATGATGAAGAAGTAGAGAGTACACATGAAGAAGTGGAAGAAATAGAAGAAAGACAAGACACTAAGACACCTTCTAGAAAATTCAAGAGAGATCATCCAACAACTTAGATCATTGGAAACAAAGAAGGAGGTATTCTCACAAGAAGGAAGCTAAGAGATCAGAAAAACCATGAAAACATAACACTTTTATCAATGATAGAACCAAAGAATGTAGTTGAAGCTTGCAAGGATCATAATTGGGTGGATGCCATGAATGAAGAACTTGATCAAATTGAGAAGAATGAAACATGGGAGCTTGTACCAAGACCTACAGACAAGAATGTGATAGGAACAAAATGGGTGTTCAGAAATAAATTGAATGAAAAAGGTGAAATAACAAGAAATAAGGAAATATTGGTATGCAAAGGCTATGCACAAATGGAAGGAATTGATTTTGATGAAACATTTTCACTAGTAGCAAGGATGGAGGAAATCGGATTATTCTTGGCATATGTTTCTTATAAGAAGATAAAATTCTTCCAAATGGATGTCAAATCAACTTTATTGAATGGGAATCTAAGTGAAGAGGTATATATTGAAAAACTTGATGGATTTTCTTTAACCAATGACAAATATTTTGTATGCAGGTTGAAGAATGACTTATATGGACTCAAACAAGCTCCTAGAGCTTGGTATAACAAGTTGGACACGTATCTCATGGAGTAAGGTGTTTCACCAATAAAATGCATATGTATAAGCAAAAAAGATAAGGTAAAGGTGAGGAGGAATACCTGTGAAATGAAGGTGGAAGGTAGAATGCGCACATTTTAATTTCATGATCTAGTGTTGATTGCGAGAACTTCCTTTTTCTAGGAGGAACTACTTACGAATGTAAAACCAAACCACAAGAAGAATATTAAACAATATATGTCAGTGGACTTCCTAGCGTATGCTAGGTCTAGGAAGTGTGATACTTACTAGATGGTTGTCAATCCACTGTTTATCAAATAAATGAATAAGAATGCAAGAAATAGAGGTCCTATTTCTAACAATTTGATTTTGGTATCTCAAATTATTAAGAATATATTATATTAAGTCAAATAATTTAATACAAAACTAGATCTAACTAAGGTTGGCTTTTCTTTTAGGTTGGGTAGGTAACCAAGGTGATTAGAAAAAGTCATGATCAGGTTTTGAGAGGTTTTGGGTTATTTGGGTGAAGGTTATTAGGTCAATGTTATAGGAAAGATCACCAAATTATAGATATTGTTATCACCGAATCACAAAGACACCCGGATGTTGATCGATTTCTAGTTTGATCACTCTAAGCACCCAGTGTGATTGGATAACATGGGTACTATCTCCAAGTTGTGGGACTTGCTACTTGAGATAGACCTCCGTGAGAAAGTCCGGTTCTTACTCCTAAACTACTCCGCCACAATCTACTCTAATGCGTAAGAAACTAGCTATTCTAACCTAAAATTCCAAGGACCAGAGAGAGAGAATGCATAAAATGAAAGCCTACACTAAAGCGGTGATACACCGTAAAAGAGGGTGTGAGAGTAATCTCCAAATGTTTGAAATACAGAGGCAAAGTGCACACTAGAAGAGGTGATGACAATTCACCATAATCCAAAGAAATGCATTCACAAAAGAATATTCCAAGCACACACAATGATAATGAATTCCTGCAAGAACATAATAAATAGACACAATATACTTGTAGAAAGATTAAAGGGGCAAGAAGAATGCAAGGAAACACAGCAGGGGAAGATATATCCACAAACTGATATTTTATTGCTTCATGATATGCACAGTTCAATCTATTACAAGATAAGGGCCTGGATCACCATGCAAGGAGTCCACTACAAGGGCCTGCAACACACTGGCTTCACAAAGCAATTTTGACAGAGCTTTGTTACCCAAAAACTCTCCCCTTTTACAATGAGCCCAACACTCCAATTTATAGAAAAAATGAGAAGGAGAAGAGAAGGGAAAATGGAAATCCCGAAATCTGTCCTTCAACCACCTGTAAGAGGCATTAAATTGAGTGGAATGGTTATACATTACTTGCAAAAGGCTCCCCATACTGTCCCATGTGCTGCAGCAGAGAAAGAATGATGACCATGCCTCTTAATTGCACTCCCAGCTACCAAATAAAACACTGTTCTGAACCCGGCCACGTTTCCTTAAAAATATCAATCAATTTCTGATCAAATCTGGAATTTCTTGATTGCTGTGCATCGGGCTCGGAACCACGATTCCAACGGTACCAATTTTGTGCGATTTCGTTGAGAAATGCAAAAGTTATGGCCTTCTGAGTGCGGGCAGCTGTTTTGGGCCTGGCAGGCGTTTTCTGTCATTTGACGGGAATGAGCATTGACTGACTGGAGCCGAATATGTTTCTTTTATTTAAATATATCTACCCTCATTAAAATTAAGAAATCCAGTTTTTGTGGTGTAGAGGACGTCGTGCTCGTTCCAGAAAGTCCAATTTTATGAAAATCGGAGCTCGGAGTCAAAAGTTATGGCCGTTTGAAGTTTCCGGACCAAACGTTGACTTTTCTTCCCTGCCTTCGGCCATTTCGCTTTTCAAGCGCCCGCGCCCTTTGTCCCATTTAGCACAGTGCTCCTTGTGCTGATTTCGCGAACCGGCCGGTTCGCGCCCATTTGTCCCAAATGTCCCAGTTGTTTCGGACTGCTTGTTCCCATTTCGCCCGGTTCGGCCGGTTCGCGTACTCGCAGCCCATATGTCCCATTTGCTTTCGGACCGTCAGGACAAATTCGCCCGGTTCGGCCGGTTCGCGCCCTTTTGTCCCAACTATTCCGGGACAAAATTTCTCATTTCGCCGATCCGGCCGGTTCGCGTTTCACAGCTGCCTGCGCGTCCCAGACTGCTTTCAGTTGCTGCCTTGACTCATTTTGCCCTTGGTTCGGCCGGTTCGCATCCTTTGTCCCGCTTGTCCCAAAGCTGCGACCCTCTTAGCGCTTAGCCAATTTTTTCCTTTTGGCCGAGATCGGCTTTTCGCGCCCGCCGCGTACTTTTGTCCCAGATGTCCCAATTGCTTAGGGCGCCTTTGTGCTCATTTCGGCCGATCCGCGCCTTTTGGTCCCACTTGTCCCAAATGCTTCTAGGACTAGGACTTAGCCATTTTTCGTGATTTTCCTGGCCCGAGCTTGTTTTTTGCAAATTTTTTCATTTTCTCAGAACTTGCTCTCTTCTTGAGGGGTGAATTTTGGATAACAGATATCAACATCGCAGGTGGGTATGACCAATGTCGGTTAATGGAAACCAATGATGGTCAAGGTGACCGACGTCGGTAGAGATAGAATGGTAGAAAATCAATAAAACTTGGTTTTGGAGGTTCTCTATGATTACAGAGAATGGAAGAAGGATGGCTAGGTTGGTAAAGATGTTGAGAATTCTCAAAGATGTCTAGGGTTGAATATGGGGAGCCAAAAGGTTATGGGTGGTTATATGGGTGGATTGACAAGAAGGTGAGGATGATGGGATGTAAAAGAGAATAGGATTTAACAAAGAAAACTAAAGAAATGATGATCTAAGTAAGTATAGAATGATGCATATCGAAACAAAATCACTTGTATTTGCAGACCTTGTGGTTGGATGATGGTGATGGTTGATCTATGAAAATGGTGGTCAGTGCTGTGGATGTGCTTCCCAGAATGCTACCGTGAATGCCATTGCCTTTAGATCATTCTTGGTGTTAGCTAGGGTGTGTTTGGATGCACGAGAGGGATCTGGTTTGTGCTTTCCTATAGATCTCTCTCTCTCTCTCTCTCTCCAAAATCAGATAATTTTTTTCCAACCTCCATAATAAGGTTACCAAAAATGAATATATACCGATGACAATTTAGGTTAACCGACGTCGGTTAAGGCGAAATACTAGGTTTTCCAAAATAATAGATCTTGGCTATCATTTGGCTAGTTATGCCCATTGGTTCAGGTCTAAAATTTTATTTTACGTTTAAGTAAGTGTGCATGTTATTAGAGAAATAATAGGCATCTAATGTTAGGGTTAGACTAAGTCTCAATTAGTTATGGTAAGTAGAAATTGAATCTTAGTTAAAAGAAACATGTTAAGAATAGATTTGTGATGAGGTGTCTAGGTGATGTGGTTAGGTGAGGTGGTCAAGTGAGGATATTAATTAAAGTAATTAATTCAATTAATTATGTGCACTTATGGGATATGAATATGCAAGATATGGTTAATTTAATTAACGGGGCTATAAGGGTGGTACGACCTAATTTTGGTGTCTACATTTTCCCCCTTTTTCATGTAGCTTGTATTAGTAAGTAACACTAACAAAAACAAGAAGTGATTCCTGCATGTGGGTGAGATTGGGGTTGCATTAAGTGTGGGTGATGGTGATCCTCCTTAAACCAGAACCGATGAGGTGTTATCCTAAGCGGTGAGTGGTTTGATAAATGTGTAGTTGGTGTGAGTTAAGGTAGGTGGGGTAGAGTATGGGATATTTGGGAAATGGTAATGATCAACTCATGTAATAGGTAATAGTTTAGTGTCAAATTGGGTAACGGGTAATGGCAATTGAATGCACGCACGTGTATAGACTACAACACGGTACTTGGTTGAAGACCTTGCAAACTCTACATTGTCTAAGGTTGATAGGTTTATCCCAAGAAGGTTGAAGTGATTTAGGTACCCAAGGTATAGGATATGGTCCAGAAACACAACATAGGTTAGGTGTAGGAACATTTAGGTATGATCCGGTACACCAAAGGTTGGGTCGGGATAAACGACATGAAAATAGGTAAGGTAAGGTCAGTAGGCCAAACAACATAGGTAATGGCATCACAAGGTATAACAAGTACACAAGCTCAATGGTCACACCAAGTAGGTGAGTCTAGGTAAATAGGTCATTGTATGGGAAAGGGAAAGGTATGGTGTGTAGTCTAAAACAACATACGTAACGACATTGCAAGGTATAATAAGTACACAAGGTCAATGGTTACACAAAGTAGGTCAAGTCTCGGCAAATAGGTCATGACACGGGTAAGGCCAAGGTATAGGTAAAATAACAAATCCTTAGACGCAACTAAGGAAATGTAGGGGTAGTTTGGGCTTGTAGGTAGGTTGTAATAAGTGTGGGTAAGGTCAAAGGATATCTAACAATAATGAGTTGAGGTCAAAATGTGGAAAATGGGGTAAAACCGGTAATGATAGGTGACTAATGCTGGTTATAAAGTAACCACATCGATCATTTCAAGTTAGGGTTAATAAAAGGAAAAATTTGTATTTTACGGATTCATTTTAACTTGTCATTTGTGAAAATGACAAAGCGGTAGTGCCTTCATGGAAAGTGACAAGACGAGGTGGAGAGTTGAGTTGGCAAGCCTTGTAGTGGGTGATTGGCATTTGATTGGTGGGTCTACAAGATCGGTTTGAGTGATTGGATTTGTGGGGAGATTTGAGGTAGATTTGTGTCATGGAAGAGGTAGGAGAGGGTTTGGGTGGGCCACCGGTGCAACAACCACGCATACCACCACGTAGATGGTATAAAGATGAGGTAGGAATAGATCTAATTCCATTCTTTGGGTTGAAAGGAGTGTGTTGAAATCAGTTTGGGTTAAAAGGTTTTTGGGTGGGATTTTTATTTTGAATTTGTGGGTAAAATGAATTAAATGAGGGAGGGGGAAGGTCTAATGTAGCTTAAATAGGGTTGGTAATGAAATTAGGTAAGGTTTGGGTAGGGTAGAGTAGGTGTGTAGGTTGTTTTTTAGGGATTTTGGTAGATAGGAGGGGGTTGTTTTCAATTTGGGTGTCTGCGACAAAGACCGACATTGGTCTAAGGGTGGCCAATGCCAATTTTCCTTAGGCTGGCATCGGTCCGGTCTTAGGTGACTCGGCATCGCTTTAAGTGAACTAATGTTGGTTAAGGATAGCCTGTGACGGTCAAGGTGACCGGTGCTAGTTAGGTGGATGAGAAATAGGGGTAAGAAAGGTTAGGTGGGAAAGAAAAATAGGTGAAAGGGGAGAAGGGAGGGTATATGTAGAGTGATGGGGGTAGAAGGTTAACATTGGCATAAAGGATAGGTAAGTAGGTGAAATGATGTTTTTAGAATGGTGAGTCATGATTGCAATGGGGTAGGTGGCTGGTAGGTGAATTAGGTAAAATAGGGTGAGTAGGATTGGTGTGGTGGGGTATGCTTCTGGGGGTTAATAGATAAGTGAAGGTTGTCAGGTTTATAATAATTTTATGGTTTTGTTGGATTCAGAATAGGGACCAGCTGTGGATGCGGGATAGAGTACCACCATTCTTGATAGTGATACAACCAAGTGTGACCATGGAGGAGTGGAGGCACATGATAGATGTTGGCTTGATTGGGATCTAACTCTATAGGCGTATAGCTTGAGATCCGAGTTTGATGGTCATGCTCATTGATTTATGGGACTTAGTGACCAACACGTTCTACTTACCGACGGGTGAAATCACCTTCACCCTGAGGATGTATACACAATTTTGTGACTACCGATAGCTAGGGAGAAGGTTTATTTTATTACTTCAAAGGCATTATGGAATCTGATTGTTGTTGTTTTTGGATAGGTGATGGGTGAGCTAAGGTACCATAGTGCAAGCCTAAGTTATGGAGAGATGTACGTGACCTATCCTCAAGAGATGAGGTTGGTGGTCTTGATGATGGAGGCAGTATGTTGCTTTGCATCGCTAGATGTAGAGGGTAGGATATTTTCATGAGCACTCGATGGGGTTCTCCAGGGACATGCTTGGAGGAGCGAGTTGAGTTTTCTCAGAACTAAAATTCTTGGTGTAGATGTATAGAGATCTCAGTGGGCCTATGGGAGGTTGCGGAGGTTTAGTTTATTTTGTACCTTCCTTATACACTGTTGGGCATACAAGCACATTGTATGTATGCATCTAGCTAGTTTTCCCTACCATGATTGGTTCAAGGATGGCTTAGTCAGGGTTGGTTACAAGCGATGGGTACCACTTGGTGGAGAACACAAGGTGACAAGGGCCACACATGATGTTGCATATTATAGGTGAGTGTTGGAGGGGTTATTTGGGGTTGATATTGTTTGGAGGCTATATGTTAGCTTTCCTTCATATAGGCACATGACAGAGGAGTTGGAGGAGCCACAATTTCTCTGGGTGGATAGAGGGGCATCATGTCGGTGAGCACAAGATGATACGTATAGTATAGAAGGTCGATGAAATTTTAGGCTTCTATAAGACGTGCCTCCACTATTCCCACAATATAGGAGAGATGACGTGGAGAGGCCTATGCCTCTACCACAACCGACTCCCATGTGCCGACAGGCGAAGGAGCAAGTGGTGGACAGTGTAGATTGATGATGATGATACAGCAAGGCAGTGGGTGGCGTAACTATGGGAAGCACCACCAAGGCTAGGGAAACCTAACTTAGTCACCATTATAGTATAGAAGGATACCATGCAGGTTAGGTGGCCACCCTTCGAGACATAGCTTGATTATTATAGGGGATCACGGGGTCGAGGCATATGTTACAAGCTTACAGCACAAGTGGTAGCCTTGTAGTCCAAGGTTGTACAAGCTCAGAAGGTCAGTGCTCACACAAGGTGGTGATGGAGACGTGGGATAGGTATTTTCCTTATAGGTGGAGATAGTAGGTTTGCAGGGATAGTTTGTCACCGCACATGCTCATATTGTGGCTCTATAGGCCTAGGTCACAATGTAGGCACCACCGCAAGCTTAGGGATAGGGTCTCATATCAAGGACAACAAAGAGAGAGGGTCCCATGGTATAGGGAGGAGGACATGGTACATTCGTGACAGGGTCCGAGGACAGCCCTAACAAGACAGAGCTCACATGTTGCCATGAGACCTATCACACCACCTCAGATGGTGCCAATGGTGAGGTTCAAGGATTCCTTGAATGAGGCCTGGTATTACCAAGATCACCTAATGACTGTAGGGATAAATGTCTCTTCCTATGCAGATTACATGGCGCAATAGGTAGCGAGTGAGAGGGAGATATCTCAAACTCATAGCTAAGAGAACATAGGGGGCTAACGAGTGCATAGATAGGTTTAGGGTGAGGTCATGAGTTCATGGAGGCCAAACCCAACTATAGGATAGGCGGAGATAGGACCGAGACCTATGAAAGGTGGAGAGATGTTGGCAGGGCACTAGATAGGCGAGAGGAGGAGTAGATGAGAAAGGGATGGATATCGGGTAGGCTTACGATTAGTCACCGTATATGTTCAAAGTGTATCGCTTTTGGCATATATCGGCCTATTTTTTATTATTATACTTGATCTCTGTGCCAAAGATGGTGTGGATGTACATGATAGTTTTGAGAGGTTGAGCTTACACCGGCATACGTGCTTTGAAGATAGTGAGGTTGTATCTAAGATACTTGTATTGATTTTGTACCTGTGTATATATATATGTATACATAGAATTTTCCATTATATAGATGCTTTATTAGATGTATGATATATGTATGTTTTTAATTTCCATTTTTATTGTGTATGTGATGGAAACTAGGTAATTTAGGCATGATGGAGTCAAGGTTATGTAGGCATGATTTAGTTAGGTCTGTTTAGGCATGGTTAAGTTTAGGTCATTTAGGCATGATTGAGTTTAGATCACTTAGGAATGGTTGAGTCTCGGTCCAATTAGGCATGCTTGAGTCTATTTAATTTTAGGTATGGTTGGGTCTAGGGCATTTTAGGTATGGGTGAGTCTAGGTTAACTAGGCATGGTTGAGTCTAGGTCATTTTAGGTATGGTTGGGTTTAGGGCATTTTGGGTATGGGTGAGTTGGTCATGGTGGAGTCTTGGTCATTTAAGCATGGTTTGGTCATGGTGTTGCATTTGATTTAATTTCCAAGTTGTTTTTATGGAAAATAAATGATGATGTATGGTATGGTGATGTTATAAAATGGTAGGTATGTATGTTTTTATGATTGTTTAATTTACAAGTTTTGTTTAAAATTAAAAATAACTAAGGAAGAATGTGAAGAGAAAAATGAGGGAAAATTGGTTAGGGTAAAGAGTTTCTAAGCTAACCTCCAAGGACCCCATGCCCTTGGAGTTTTGCCTACATAGCCCCAAAAAAGGGGCCTCAAGCTAATGTAGTTCTCTTGTAAGCTACGGAAGAATATGGTGAAGCAGAGGACTGGGTTGGTAGGTTTTAGGAATGCTTGAGTCCAGTCATTTTAGGCGTGGTTTTGTTTAGGTCAGTTAGGCATGGTGATGTTGGTGAAAGAGGAATTCTTAAAGTGTAGGTGTCAATGGTCTAGTCCTGTATAGGAAAATCAGCAAGTGATGAAGGAGGTAAATGGTAAGAGGTGACCAAAAAGACACCTAATTGGAATAACCATAACAATTCTACTATACCAAAGGTGGGATTATGAACAAAAGAACCTAAAGGCGTTGCATGATTGACTATGCTAAGGGTGAAGAAAGTCACATGATCACGAAATGTCATTTTTACTACAAAGTCCCTTGAGAAGGTGGGAAATTAGGGTGAAAAAGAAACGAGGTGACAAAGGTTAGTTTTTAGTGTCACTTGGTGTAAGAAAACATGCCTACTTGGCAAGAGACCTAAGATCAAAATAGGCAAGTCCATAATGAAAAATTTATCATTTTTTCTTTTTTCTTTTTTTTATAAACTAATCGATGCGGGAATTCTAGGTGGGATGATTATATTATCTCCTTAAGGTCTTCGTGAAGCTAATCGATGCGGGAAGCTTTTGAATATTTTATTTTATTTTTGCAAGGATAGTCCCCTTTTATGATAGACTATGTGCAATATGGCTAGCTTTGTATAGCTGTCCTTCAAGGGAGTAGTCTATTTATAGCGGCGAGATAGAGAGAAGAGATGTACCTTTTGAGGGAGTCATCTCTTTTCTAGAAGTTTGACTAAAGGAGTTGAATCCCATTTTTCTTTTGAAATTATTTCACTTTTTGGACATTTAAGTCATGGACAAGACTATAGAGGGAGATTAGGCTCTTGTTTAGAAGACAAAAACCACAGTATGTAGAGGTTAAATATGAAAGAGATGGTTTCAAGTGATGAATGACCATGAGATTCCATCCTGAAAAATATGAAAAGTATCCTTGAAAATCATGCCATGAGTAGAGTCCTAGTACTCATATTGAAGATAAGGCTAAAATTTGATGGGTAATCACATGATTTTTTTTTAGTCATTGACCACAAGAACAGGTAATATGAAAGGTGAAGGGTGTTCAAGGGATGATCTTGAAATAAATAGAAGGTGATATATGATTCTATTCAATGATAAAAGCGATATAGGATGCAAGGCATTCAGGGGTTCAGAGTTTGGGTTTACCTTTGAGTGAAGACAAATGATAAGCAATTGATCCATAGGTATGAGTAACGATATAGGGTCCAAGCCAATTAGGAGAAAAGTTTCCCGTTTACTTTTCTCTTCTTCTTATGTGTTTATTTTCCTTCGGGATGAAGTTTCCCACCTAGAAGGTTTTCTCATGGACGCATTTTCATAGCACGTTTGCTATGTTTTTGGTAGATTTGGAGATTATCAAGATCATTAAGATGACGTTCATCTAATACCTCAAGTTGTGCCAAATGGTCCTAGTGAAATTCATCATCATTGAGCATGTCTTGAGTGAGATCCAAAGAGATGGAATCTAGAATTCGAGAGGAAAGAAAACCTTGTACCGTAGACCGTAAAGAAAGGCATGTAAGAGGTCGAATTACGAATACTAGTGCAAAGAAGCCCACAAGGAAAAAGGAATGTGTGTATGCAAATCCCTCTCAAGATTGTCAACTAATTTCATTAGAATTTTGTTCAAGGTTTTATTAGTTGATTCTACTTGGCCATTTGTTTTAGGGTAGTAAGGTGAAGAAAAATTGAGTTGAATGCCAAAGGCGTCACATAGTTTTAATAGGGTTTTGTTATTGAATTGCTTTCCGTTATCAGTGATGAGGCGGTGAGGGACACCAAAGCAAAAAATAATGTGATGGTTGATGAATTCAAAATTTTCTCAGATTTTGTAGAGATGAGGGGGATGGATTCTACCCATTTAGTGTAGTATTCAGTAGTGGTTATAATCCATTGATGGTGTTATGAACAATTATGATTGATCTCTCCAACAAGATGTAAACCCCATTGAGAGAAAGGCCAAAGGTCTCGAGTGACCTCGTAAGGCATGACTAGGTGTGTAATGAAGGTTAGCATGCTTTTGAATTTCACACAATGTTTGACATAGTCACACAAATCATGTTTGAGGGTGGGAAAATAACAGCCTAGGTGAAGGATGTGTTTAGCAAAAACTAGGCCACTAAAGTGACCTCCACAAATTCCATCATGAACTTCCTTGATGGTGTAGAGAATTTCGAACTTGAAAGGCATTACAAGAGAATACCGTTGAAACTATGTTTATAAAGAAGACCATCCATGATGATATAATGAGAAACAATTTTAAGAAAGGTATGTTTTCCATTACAAGTAAGATCTAGAGGCAAAATAGAAAGGGAAAGGTAGTAAGAAAAATGCTTATACCTAAGGTCACGTGGGTCAAGTTAAATGGTTCTGACAAGTTTGACATCTCAAAATAGATAGGAAAGTGATTATAACCTTTGTACTTTGAAAAATATTTTGAGTTGACAGTGAAGTAGGTATCGTGACGTGAGATAGGCCATGGTATCAACAAATTTGTTAGTGGAGTGTAGAGTGGTTTGAAGTTTGTAACGGTCAAAGGTAGTCAAAAGTATGTCGACATGGTGTTTATACTTTTGAAGTATTTTGTTACGACACTAGTATATACCATTGACTTGATTTACAACCAATTGAGAGTCACCAAAGATATTAATTGATTTGACATCTAGGGATATGGTAGTTCAAGGCCTAACATGGGTGCTTCATATTCGAAATATTGTTAGTACAATCAAAATCTAGTTTAAAAGATAAAGGCATAGATTCACCATCAAGAGGAATGCGATAACACCCGCACCACCCCCACACCGACATTTGGAACCATCAAGAATGACATCATTTGGTAAATGGTATTGTCCAAAGAGAGGGTAACAATGGACTCATCCGGGAAATTGAAGTTAGAGGATTGATTTCCAGAGAGGGGTGCTTCAGCAAGTCGATCGCTGATGGTTTTTCCCTTGATAGATTTCTAATGGATGAATTCAAGGTCCAAGTCAGAGAGAAGCATGAGCCAACACCCAACACAATAATGTTGGTAGGGTTTTTCATACATGTAATGTAAGGGGTCGAGTGTTAGCAACAAAAAGGTTTTGTGGTTGAGTAGGTAAAGATGAAGTTTAGTGGTGATAAAACTAAGACGAAGCAGATTTTTTTAGCATGTGTTTATCTAGTTTCATGGTCCAAAAGGGTATGGATTATGTAATAAACCACTTACTCCTTGTGTTGCTTCTCGTGATGAGAAAACATGGAACCCAAGGAATGATACGAAGCAAAAATTTATAGGTAAAAGGGATGGTCATCCTTAGGAGGAATGAGCACCTATGGTCGTGAGAAAATATTGTTTTAAGGCATCAAAGGATTTATGG
This sequence comes from Taxus wallichiana var. yunnanensis, assembly GCA_018340775.1. Taxonomy (NCBI): domain Eukaryota; kingdom Viridiplantae; phylum Streptophyta; class Pinopsida; order Cupressales; family Taxaceae; genus Taxus; species Taxus wallichiana. The sequence goes on along the minus strand of CM031237.1, from coordinate 790,761,735 downwards.
CATTCATCATCCCATTTGAAAGAGACATACTTTTGAGGAGGTAGTGAAATGGTTGGAAGTGGTCAAAAAGCCATGAAATAAACCGACTAATAAATTACAACTTACCTTGTAAACTTTGAAGTTGGTGAAGATTAGTAGGCGGAGGAATTTCGAGAATAGGCTTTACTTTAGCAGGATCGACTTCTATGTCATGCAAAGATGATGAAACCAAAGATCTTTTTTGAAGGAAAAATGAAGAAACACTTCTTGGGCTGAAGGTGAACACAATACTTGATGAGATGGTCAAAGATGACCTTTAGGACTATGAGATGTTCAGCCTGACATTTGGATTTGGAAAGAATGTCATCTACGTAATCTTCCAATATGTGATGCATTATGTCATGGAAGATATAATTCATAGCCCACTGATATGTAGCACAAACATTTTTAAGGCCAAAAGGCATGACATGATAGCAGAAGGTCCCCCAAAGAGTGATGAAGGTAGTTTTGTGTTGATCTTCTAGGGTAGTTTTGTTTTGTGGCGATAACATCTCATGACCAACAGTGAGATCAACTAGCTGGTCAATACCTGGTAGAGGAAAGTCATCTTTGGGGAAAGCTAAGTTGAGGTTGCAGAAATCTATGTAAATGTAAAGTCCCCCTATCACTTTTGTGATAGGAATGATATTATAAATCCATTGGGGATAGTCAATGGGTAGGATGAAGGAAACCGAGAGAAGGCACTGAAGTTATTATTTGACAAGAAGGGCAATGCGAGGATGCATTTTTTGTAGCTTCTGTTTTATGGGTTTGGATTTAGGAATGGTTACGATATTGTGGACCATAATGTTTGGGTCAATACCGGGCATATCAACATAGGACAAAGAAAAAGAGTTTCTATGATGTCGAAGGAAAGAAGTAAAAGCTTCATGTTTAGTAGCATCTAAAGATTGGCCTATCTTTAGAATGTACGGGTCATCCTGAGTGTGAATGTTAATTTTGATAGTTGACTCATTCAACATGTTTTCCGTCGTAGAAGGAAAAAATCGGTGAATGTAAGAGTCTTCTGCACCAAGGTAGGTGAGGATAGACTCATCTTCCTAACATTGAATGACATTAATAGAAGGCGTATCATCATCGATCATGTCAGGATATAGGAAGGGAAGAGAAGAGGGAGCCTCGCCATCATGTTGATAAGTCAAAGGTCACAAGGAAATGGTGTTTATGAAAAAAATTAGGAGGAATAGATTCTAGATCCATCGACTCTGGGTGAAGGTGGTGAAGCTGGTAAATGGGGTGAAGAAGGTTTGTTATCCTCAATCAGCTCAACATGACTCTTCTTGGAAGATAGTTTGGTAAAGCCAATACCACTGTGGTATTTGTGTTTATGGGTGGTACACAGGATGATGGTATGACAACCTTGTTCATAAAAACCAAATCCAAAGCCTTTCCATGTGCAATAATGAAGGAAAGTGTGGGTGAAGTGGTAGTTGGTGAGAGATTGGAGGTTAGATGAAAATGGTTGTGTTTGGGATGGTGGTTTGGGTGAATAGGTGGAAGTATCAAGTCCCCCATATGTTAAGTTGGTGCGAAGGTGGGGAGGACCATAAGGGAATACCTCTCCTATGTGATAGTCATAATGAGGATGTTGGCGTAGGTTACCATACTCTTGTGGAGTAAGGAATGTGTTTATATTATAGAGGCGGTATTCCCAATGTAAGGAATTGAAAAAACCCTCTAAGGGCTCCTGTAGTTGATATATGGGTAGTAGGAATAAATTAATTACTAGGAAATTTGGAAGGAGAGGTATTGGTTGCTTGGGAAGTAGATGGGTGAGTTGCAGAGGCTACGACAATAGTAGGAATATAAGAGTTAGGCATGGGAGAGGTGGTAGGAACATTGGTGGATGGGGCTATAGGTGAAGGATAATTGGCGGGCAATGGTAGATGTTTTAATCACATAAGGACATTGTTAGGTTGGTATAACATGTTATAGGTTTTAATGGTGATGGGTTGACTAGGATGGTATAGTTATGTCCTTCATGTTAAAATTTTACACAATGGTGTAAAGTTGAAGGAACACAACCCATGACACAAATCCAAGGTCAGCCAAGAAACATGTTATATTGGAACTTACCCTCTAAGACGTAGAATGATTCTAGGATAGTGCGAAGGCCCACATGAATGTGAAGAATAATGGTGCAAAGGGTGGAAGTGACAGTAAGATTGAAGGAGCGCATCATAATAGGGTAATTATGCATGTAATTTGAAGGGATGCACATTTGATTGTACACATGGGTGGATATGATTTTGATGCTAGCACCACCATTGATCATAATGTGTAGTACACGTATATTATTGATATAGATGGAGATGAAAAGGGTGGGATCAAGGTCATCTGATTAGAGAGGTGTGATCTCATCATCGAAAAGATGAGGGCAAATACTTGATGAGTGGGCGTGGGGGGTAGTAGAAGGAGATGTTTTGGAAAGAGAGGCCACGTGGTGAGGTTTGGTAATGGAGGCTACTGTCCTGGGGTCGTTAGGTAAAACCTCAATGGATTGTAAAACCTCCATGAGGGCTTGTCATGATGAGATTCAGAGGTTTGGATGAGATCGTACAAAGAAATTTTAGAGGGGATTGGTGTAATTATTTTATCATTGTATGATGGGTGACCCCGTCAGAAATAGGGTATGTGGGTCCTTGAATGGTGATTTTAGGTGCGGGTGTAGATGGTATATTGGGCACAAGATTGGTTGATGGGATAGTTGTTTTTTCTTTTCCTTTGTCCTTTTGGGTGCGAGTGGCAACTTGGATCATGTTAATCTGAGGGAAAGAGGTAGATGGAGAAGGTATGTCATGAGTAGTATAATCGACATGATGGACAAAAACCTAATGTGGGGTAAGAACCTTGTGAAATGAGTAGGGAACATTGGCATTTAGGTGGTGGTTTGGCCAACTCTCTGATATGAACAATTTTGATCTCAAATTTTGAACATGGATAAAAGCATTTTGGAGGTGGTAATGTAGGTCCCTAAATAGATAGTGGGCGTGGATGTATGATGACAAGTGAAGATGGAACACAAATTCTAATAAAGAATATCATCGTCATCGAAATTCATTTTAGGAGGAAATAATTGGAGAAGAAAGGTTTTGAGAGCCTTACAACCCTCTACATCATGTCCTAACACATGATGGTAGGCACAAATTTTAGTTTCATCAAACCCTTTTGGTTTGGGTTTGAGGGGGTTATAAGGTCTAAGAGGCGTAATGTGATGATTAAGGTCTCTAAGAGGTTGGATAAAATTTTGGCGTAGGACCCCGCTAATGGATCACAGTGGGAAGTGAGTGTGGGTTTGGGTAAAGGTGTGGATGATTGTGGTGGAAGGGGTGTTATAGGTAGTGGAATAGGTTTGACCACTAGTTTGGTAGGTGGTATTGTCTTAGGTTTTGAAGGTATCTGCTTGGGTAAAGGTGTGGTAGAAGAACTAGAAATGAAAGGTGTTTTTGGTTTAACTACCATGTTGGTGGGTAGTGGGTTCTTGTCTTTGGATTACATATTTTTGGGTAAAGGTGAGCTGGGAGTACACGATGCAAAAGGGAAAGAAGATGGTGGAAGAGGACGGGTTACCCATGGGGATAATGGAGGTGTGGTGGAAGTGGTTAGTGGAGGCTGGTTGGAATGTATGGGTTGAAGTCACATAGGAAATGTTGAGGTTATGGTAGCTGGTGGAGATATAAGTGGTAATAAATCTACAAGTAATGGCGAGGGTGTTTATTGTGTTGGTAAATTTAGTGTAACAAAGGATCATGATGAAGAAGTAGGTTTCTTAGCTTTTGATTTTCCTTGGGTAGGGGGTTGTTTGGCCAAGGTTGATGGGTGAGGTCCTAGGATGGATGAAAGGGGTGAAGGTGACAAAGGTGTGGTAGGTGAGATTGGTGTATGTTGCCTAGAAGGTTGGGTCTTCCTCTTAAAGAGGAGGAATAAATTTTGTGTGGGTTTGGGAAGATGTGGCTAAATTAAATTTGATGGATTGATGGGTAAGGCTTGATGTCAGCATGACACCCAAGGTAGTGATGGGTCTAGATATGGAAAAGGATGTAGGTGTGGGTAGGTTCTTAGATATAGGAATGACTTTAGCTATGGGTAAAGGTTCGGATGTAGGTAAAGGTGATTAAGAAGAATCCATTTTGATAGGCATGGTCGTGGTCGATCTAGTTGTTAGAAATACCGTTGGATAAATCATGGGGGTATTTGTAGGAAACATTTGCATTCAAATTGAAAACGGGAGGCGAAGATGTCCCCAAAGCATGGATTTATCAACATAATCCAAGTGATTAGCCAATTGTGAAAATGTGATTTCAGAAGAGGAGATGCAATTGGTTTAGTGGAAATCCTTGTAAAATACATCTATGAGACAGGAAATTGGTTAGCCTCAAACTCGTGGGTAAAAGAGCTAAGACCAGATCAATGATATCCTAGAATGCTAATGAGGAATTATCCCCAACAGGTAGTGGCATGTATAAAGGATCTCCCATGTGTAGGAGAGATGGTAGGTGGGGTGAGGTAGACTTCTCTTTTGGTGGAGGAGAAAGTGATGATGATTCTCCTATGGGTAGGAGAGTTAATACCGTTGATTGTTTGGTAGGTTGTAAGGTAGACGGTGAAATGACATCAATAAAAATCATGGAATCCTCCATGGGTGAAGGGAGAGATAAAGGGTACTTCTTTGGGGGTGGAGGAGTGGACGATGTATGAGGACGAGGATTGGGTACAGGATCTTGTGCTTAATTTCCTCGATAGATGGAATAGGTGGAAATTGAGGAATGACCGGTACGATATCGAAAACAACATGGACTTCATGGACATTGTTGTCATTGGTTGAAGGTTCACCATTTTGATTAGATGATGGTGTATGGTTGGGAATGAATTCTTAAAGATATGCAAGTTTTGATTTTTGGTGCATTCAGTTGTTTCAGGACGAGATCTCCATTATCTAACATTTCTTGGACAATGTTCTTAAAATTTATGCAATTACCATCACTATGGCCTTTGACGTGATGATAATTACAATAGTCATGTTCCTTATACCATGTGGGCATAGGACGAGCGGGATCGAAACTAGTATGAGGTTTTAGGGGGTAGTGTAATGGCTTTGGCCTTAAGAATCTTTCCAAGACTAAAGAGTAAGGCTCTCTAATCGGAGTGTAGTTTCATTTTTCCGTTGGAACAGAAAATTATGAACAGGAGAAAGATTAGAGGAAGGTTTGGCTTGATTAGATGGATGGGATGGACCAGCTTTGAGAACTACCACATTGGTAGATCCTTTGGCTTTTGGATAATTGTTTTGGGGCTTTGAAGATGAAGAGGTGTCATTTGATTTGAATGTGGCATTTTTGTTTCATAATTGGATTTTCTTTTCTTCAATGACATGAATCTCCAACTTTCGTGCCATGGTAAATGCTTCATCAAGGTATGGAAGGTTTGTACCTATAGAGTTGGTGAGATGTGTCTGGCACAAGCTCTAGTGAACAACTCTATAAGCTCAACTTGAGGTAACTGGAATGTTAATTGGTTGATAAGACTTCACCAATGAGTAACGAAATTTGTGATAGATTCATCGTCATACTATCATGTCGAGTATAGGTTAGTCATGGTGAATTTTTTGACAACATTGATTGAGAAGTGGTCCAAGAATTCTTGAGCCACTTGGTTAAAGGAGTAGATGGAATTTCTGGGTAAACCACTATACCAATCTAAGGTGGGTCCTGTCAAGGACATGGGGAATGTCCATAGGAGTAAAACATTGTCATGGGCAATTAGATAACACCCATGTTTGAATGACTGCAAGTGTTGTTGTGGGTCTTATTTATTGTTGAAATGGTTGAACTTGGGCATTTCCCAATGTACATGGTATGGGCGAATGGGGATAGATGGATGAATAGGCTCATTACAAATTTCATCATAAGTTAAGGAGTTGCGAGAGATAGAAATTGATGCTTCTAATGTTTTCATCTTTTCCATCATCATCCTAATGAGGTCATTGGTGGGTTGTGAGGAATGGGCACCTCTTGCAATAAAGGGAGGTTGATGATGGGTGTATGATGTGGATGACATCCTAGTATATGGGGGTGCCAAATATGAAAAATGTGAAGGGGGAATAGATGTAGGTGGAAGATATCCCGAATAAGTGATAGATGAGATTGGGGGTTACTGGTGATGCGCATAAACAGGTGGGGTAGTTATAACGACTCTCATAGTAATTGGGGGTAGAGACTGTGGGATGGAAAGGACGAGGTTTTGGAATGGGGTGTTGGTTTTGACACCATGGGTGGTTGTGATGCAAATGGTACATACAAGGTAAAGGGTGTAGATGGGGCCATGCTTGAGGGGGTTGGTGAAGGGATGGTTAACACCATGGGTACGATAGATGACATTGGTGTAGCAATTATAATGGATGTGGGGTCTAATTGAGATACTACAGGGGATAAGGTGGATAGAGGTAATGTTGAGCTAATGGTAGCTGATGTGGAAGTGGGGGTGAGGGCAGGAGGAATAAACACGGACATGCCATATATCATCTATCTCGAGGAGTCATGAGTAGAGGAATGAGAAAGGTAAGATCACAGGAAGTGGGATTTAGGTCAAGGAGCCTCGCAAACTCCTCGTCACTGGTACTAATGGTGATGGGCTGAGATGGATCCATAGGTTATAAGATAGATGGCGGTGTAGACACAAAATTTTGGTCACACTCCCCTTTACCCCACATGTATATTAATTTAATTACCTACAATTAAATTAATGCCCATTCTCACAATATTCATTATTTAATTACCTTAATTGAACTAATTTCCACCTCACCCCACCACATCACCTAGACACTTCATCATAGACCTATTCATAGCATGTTTCCTTTTAACTAAGACTTAGTCCTACTTACCTTAATTAACTAAGACTTAGTTCAACCCTAAAATCACATGCCTATTATTCCTCTAACCGCATGCCCACTTATCTAAGTGCAATATCCCATTTTGATCTCAGGAAAATGGACAGAACTAGCCAAAATGATTGCCAAGATCTGTCATTTTTATCAAACCTAGAATATCCCACCTTAACCAATGTCACCAACCGAGAAATGACACCACTCACCCTAAACCATCATTGGTTACAATATATTCATTTTGGTAACCTTATTTCAAAGGTTGGAAGAACTATTCAAGTTTGGAGAAGAGACGTCTACATGCAATCATGCACCAGAGCACTCTTGCACATCCAAATATCCTAAACCAACACCAAGCATTGATCCGAAGGGTAAGCATTCATGGTAATGTTCTGGGAAGCACGACCACAACACTGATCACTAGTTCCATGGATAAACCATCACCTACATCCAGCCACCATCCTGCAAGTATAAGTAAGTACATTTAGATATGTATCTTTCCATACTTAGATCAATATCTTTCTTTTGTTTGGGAGTTCTAGTCTCATTTCAATCTCATCACCTCTCACCTTCCTACTTATCCCTCCACCTAATCACCTACAACCTCCCATATCTCCATAACTAACTCCAAACATCTCCGAGTATCCCTAAGACTGTCATCAACCTCACCATTCTCTATATATTCTCTGTGTAATCACAGGAATCACCAAAGCCAAAATTTATTGAGTTTCTATCAGCCCAACCCTACTAATGTGGGTTAACCTAAACTAACATCAGGGCCATTTTAATCGACATCACCATACTAGACCGATGTTGGTCTCTCGTATTTAGTAAATCTTCTTGAACAACAAACTCATAACATTCACCCAAATAACCCAAACCACCCAAAACTTGACCTGAACTACCCCAACTACCTATTAACATGTCTAACTTATAGATCTGATCATAACCTATCCTGTTAGATTATATTTGCTTATTTTACTTGAATGAGACACCTAAATCATATCAAATACAGTAGGATATTATTGGTTTACATTATTTCTTGCATTAAGTTGTGTTAAACAATTGATTGACAGCCATATAAAGAGTATCACACTTCCCAGATCTAGCATACGTTGGGTAGTTCACTGACATATATTGTTTAATATTCCTCTTGTGGTCTTGTTTTGTATTCATAGGTAGTTCCTCCTAGCAAAAAGGAGGTTATCACAATCAACATTGATCAAAAAATCAAAATACGCACACTTTACCTTCCACCTTCATTCACTCGTATTCCTCCTCACCCTTACCCTATCTATTTTTCTCTTACATACACAAATTATAGGAAAAACAGATGGTGATGGGCTAGGTTGAAGAGGTCAAGGTCAAGCGTGAAACACAAAGGAGTTGGTTTGGTTACGAGTCAACACCATGTGAATTAGCGTTGACCTAGTAAAACTGTACTCTGCAAATGACACAAAAAACAATAGAAATGGAGAAGGATGAATTCGGGAGGTAAATCTTGTCGGTGTTTTAATTTAAAATCAAACATAGAAACCAATGAAGGTCGTGGACTAATGACAGCTTAAAGGGGAACTAATGACAGTTATGATAAATGATACCAAGATTCTTATGGGAATGAACAATTTTACAAATGAGGCAAAAATTAATGAAAATAAAATAATGGAAACTGTATTGGGTTGTGATATGAAAGTTCTGGAGATATGATGATGTTTTGAGAACTTCAAATAGAACAAAAGATTTGATGAATGCTATCTTTGGGTAAAATGACCAAAAATATGAAACTGACACTGGTTAGGTAAACTGATGACGGTCAAATATAAACCGATGATCTACTAGACCAACACCGATTACTTATAAAATTAGAAGAAATGAAGAAAAATATATTTTTGTGAATTAAGTCAGATGAAACATCAACCCAAAAATCTGAGGATGATGGTATTAGACCTTGACACACTCGAAATAGTCGTAATACTCCAATGATGATGGTGGAGTGTGACAGAAGAGGAAAGTGAGCATGACTTCTAGTGTATAGTTTACCCTTAGTTTTTAATGTGAGCTAAAATGCAACATACAAGGATGAAATGCAACATATTTTAGAACCCAAATCGACAATTAAATTTGATGTAGCAAATGATGAATAGGTCAAGAACATGCTCTTTCACTACTATGGAAATGTAGGAAGAAAGAAATGATTTATTTTAAACACCAAATCAATTTTTTTATAGAAAATTAGAAGAAAAGAATGTTACTGGAGAAGATTAAATTTTTATTTTATAAAAAGAAAGAGACACAAAAAATTTTCCTATATGAAGAAAATGCAATGAACCCAAGAGAGGGTCTCATCGGTGTGTCAAAATGTATCACCAATAATTTGCGTACGTATGAGAAAAACATATAAGGTAAAGCGAGGAGGAATACCATGAAATGAAGGTGGAGAATGTGAGTGTTCGATTTCCCGATCCAGAGCCGATTGGGAGAACTTCCTTTTTGCTAGGAGGAACTACCGGTGAATGTAAAACAAGACCAAAAGAAGAATATTAAACAATATATGTCAGTGTACTGCCTAGCGTATGCTAGATCCGAGAAGTGTGATACTTCCTAGATGGATTTCAATCTAGTGTTTATCAAATAAATGAACAAAAATGTAAGAAATAGAGGTCCTATTACTAACAAGTTGATTTCAGATATCTCAAGTTATTAACAATATATTAGATTAAGTCGAATAATGCAATACAAAATTAGATCTAAATGAGGTTAAGGTTATGTTTTAGGTTGGGTAGGTAGCCAAGGTGATTAGAATAGGTCAGATCAAGTTTTGGGTGGTTTTGGGTTATTTGGGTGAAGGTTATTAGGTCATTATTATAGGAAGGATTACAAGTTATAGAGAAAATGTCGGTGTGGGTATGACCGATTTCACCAAGGGAAACCGATGACGTTCAAGGTGATCAGTGTTGGTAGAGGCAAAATGGTAGAAACTCAATAAAACTTAGTTTTGAAGGTTCTCTATGATTACACAGAGAATGGAATAAGGATGGATTGGTTGGTAAAGATGCTTTGAGCATTCTTAGAGATGTCCTGGGCATTGAATATGGGGATCCAAAAGGTTATGGGTGGTTTGATGAGTGGATTGACAGGGACAAAGAATGGAAGATGGATGGCTAGGTTGGTAAAGATGCTTTGAGAATGCTCGAGAGATGTTTGAGGGTTAAATATGGGGAGATAAAAGGTTATGGGTGGTCTGATGGGTGGATTGGCAGGAAGGTGAGGATGATAGGATGTAAAAGAGAATAGGATTTAACAAAGAAAACTAAATAAACAATGATCTAAGTATATAGAATGGTGCGGATCAAAACACACTTACTTGTATTTACAGACCTGGTGGTTGGATGATGGTGATGGTTGATCTATGAAAATTGTGGTCACTATCGCAGAGTGCTTCCTAGAATTCTACAGTGAATGCTAATGCCTTCAGATCAGTCTTAGTGTTGGCTAGGGTGTGTTTAGATGTGTGAGAGGGATTTGGTTTGTGCTTGCATGCAGATCTCTCTTTCTCCAAACTCAAATAAGTTTTTACCAACCTCTAGAATAAGGTTACTAAAAATGAATATATGGTAACCGACATCACTTTTAGGGTTAACCGAAATCGGTTAAGGTGGGAAATCCTAGGTTTTCCAAAATAATAGATCTTAGCTATCTTTTGGCCAGTACTGCCCATTGGTTCAGTCTAAAATGGTATTTTCCACTTAAGTAAGTGGGCATGTTGTTAGAAAAATAATAGGCATCTAATGTTAGGGTTAGACTAAGTCTCAATTAGTTATGGTAAGTAGAAATTGGATCTTAGTTAAAAGAAACATGCTAAGAATAGGTTTATGATGAGGTGTCTAGGTGATGTGGTTAGGTGAGGTGGTCAAGTGAGGATATTAATTAAATTAATTAAAGTAATTAATTCAATTAATCATGTGCACTATGGGATATGAATATGTAAGGTATGGTTAATTTAATTAATGGGGCTATAAGAGTGGTACGACCTAATTTTGTTGTCTACATTTTTCCCCTTTTGTTGCATAGGTTGTATTACTAGGTGACGCTGAAAACATAGGAAGTGATTTCCACATGTGTGGGTGAGAGTGGGGTTTCCCCAAGCATGGGTGAAAGTGATCCCCTCAAACTAGGAAAAGATGAGATGTTATACGAAAATGGGAATGCCAAAATGTTTCACCAATAATTTTCTTACGTATCAAAGCAAACGGATAAGTTAAAGGTGAGGAGGAATACCCGTGAAATGAAGGTGGAAGGTAGAATGCACACATTCCGATTTCCCGATCTAGTGATGATTGCAAGAACTTCCTTTTTACTAGGAGGAACTACTTGCAAATGCAAAACAAGACCACAAGAATAACATTAAACAATGTATGTCCAGGATTTCCTAACAGCGTATACTAGGTCCTGGAAGTGTGATACTTCCTAGATGGCTGCAATCCACTGTTTATCAAATAAATGAATAAAAATGCAATAAATAGAGGTCCTATTGATAACAAGTTGATTTCAGATCTTAAGTTATTAACAATATATTAGATTAAGTCGAATAATGCAATAAAAATAGATCCGATTGAGGTTGGGTTATTTTTCAGGTTGGGTAGGTAGCCAAGGTGATTAGAATAGGTCAGGATCAGGTTTTGGGTTTTTTGGGTGAAGATTATTAGGTCACTGTTATAGGCAGGATTACAAGTTATAGAGACCAATTTCGGTGTGGGTATGACCGATGTTGGTCAAGGAAACTGACGATGGTCAAGATAACTAGCGTTAGTAGAGGTAGAATGGTAGAAACTCAATAAAACTTGGTTTTGGAGGTTCTCTGTGATTGCACAGAGAATGGAAGAAGGATGGCTAGGTTGGTAAAGATGTTGAGAATGCTTAGAGATGTCTGGGGGTTGAATATGGGGAGCTAAAAGGTTATGGGTGGTTGATGGGTGGATTGACAAGAAGGTGAGGATGATGGGATACAAAAGAGAATAGGATTTTATAAAGAAAACAAAAAAATGATGATCTAAGTAAGCATAGAATGATGTAGATCAAACACACTTACTTGTATTTACAGACATGGTGGTTGGATGATGGTGATGGTTGATCTATGAAACAAGTGGTCACTTTACAAAGAGTGCTTCCCGCATGTTACCATGAATGCCAATGCCTTAAGATCAATCTTGGTGCCACTAGGGTGTGTTTGGATGCGCGAGAGGGCTCTGGTTTGTGCTTGCATGTAGATATCTCTCTCTCCAAACTCAAATAATTTTTCCAACCTCTAGAATAAGGTTACCAAAATTAATATATGGTAACCAATGACAGCTTTAGGTTAACCGACATCGCTTAAGGGTTAACCTACGTTAGTTAAAGCCAAAATCTAGGGTTTTCAAAAATAGCAGATCTTGGCTATCTTTTGGCTAGTTATAACCATTGGTTTGGGTCTAAAATGGTATTTTCTACTTAAGTAAGAGGAAATGTCATTAGATAAATAATATACATCTAATATTAGGGTTAAACTAAGTCTCATTTAGTTATGGTAAGTAGAAATTGGATCTTAGTTAAAAGAAACATGATAAGAATAGGTTTGTGATGAGGTGTCTAGGTGATGTGGTTAGGTGAGGTTGTCAAGCGAGGATATTAATTCAATTAATAATGCGCACTATGAGATATGAATATGTAATGTATGGATAATTTAATTGGCAGGGCTATAAGGGTGGTATGACCTAATTTTGGTGTCTACACAAGGTTTTCGTAAAGGGTGTTGCGGACAACAATATCTACATCAAAGACAAAGGATATAATATGCTCATTTTATTTGTATATGTGGATGATATCATATTTGGAGGATATCATGATAAGATGACACAAGAGTTTTTGATGTGATGAGAAAAGAGTTTGAAATGTCTATGCTTGGGGATATTTCATTCAGGATTACAAATCAGCCAATTAGACCAAGGTATCTTCATTTCCCAAACCAAATATGTCAAAGAAATTCTCAAAAGGTTCAAGATGGAAGAATGCAAACCAATAGGAACACCAATGGAAGTGGGTTGCAAACTGATTAAAGAGGACAACTCAACAAAAATTGACAGAACTTTGTACAAATCTATGTTTGGGAGTCTTCTACTCTACTGCATCTAGACTTGATATAATGCAAGCAGTGGGCTTAGTTGGGAGATTTCAAGAATATCCAAGAGAAACACACCTTAAGGAAGTAAAAATAATACTGAGATATCTCATGGGAACACTTGACTATAGACTATGGTATCCCAAAAGTAGTAATTTTAATATAAAAGCTTACACTGATGTTGATTGGGTAGGTGACAACAATGATAGAAAGAGTACAAGTGGTGGTGCATTTTTTGTTGGAAATTTCCTAGTATCTTGGTTAAGCAAGAAACAAACTTCAGTAGCACTCTCAACTTGTGAAGAAGAATATATAACAACTTCCATGTGTTGCACTCAAGTTCTTTGGATGAGACAGACATTAGAAGACTACAAGGTAAGATTTTATGGCCCAATTCCTCTGTATTGTGATAGTACTAGTGCTATTAGTGTTTCCAAGAATCATGTGTTCCACTCAAAGACAAAGCACATTTTAATAAGATTTAATTTTTGAGGAACAAGTGAATGACAAGAAGATCAATCTCGAATATGTCAACACAAAAGAAGAAATTGATGATATCACAACCAAACCATTGCTAGAAGTAACATTTGAGCACTTGAGGAATGAATTAGGGGTCATTCCTGATCCCACCAGCAACTAGAAAAAGTTAAGACAAGGAAAGGGACCATTGACATGCAAAATCAGCTCCTATAAAGTTGTGAAAGGATTGCAAATGGAAAGAAAGGGAAAATATACAAGTGGATTGATATTATTGATACTATCTTGGAGAAGAATGGATTGAATGGAAAATTTGTAGTCTATCATGGTGTGTACAAGCCTAGGAGGAGTTCTATGGATCAAAACTGCTAATAAAGGATAGTCGAAGTAGATAAAGTTCCATCATTCAAAGGCACAACATCATCCAAGGGGGAGCTCCTACAGATACAAAGAGTGTGGTCATGGTTTTTATTATGCAACCTTTGTCATGATGTCAAAGGGACATAAATTTAGAACAGAGGGTTCAATGTATGTTTTTGTGAAATTTTCCATAAATGACAAAGGGGGAGTTTTTGGACCTTTGTCATTATCATTAGTGTTCTCATTGATGTCAAGCGACATCAAGCAAAATTTATGGAAAAATGTATTGTGCACGTATTATGTAGGTATGCAGTGTTTAAAGGTCAACCATGTATGGCAAAGGTGTCAATAAGTCTATAAAAAGCTTCAGTAGCAATTCAAGAAATAATTTGTAAGAGAAATATGAAGGTTTTTTGGTAGTGTCAACTCTCAGATGATTCAAGATGGTTCCGAGGGGCTTACTCAAAATTTTGAAAAAGCCACGAGATATGATAAGATAGTCGCTAAATTCGTGAGGAGGCTATAGAGTTTTAGTAAAATCCACAGTGAAAAGTCAAAGCCGCAGATGTGAAAGGAAAAGCCACGAAAGTAAGGGAAACTAGAATTTTTCATAGATAAAGAGAAAAAGATGCCAAGGACTAGAGATAGCCGTGGATAACAAGGAAAGGTGCAAGAGATGAAGGAAATCCGTGGATGGATAGAAATATTCGTAGAAGGAGAAGGAATGTCTTGGCTAAAGGAAAACAACCGTGGAAGACTAAAAATGCCATGGGTAATGAAGAAAATCCATGGAACAAAACATATATCTATGATACAAAGGAGAAAGATAAAAATCTAATAAAATCTGTAGAATGAATAAATGTGGACTGGACATAGCTCGAGAACAATTAAATTTATTTGCATATGGTCAAGTCTCTTAGGATCAATTTGGTATGAATTTGGTGTCTTCAAGGTATATGATGGTGTTTCAGTTATGTTCAATGGTTTCTAAACTTTTATAGGGTTTTACCGAGGCATTGATGTAGTCTCACCGGGGTTTTATTGAGGTAATATTGTATTCTCATCAAGGTTTTGCTATTATTTCACCATGATGTGGTAGTTTCATGGTGCATAAGTTTTTTGGTGATTTTGTTCAACAGCTTCAGTAGTGCTTTAGTTTTGTTGTGCTTTTGCTTTTATAAAATGAAATCATATAATGGAAATATATCTTAATCCAAAATTCAATTTTAAAGCAAAATGATATGTTTTAAAAGCAAAAAGGAGTCTTAAAAATTGAGACTTGCAAAGGGACCACAATATATTCTTAAAATAAACTAAAACAAAAAATAAAAAGATGGAGTGTGTTTATTTAATGAGGATTTCATGAATATCATTATAGTTGAAAAAGGAGAGAAGGGGAGTATGAGCTAGAGAGTTTTTGAGACCTATTTTTGATCATCATGAGTTAGTTGTGAATATGAACACTGGAGTTCCTTATTTAATGAAGAATTATGCATGAAAACCTGAGACAATTCCAAAACTATTTTACAAGACTGTGAGAGTGATCTGAATACTAGTACATAAAGATTTTATTTTGAATGTAATAAAAAAGTGATCATGATCTATTTTATTAAGAAATATTGTTTTGTATGATCAATATAATTATAAAATTTATCTGAGTGGGTGCTTAGATCTTAGGGGTGGGTGCTCCTTACAAGTTTTAGATTGCCAAATCAGTTGAGTGTGTTTTCATCTTACTTTAAGTGGCTGCTTTGAGAATCAGAGTACGTGCTTCAATAGTTGGGTGGGTGCTCAATAAAGAAAATATTTTGTAAACATATGAATTTTTGTTCCTAATAAAAATTTGGTTTGAAAGTGTGTTTTTATCCCTTCATGGGTTTCCCATAGTAAATTTTGTCTCTTGAGTTCTTTGTTTCTTGCATATGGTTGATGGGGTGTTGTTGTTACATATATTTATCATATTCAAGTTAAAATTGGTTAGATGTGCTTGGAATTTTAATCTTCACCGCTTCACCCCACTCTTAGTGCTTGTGATTTCTAACAGAATTGGGTGTATGAGTGACAAGCGTGAAAAATAAAAGTAATATAAACCAACAATACAAGTAGATGAACTAGGAATAGGTCATTAGTGAATACGTTTCCTATGTAAGATCCACATATAAAACAAAATACTTAGCGGTATAGTAAATAATTATTAAGCTAAAATGTAGTGTATTAGCCTAATCTAAATGCTACAATAGCAATGCATTAATGACCATTAAGTAAATAAATGAATACCCAAACAATCAAGCAATAAATAACAAAACCTTAATTGCAAAGAGAGGGTAGAAATCCTTAGCTGATTAATAGAGTTTTGGAGAATGCACATAGTTGGAAAATCAGGAAAGATGAAGTACTTAATGTTACACTAAAGAAACTAAAATGCATATATGGAGAGATAACATGGAGTGGGGTACTTGGAGAGGGAAAGGGGTTCATGTGGTACCATAGACATGTTTATGAGCACTTGGGTCTATGGAAATGATTAGAAACCTCCTTTGAGGTGTTGCAGGTGTTCTCCTTTTTTTCCTTTGATTGGTTTGAGTTTGCACCAAGATCTCCAAGGTCACCGAAAACCGATAGTGAAGAATGAACCTGCAAAACCCTCAAATAGACATCAAATCCTAAAAAGAAAGATGCAAAATGAGGGGTCAAATTGTCCTCAATTGTCACAATGGTGAACTTATGACTAATCACTACACTACATCTCATATGTAATGTAGTTCCCTATGTGCGTGTGTGGAATTGCACCCTAGGTCACTCTTGGATAGAGAGAAAGTAGCTAGATGTAGAATGTAATAAATGGGTGCATAGAATAGGATGAAATTCCCTCCTATGAACTTTGATGTAGAAAATGAGCCCTTGTGTCCCTTGTGATGGTGTTAGATGGATGCAATGGAGCTCTTAGATGCCTTGATGGATGCAACCTTAGGTGGTGTTAGGTAGTGCTTAGTTCTTGGTACCTTATTATGATCACATAACTTTATATTTATATGACTCCCTTGCTTGAATTTCATAACTAACCCTAAAAGTATGACTACCAAAAAGAGAAGATGCTCAAATGGCTAGAAGGGGCCCAAAAAGTTTGAGTAAAGTACAAAGAGGATAAGGGCACCCAAAGGGGATGAGGAGCCTTGTGCTGGTGTCCCGGTTGGGTGTTGTTGTCTAGGATGAAAAATTCCAAAGAGTAAAAAGGAAGATTAAGCAAGTAACGGGTAAGAACAAATACAACAATAAAAATTAAAACAAGGTGGCCAAAGACATGGGTTAATTAGTACTTTTATTACCTAGTAATCACATGAATATTAGTATGTAATCAAGACTAGATAATTACCCAACATGTGTGCTTTTTTGTTTATATTTTGCCCCACTTTATGTTGGCGAGAAGAAATATCGGTAAATTAAAGTAGATAGAGATGTGTACCGATAACCATGTAGATCGATGATGAAAGTGTTAGGAAATTAATTATTAATGTTTACATTATAAATATTAGGTTTGAAAGAATATATTGTTTTAACAATATATTATTCATAGAGTATTGTTGTACCCATAAAACTATTAACGGGTTAGTTGTTTGTATGGGTTCCTATTTTATAGGGTACTTGGTTTTCTATTATGATGGCTATATATTAGCCTAATGTATTGCACAAAGATCGGGGGACAAAGAAATATAATATACAGAAAGTTTGCTATGTGATAATCTGCTGTAGCTTTTATATTTGGTATCAGAGCGTGTATGGGCCTGTGAGAATGAATGAGGGGCAATGACATTTCTTTCTTCCAATTTCCCCTGTGGATGTGAGACCGAGTTTTATAGAATGAGTTTACATTAATAGCAGGAACCGACTTCAACATCCATGAATTTTCATGCATTCAGATTGATTTGTCTACCTACACAGATCTTCCCTTCATCTTCTGTTTATTGTGTGAATAATAGAGATGCAGTCCATGTACGAGTTGTGCATAGTGTTGAGTAAACACCGTTTATAGCCCGCTGCACATTCATATGCATGAAGTTCTAGATATATGTGCATTGCAGTGCCTATTCATCCAATTCTATATATTTTCTCTATGGTGTTTTAAAATACGAGAACGCCGTTCTGTTGGCACTATTTATTGTGGAAAGTCTGATCAACTAACAGGTGTACCGACCTTGAATCTACAGATTGGTGGAAGGATCCACTGAAAATGTGGGCGTGTGGAGATGTACGCATTATCATTTGAGCGTGGACTGGTTCTTTTGCAAGCAATATATCTTTGTGCATTGAGATGCTTTCGCCTACCTAAAGCTGGCCCTTATAATCTTATACCTCTCACCACACGTGGAGTTTCAGCTATCTACGGGTTCTGCTTTAAAGACTGGTAAATGCATGCATATCGGTCCACTCTTTTAAGTTTTTAGGTGACTTGATCTATCTTAATTATTTTATTGGTCCACATAATAGCTGAGTCTTATGGTTATGTAACTATTTATCTACAGTTAGCAAGCCATGTCTGATTTATTAGAAATCATTTGTCCGTGAAAAGTCAATAAGTGTGTATTTGTTGTAATCATCATTAATTACTTTTTATAATTTATATTAGAATTAATGGATTTGTAATTTTCCATTACAAATCAAGCTTATAGTCATTAGTGTCTATTTGTTTGTAAAAAGGTGCATTTTCAGTTTTAGCCGACACCTATTTTTTGTGAAGAGTCATAATGAATAAATTGAGTCACATTGAAAAATTTGAAGGCAAAGATTTTCATACCTGGCAAGTGCGAACTCAATTATTCCTAATCAACAAAGACTTATGGGATATTGTTGATGGAAAAGAAAAAAACCGACAAATGCAGATGAAGCAGTAAAATGGGACAGCAGAGATCGAAAGGCTACAATGATTATCGGATTGGGTCTATCGGATGCTTATCTACATCATATAGACTTTAAAAAGTCCTCTCATACAATCTAGGTGACATTGAACAAGTTGTTTGGATCACAAATGGGAAGCGCAGCAATATCTTTGAAGCAAAGATTGTTCGGCCTCAAGATGGAAGAAGGTGAGAGCATGGTGGAGCATATCAGTAAGTTTCGTTCTATTTGTAATCAACTTGCTGGTATAAAAGTAGATGTACCTGATGATGATGCTAAAGCAAAGTATTACTTAATAGCATGCCTTCATGTTATTCTAATATGGTCTTTACATTAAGCAAAATAAATCCAAGTCTAGAAGAACTTATTTCTTCTTTGTTAGATGAAGAAAAAAGAATTATGGTTGTGGAACCAGAGGAGACTGCAATGTTTGGAAGAAACAAGAAAGCATTTGGTAAGAAAATGCCCAAATACGGTTCAACCTCTAAAGGACCGAAGAAACAATTTACATGCTACTATTGTAAACAACCTGGTCATATATCTAACAATTGCAGAAAAAGAGCACAAGACTTACTTGATGGGAAACTACAAGATAATGCCATGATTGTTGATGAAGAAAGAGAAAATGAAGAGGAAGAAAATACCGCACATCAAAGTGATGAAGATTTTCTCTTCTAGATGATTTTGTGATGGAGGAAGGAGGCATCGGAGGAAGGAGGTCGAACAGCGACCTCTCTCGTCACCACCAACGACGAGGCCGCATAGAATGATTTGGTGGCACAGGTGTATAGTGTGAGTTTTCTTTCATTTCTGAATTGCAGTTTGTTGTGTGCAGTATGATTTCAGAGTTCCTGTTTTGGATTGAATAAGTGAAATGTTCACAATGAGGGGGGGAACATGGTCTCATTGTTCCATTTCCATTATGTTTTATTGTTCAGTTTTGGAAGCAATATTTCCTACATGATTCCCTTTTGTAGTGACATTGTATAATATTGATCAAAAGTATTGTAGCAATCATGATGTAAGGTTTTTGGTAAACCTGTAAAACCAATCATGTAAGGTTTTTGGTAAACCTGTAAAAACCAATTGTGTAAGGTTTTTGGTGATCCTGCAAAACCAAGTGTGAAAGGTTATTGGTACACCTGCAAAACCAATTTGGTAAGGTTGTTGGTAGAAGCCAGAGAAAACCATCAATGTGCGTTGGCACATGTTTGAGTTTTGTGCAAGCCCAATGCTGCACATTTGCGGAGTTGATCATGAGCACACAGAGGTGGCAGCTACAATCAAAGAACAAGATATGTTGTACCATGTAAACATTAAGGGGGGGAATGTTAGGAAATTAATTATTAATGTTTACATTATAAATATTAGGTTTGAAAGAATATATTGTTTCAACAATATATTATTCATAGAGTATTGTTGTACCCGTAAAACTATTAACGGGTTATTTGTTTGTATGGGTTCCTATTTTATAGGGTACTGGTTTTCTATTATGATGGCTATATATTAGCCTAATGTATTGCACAAGATCAGGGGGACAACAAATATAATATACGGGAAAGTTTTCTATGTGATAATTTGTTGTAGCTTTTATAGAAAGCCATTCCGAGGTAATAGAAAAATGTGGAATGATAAAAATGTGAAGTGTGGATGCTAAGGAGGAGAAAGTGAAAAGAGTGATGAAAATGAACCTAGCGCGAGCAGCACATGTGTAGATGTTGTGATATACCTATTGTTGATGTTGATGTCGGTGTGTGTGATGTTGTCATTGTGGATGTTGACTATCGCTTCCCATACAAATGAACCTGCAAATTAGAAGCTGACAAGTAGTCAAATACACATGTATATGATCAAAATATGTAAAAAGTATGTGTGGAAAGGTGTAAGGAAAGAGTGTAAAAATGCTAAAAATGTGAAAAAAGAACATGTGTATCTGATCTCGTGATGAGGAAAGGGTGTAGAAAAGAATCATGTAGATGATGTCAACGGGTGAGTTTTTTGGATGATCGCATGCCAATGAAATGGAAGAAGTGTAGGGAGAATATCCTGGTGTCATCCTCCAACCATTAACTACTTTCCACAATATAGCACACCACTACAGATGGTGTGTATAAATGCATATTCTAAGGAATGTCTACCCTCTAAAAGCCATTGTTTGTGGAGTTCTATAGACTGTGTTAAACTACCAATCATTGTGTAATTTCCCCATGGTTTCAAGAATCTAAGAAAGGCCCATGTGATGCGTAATTTCCCACTAGTTTAGGCATCCATGAAAGGAAATTGTGTAAAGGACCCAAGTTTGATTCTAATCCCTCTCCAAAACTAATAATTGTGTTGTACCAGTACATGTTCATGTTGTGTTATGTATAATGTTGTGTGGGGTGAGTGATTCACCCAAATTATGACAGCCCTCATTTGGGGTGCATGTGGCATCATTGAAGGAATATGCGTCCTAAAAGAGAATTGAACGATGTGCTTAACTATTCCCTAGAAGGGGAAGGGAATGTGCTTGTTAAAACCAAGGAACATGCAAACAAAGTGGCTGAAACAAGTGATATTAGAAAAAAGAAAAACACTCATGTAAAAATGCAATGTAAGCTAAGCAGATAATGTGTAAGCTAAGAAAAACATGCAAGAAGATAATGTAGACCGCAAAAGGTGGGTGGAAAACATGGGACACCACTCAGATGTCACAAGACAATCAAGGCCATAGTGGCCACTGACAATAAGAGAAAAGCAAGACATAGGTAAAATCCCGTAAATAATGACAAGCAAAAGAAAAGAGTGTATCAAACAACCATGAAAGTAAATAGTCCCAGTAAAACAAATGTTACACATGAAACACCCATTAACATGTTAAACATATTAAAATTAAGTCAAAGCATGTATAATTTGATAAATTAAGGTGCTATGAAACAAAATGAAACACTACCACCTATAGTGTATGAAAGTGGATGCCCCAGAGCCATCAGGGACTAGCAATAGGTAATGTGCTATACAACCTGAAAGGAAAGTGAATTTTCATGTGTATGATAAATATAATGATATACAAGATATTTATCTAGCATGTGTAATAAGATGAACATGTAACAAGTAAATGTAATCAAGAGTAAATGCAACCAAGATATGCAATATGTTGTGGGTGTGACAGAATGGAATGCCCCGTGAATGATAGGGGCAACATACTCCCGAGTGAATGTATATGTATGAAATGAGGTTCATTTATTTATTCCCCCTCAACAATCAAGAATGAACTGTAAATGAGAGTGCGTCATTGGGAAATGGTTTGAGAAATGTGTTTTTGTGTGGAAAGAGTTGATGAATTGAGAATAGATTGTTGATTGTATAATGATGATGTGTAGATGATATTGAATGTGACATAGGGATGATTTTATTTTAAATTTGGATAATGAGATGCTAGGAAGTGTGATAATTTATCCTAAAGCGTATATCACTAGGTGGGTGAGTAAGATGCTAATAAGCATGATGATGTAGCACAACGTGTATATCGCGAAATATATGAGTAAGATGGTATAAAATGTAATGATGTAGCATAAAGCGTATATCATGAAATATATAGATGGAATGCTATAAAATGTGATGATGTACCATAAAGCATATATCATGGAATGTGTGAATAAGGTGATGGTTAAAAATGTCACATTGTAAGGAAAAAACTATTATTAAGTGATTGTGAAAATCAAAGTGTAGAATAATGAAAGTGTGATGAGGTGAGGTTAAAGTTTGATTTGGACCCTTGGTAGTCAAGTATGAACCATGGAACTAGATTTTTTTGGTAGGTAGTGAGTGCAGCGTGTAGAGGTAGATGAGTAAAATGTGTAATATGTGTAGTAGGTGTGTTGGGGAGAAATGTCATAGGTGTGTGATGTATAAAGGGGGTAATGTGTAATGTAGAATGTGTAATAGGTGAGGCAAGATATGTAGGTTATATAAGTGTGGAAGTTTAAAGAGCATGTGATTTCGATACATGGAGAATGTAAAATGTATAATATTGTAGTGTGTAAATTGTGTACGATGTATAAGTGTATAAAGCACAAAGTGCGAGATGAGCTAGAGTAGATGGAATATTGCATTGTATTAAAGTGTATGATGTGTGAATTTGTGATGCATATTGTCGATGGTGTAGTGTGTGAGGTTCAATTTTATAATATTCCCTTAAAATTCAAGTGTGAAGCATAGCACAAGAGTGTATCATCAAGGAATGGAGAAAATATTATGTGTCAAAGTATGCATGTTGAGTGAATGTCTAATTGTGATGTGATGAAGATGTAATACACATGGTGATGTTAGAGGAGGGGGAAATAAGCATGAGGTCCCCCATTGTATGAAGGATGAGAATGATCAAGTAATGTCATAAAAATATCGTCATTGTCATAGTCAAAACCAACAGTGATGGATCACAAAATTGATTAAGAACAATGTCGGGTTGGTCAAATAAAGTACCATCTAAGAATTTTTATACATGCCCATAGAATACTCCTTATTAGTGAATGGAGGTAGTGGAAATCCATGTTTGTACCAATGAGTGAGGTTTTGTGAATATCCAAGGAATGAGTCATTGCAAATGAAGACACGACCAAATGACATGGGAAATGATATATCAATGTGATCAGGATCTAATGTGTCACTAATGTAATCAAGCCAAGACTTTCCTAATGTAAGTGGAGAAGTAAAGGGAGAAAGTACAAGAAATACCATGAGATAAAATACTCAAAGGCCATAAGCAGTGGTAATGTGAACAAACCCATGGTAGAGATGATGATTTTAAGGTGGAGGAAAGATGTCATCAACTATAAATCCTAATTGAGTAAAACCATCATGTGTACATATAGATTTAGATAAATTAGGATCAAATGGAATATGTTCCCAATAACATTCATTCATGAAAACTGTAGATGTAAATAGTGGGTGTGCTAATGAAGATGACCCATGTGAAGGTGTAGGGGATGGATCGACGTTCCTAGACTAGATAGGCCCATGATAAATAATCATAGTAGTAGTAGTAGTAGGTGGAGGAAATGGTTTAGATGAGATATTATCTATCATGCAAATAACACCTTCAAGTGGTGGAAAATGAGGTAGAGTATTCATAGGTTGAGGTTCAACAGTAGTATCAATTCTTGGAGTAGGAAGTGTAGTATTTGGATCATGGTCACAATATTTGTATGGATGATGGTCATGAGCAAAATTATACTTGATGCCCTCATGCAGGAACTTAACACAATGATGCACGGTAGAGGGAACCACTTGCATGACATGAAGCCATGACCTACCAAGTAAACAATTGTATGAAATAGGGAATTCAATGACAAAGAAGATGGTGTTAATAGTTTTTGGTCCAACAGTGATAGGAAAAGTAATGTGACCTAAGCATGGATGAACAAAGCCATCATATGCATGAAGAGAAAGAGAGGATGGGATGACATTAGCATGAAAGACCAAGATTTTTGAGGAATGACATAGACAAAGATTAAGTTCAGATCCATTATCAATTAAAATATGCTTGATACTGACATTTTAAATGTGAATCATGATATGCAAAGGTGGATCATTGTCAAAAATAGTAATATCAGCATGAGAATTAGACAAGAAAGAAATATGGTGAGAGAAGGAATCCACAAATTTTGATATACTAAATTAGGATGCATATTGGTAGGAATATGAGTGGTAGAGAGGATATTTCTGACTCTTTCTCTTAATTAAGGATTCATAAGAAAAAAATCATTAATGTAGATACTCGTGATAAGAAGACTCGAGAAAGAGGAAAAATAAAAGAATGAGGATCTTTAGAGTGCAAAGATCAAGTTCGGGTTCACTAAAATTATTAAGATAAATGAAATATATGAGTCCAATATGAATGTTATAGTAATAGAAAATTAATGATAATTAAGTAAAACAATGAATACCCAAATAATTAAGCAATAAATAATACAACCCTAATTGCAAAGAGAAGGTAAAAATCATTAGCTGATTTATAGAGTTCTGGAGAATACAAAGAGTTGGAAAATTAGGAAATATGAAGAACTGAATGTCACACTGGAGCACATAAAAATGCAGATCTGGAGAGGGATAGGGGTGACCATGGGTGACTAGGACCTATTTATGGTTTCCTGGGTCTGCAGAAATGCTTAGGAAACCTCCTTTGAGGTGTCGTAAGGTGTTTTCCTTTTGTTTCCTTTGATCACTTTGAGGTTGCACTAGTATCACCGAGGTCATTGGAAACATGTAATGAAGAATGAACCTACAAAACCCTCAAATAGACATCAAATCCCAAAAATAAAGATACAGAATGAGGGGTCGACTATCCTCAACTTTCACAATGGATAAATTATGACTCAACACCGCACTAGACCTCGAATCAATGTAGTTCTATGTGTGTGTGTACGAAATTGTTCCCTAGGTTTTTCTTGTGCGTCTCACATTTTGATAGCAAGACAAGCTAGATATACTATGTAATAAATGTGTACATGGAATAGAATGAACTACCCTCATATGAAGTGTTATGCGAGAAAACCAACCCTTGTGTCCCTTGTGATGGTGCTATATGGATGCAATGGAGCTCTTAGATGCCTTGATGGATGCAACCTTAGGTGGTGATAGATAGTTATTAGTGATTGGTGACTTATTATGATCACATAAATTTATATTTATATAATTCCCTTAGTTGAATTTCATAATTAACCCCAAAAATGTTGAATACCAAAAGATAAGACTCTCAAACGGCTAGAAATGACCCAAAAGTGTGAGTAAAGTACAAAGAGGAAAGGGGTTCCCGAGGGAACGAGGGTACCAACGTCCTAGCTTGGCGCTAGTGTCTAGGATGAAAAATTACGAAGAGTAAAAAGGAAAACTAAGAAAGTAAGGGTGTAAGACAAAAAACAATAACATAAAGTAAAGAAAGGTAGCCAAAGACATGTGTTAGTTAGTACTTTTCTTATTTAGGAATCACATGAATATTAGTATGTAATCAGAAGTAGATAATTACCCAAAGTGTGTGAATTTGTGTCTATAAATAGTAGAAAGTGTGTTATTTTATGTCTACATTGTCCCCCATATTATGTTGTTGAGTGAATGCTTAGTAACATAAAGTACATAAAGATGCATACCTGAGAGAAGTCAAGAGAATCCCAAGTGATAGAAGTACACACAGATGTAGTAGACGTACATGTAAAGTAAGAACAAATAACATGACGAACCATGGATCAGTGTGTCAATCCATGTGGCGTAATGAGAGACGTGGGACTATTATGAGGAGCACTAAGAAAGATTGATGATTTCAATATTGAGTGATTGGAGATTTTGATTTTATCGCTAATGGAGATGTGTTAGGGTAAGGAGTGATCAATTCCCAACCTAATTTCATGTGTGTGAAAAACTAAGGATTTGGGCGTCTTGCCACCAGAGGAAGAGTGTAGGGAGAGAGGTCTAGTTTTACCCTCCAACTTTAACTATATCCTCAAAAGGTCTAGCCACTACAGATAGACAAAAGAGAGAATTTTTTTCATTTGGATCCAATTTGATTTGTTTTGATCAAACGTGAATAACCCATATAGAAAAATTAGAGGAAAGGAAATGAATTCTCATTTCCCCCACTCCAAGGGTGTGACCATAATGTGTATGAGATGGATTCCATGTTAGGTCATCTAGAAGCAGTCACACAATATAGAATAACTTCCTCGTTAGGTCATCCGGGAGGATAAATACATTGTGTTGTGTCGATTGATTGATGTGATTTTGAATAATAAAATATTTTATGTTGTCTAGATTTGAATGTATGAATGATTAATTAATTGGTTACTCATGGAGAGATTTTATGCTTGTTTCCCCAAATTAGGTCATTAGGGGAATCACTAGAAAGTGGTGTGAAATGTCACTTAATGTATTAGAAAATTTTCAATAATGATGAATTAGGAGTGTGAAATAGTCATGTGATAGTGTGAGGGGGATTATAGGATGACCCCAATTGTATGCCCCCCTTTCGGTGAAAGGGAGAGTGATGATGAGAATGAAAATTGATCTGAAAGTAAGCATGTGCTGATGTAATTGTGATCAAAGCACAATACATTATTTTTCATAAAATTGAGTGTATATTGAGTTGAATCAGTGTCGAATGTGAATATAGTGTTTATGGAATGTGTATGATATGATAGTAGGTGGATTTTTAAAGAGATCGATGTAAACGAGACAAGAATCAGAGTAGTGATGCTCAAGATATGATTGAAATGGTGTGATGTGTATTAGTTAAGAAAATAAGTGCAAATAATGACTATAGCAAGGTAGGTAATGAAGAATTACTATAAATAGTAAATAGAAAAAGTGAATAGGTATTTCATTTGGTTATTGCACAAGTGTGATTTGGAGCTTTGAGTGTGTGAAGATGACACAACTAAGAGCATTGTGATTGAGAAAATTTGAGATGGTGGTGGCGGTTGTGGCGTCACAGACTACAATAGAGTGTGTAAGTGTGGTAGTTTTGGAAAATTGCATTGAAATTAGTAATTTTTTGTGAAAATTTAAAATTTATTATTTTTAAATTTCTCAACATTTTTGACCTAGGAAAGAGCAGATGAAGGCATTAATGACCTTTGGGACACTAGCACCTAACCATGGGCACTAGTGATATTCTCTTCAGTGTCCCAGTCCCCGCTCCTAGGTGTTGGTGACCCAGAAGGCTTGGGTTGAGACCTGAGTGTTGCAAATGCTAAAAGTGATGTTTTTGATGGTTCTCGTGGTTACATTTGTATGTATATGATGTACTAATGTTGTTTTTCATTGTTTTTATTGTGCAGAGAGATATTCATTCATAGGAGTTTTGTGGTGGCCATCATTTGAGTACATTTCTAGGATTGGGGTTGTCTGATGATGAGTGGGATGTTCTAGACCGTATCGGCTGTGACACATAGCAAGGATGGGGGATGTACCCCATAATATGCCTATGCTCATAGATTTGTGTGAGATATGGTGTGTAGACACATGTACATTTTGGTTGCCTATGGGAGAGACGATAGTGATGTTGGATGATGTATATTGCATATTACAATTTCCTATTACTTGGTAATAAGGTATAGGTGATGGATGTAGAGGATTCCTAGAGACAAATGAGGTATGCTAGATAATTTATAAGGATCCAAGTTCATACCAAAGTGAAAATTATTTTGGATGCTATATTGAGGTTAGAGGTTCCATGATTGTAAAATTTTATTTTCATTGTGATCACATATTCAATTATAGTTGAGGGTGGTGGTGTGGGAATATTATATAAGATGCATGATATTTTCCATCGTATTGAGGAGGATGGGAAGAGATATGCATGAGAAAAATGAGTACTAGCTGATTTGTACAATGAATTATATAGATTCACTCGGGAGGAGCATGGGTGTAGAGTAGGAGCCACCACTTTGTTACATGTGTGGGCATACGAGCACATTGCTATATTGAGGCCACTTGGTGGACCACGCAGAGAGTGGGCGAGACCTAGTATATTTGCTTGAGTGGTGGGTAGGTGTGCGGGGTAGGTGTGATGGATACTTTGAAACATATAGATCATTGTTGTAGCACATGGGGTTAGGGGCCATTATTTGGAGGCCATATCGAGACTATGGTGGATGGCTCGAGGATGTAGTGGAGTTTCATGTGTATTCAAGGTGTACCATATGGCTAGAGGAAAGGTTTCCTAGGGTTATGGATTTATTTCGGGTAGATTATGTGCCACGAAAGTTTGAGATAGCTTAGGATGTGCCCCTAGATCCATATATATGGTTGAGATCCACGAGGGCACCGAGGAGGGATAGATCTAGACTATGGCCCACATGGGCGCAACTAGTACCCCCTATGCTAGAGGAATTAGATGAGACCATAGAGCTGATATAGGTGGATAATGTGGGGTGTTCTAAGGCATACAATGCATAGTGGACAATGCACCAATGGGTGCTACTATACCTAGTTGTCATGGATGTGGTAGGATTACAATCGGGAGCGAGGAAAGGGTAGGTACCTCCTTTCACCAAATGATGATGCAATAGAAAATGACGATAATAGATGATGAGTATATATGTGTATTACGAGTTGTATCTTGCTACTAGGTTGTTGTGTATATGAGCTAATGTGATTGTTTGGTATTATTACGGGGATACTTATTGGTTGTTCATTACAGATAATTCGATGCACACCTTGATGCGGGATGTTTGCATCGAAATTCTTATTGAGGTAAGATGTTAGAATAGGTGGATGCTATTGCGGGTGAGCATGCACATCTATTTGAGCCAAGGGCGGTAGTGGTGCCTACTTGTAAAGTAATATTGATCAAGAGGGATGAGACACGAGAGGAGATGTAGTGAGATAAAGAGGTTGCACCTAGAGTTCTCCTTACATAGGATGTATTTGCAAGGTTCATGGAGCTATAGGGTCACTTTATGAAGCATTCAATCGAGCTTATTCTATTACGTAGGAAGGTAGAGAGGAATAGGGGCTGCGAGTATAGATTGAGTGGAAAATCATCTAGTTTTGGATCTCCCGCAATTGCATATAGTGATAGTGATGACAAGATATGATATGTATATATGTAGAAATGTATGAGGGCTTCCCCATTATTGGAATTTTTGTAACTATGTTGATTATTGATATATAGATGTACTATTGGTGTATGTGCGTTGTACCTGATGTTTATTGATGTGTGATGTGATGATTGGTACTCGTATTTAGATGTATGATGTATCATTTATTGTTGTTATATGTGATCCGTGATGTGATGTTAATGTTGCTATATTTGATGTGTGATGTGATAAATGATGATGATAAATAATGTTTCTTAATATTTTATTGTATGTATAACTAAAGATAGATGGAATGAAATAAATATATGTGATGTATAGTAGGATAGAGAGGATGTGATGATAGGAAATAATATGAAAATATGTGATTAAGTATAGTATGAAAAATATATCTAATGATGTATGATATTACGTGTACAAGATGAGAAGGGGGGAAGAAGAGAGATTCCCCTTGCATTTGTGTAATGTGATGTGGTTCATTTATATAAGACCCCTCAGTAGTCATAAATGAACCATATGAGTCCATCTTCAGAAACGATTTGATAGTGTGCACTAGATAGATAAATTGATGAAGAATGTAATGCAAGAGATAGAGCTAGGTTATTATTGCAATAGATCCATACAAAGTCATGTAATAACCATGAAAATATGAGTGCGTCATGGGGGTGAGATGAGATAATTACCTACCAAATACCAAGTGGGTGTGGAGCGTAAGTAACATGGGTATATGAAAAGAATCGAATGCTAGACGAGATGGTGACAATGATGGGTGGTGCAAAGAGTGGAAAGTGCAGATGTCAATGAATTAGATGGCTAATTTATAGTAGGAGTATGGTGTGGCTGATGAGATGGTGTAGTGATGGATGGATGAGATGGAGAGCGTGCATGAATAATAACCTACGGTGGCGGAAAAATAGTAACCTTAGAAGTAGGTGGAGGAGATAGATGAAATGAACTAAATGTAATCTTGCGTGGAATTAGAGATAGGGACCGCTTATGAGAGCGAGAGGTAAAGGAAATGACATAATTATCTTCTAACTGTTGCAATTGATCATGGATAATGCAACATTCATTATCATAATGACCATTAATACGATGAAAGTTACAATATGGTCTATCACATTTCCATTGCAAGTGATGTGGAGGATGATGCTGATTAGAAGGTAAGTGAATCATGCGCTTATCAAGCAAAGCACACAACACATCATGAGGCCTAACATCACATGAAAAGTGCAATGGTTCCCATGGAGGGGATGGAGATGCCTTAGGTGGAGATTGACGTGGCGGAGAGGAGATGGATGATGCTTATGCGATGGAGAAGATTGATTTTTCTTGTGAGGTGGAGGAGATGGAGTCCTAGGAGGACATTAAACAGATGGAAGAGGAGAATAACTAGATGATGTAGTAGTAGGAGAACTAGGAGGAGGATCTATAAGATTCATAGCAATGAGATCCTATTCCAAATCAATCACCTTATAACACAAGAGTGTGAATGAGTCACATGTATCATATTGCAAGTTTTGTTTTAAAGAGGGAATTAATGCATGACAACAAAGATGAATTGATTTTCTAAGTCAATGGGATGGAAAACTAACTGATGCATACAAGCATTGAAACGTAAAATGTAATCAATTATGGGTTCTATTTTCCTTTATTTAAGCCAAGTATACAATCATATGTGACTCTAGGACCTTTGTTGAGTATGAAGTGATGAAGAAAAAAATTCTTCCATGTCACAATAGGTACTAATAGATCGGAAGGGTAAATATGTGTACCTTTAGAAAGCATCGTCAGTAAGATTATGGTGAAAGCATTTGAGAAACAATCAATCATTAGAGTATGAATCGATAGCTATACGATAATGTTTGAGATGCAAATATGGATTTCTAGTACCATCAAAGCATGAAAATGTAGGCATAATGAAATCCTTAGGGAATGTTGAATTATGAATATTTTTTAGAATAAGGTTTCCATGTAAAGAATTGTTATCAATAGAAGCATAATAGGATTTTCTTTCAAGTGTGAGAGATTGAACCTGAGATTGTAATTGACCAACAACATGCATGAGTGATAAAATGTCATGTGAAGGAATGAAAGAAGATGTGAGTAGTGTATTGAGTGGTTGAAGCTTTCCATTATGAGTGATCATAGGAATGTCAAGAGAAGAAATGGAAGATGATGATGCTAAAGGCACACTAGATATAGGTGTCAAAGAAGTAACAGTGGTGAAGCACATGGAGTGTCGATAGAAGTAGTAGGACTAACATCGGAAACATTATTAGGAGATGAAGTGATAGAAGGAGATGAATCATGCATGCTACTAGAGATAATCTCAGAAGAAGATGAAATCATAAAAGAAAGTCAATTTAACAATATGTCAAGAAGTACAATCATTACTAGTATGTATATCACCAATATAGGATAAAGATTCATATGCAAGAATTTTGTTAAGCTTATCAACAACATATAGTGAAGGAGGATGAGAAATAATATGTGATGCACCATTAGAAATGTTTTCGAAATGCAAGGATTATGAGATGCAACTATAGAATCATCTTGACTAGTATGAGAAACAACATCATGCACATTTTTATTTTCATCATGTTTTATATCATCATAAAGATTGAGCATAAAAATAAGAATAACATCATCTAAAGTCTCAATAGAAATAAGATAAGGTGAAGTGCGGATGACGAAATAAAAAGGGTTAGAGTTATAAAATCTTACCAGATTAGAAAAAATTATAATGGTATAATGATCAAAGATATTAGGAACATTGCATTGATGAGATAAGAGTTGTCTTTGAGTAGAATTTAGAAGAATAGTGTTGCGATATAGAGTGGTAAGTTCAAGTTATGGTTGCTTCATCATAGATAGGATTGATACTCACATGAGGCATGAATAGCCTAGGAGGAGAAGAGTTATCCTTAGCCATTAGGGTTTTAGTGGATTCTAGGGAAAGGAGTTCTAAGATACGGGTTCACCAAAATGATTCAATAAAATATGAATATATTTTATTAAAATATGAATGCAAATATTTGTTATAATTGATATATAATGAAATAAAAATGCTAGGAAATTTATTTGATTTGATTATAAAAGAAAATACAAGAGATAGGGAACTTACCTAGATTTATCTACTCCCAAAGTATGTCTAAACTTGAAAATATGGTGAAACAGAGGCAATCGACCATCACAATTAGGCTCAATAAAACACAAATATGCCTGCAATGCCCTGACACAGTGCCTAGATAGGGTTAGGAGCACCTATGGGTGCCCTAGACCTCTGGTGAGCATTGTAGATTATATGAATGCTTGTGAAGATGTATCCTTAGCCAATGATCTCCTAAAAGTCTCACTTTGATTATGGGAGTACTTGTAAACCTGCACATGAATATCCTCCTTTAAAACCCTCAAAAATACATCAAAATCTAAAAAATAAATATGTAAAATGAGGGTTCAAAATGTCCTTAGCTGTCAATGGTGAAATTACGACTAAGCATTGCAATACATCTTACACCCAAAGTGTAGTTCTATGTGTTTGTGTATGTAATAATGCTCCTAGGTCTCCCTTACACTAATTGCACGAAGAGAATGGGTGGTAGTTAGTTACAATCCAAATATGTGCCCGAAACATAATGAAATCCCCTTCATATGCACTGTGTATGTAGAGTAATGAACCCAAATACAGTCCCTTGCGATATGTAGATAACTATCCCTTGATAAGAGTTTTGCACCCTTATAATGGTATGTATGTTGTATTTATATAGGGATCTATTGCTTATATTTCAACAAAAATGACCCAACATGCCGATTAGTACCTCGACATATGATTTGGAAAATTGAAAATACTGACCTCAAATGTCAAAAAATAAAATAAAAAATAAAGAAGACACAAACGCCCAATATGGACAGGGGGGCCTAGTGCTAGTGTCTAATCACAGGTGCTAGTGTTATGAGACAAATTACGAAAAATGAGTGAAGACAAACTTATAGGGATCCTCTGTGACTTGATTGATGAGGCCATAAATTGGCCATAAATTACCATTATTTTGTCCTTCCAAGTTACCTTTGAAAGGGTATTTAAATGTAATCTAGAAACTTATAGTTTTCTTAAGATAGAATATATGATATATATCTTGTTCATTATTTATAAATATTTTGTTATCTAGTTTGTTGACTAATCCTATGATTATTTGGGAAAAGATGCAAAGTCTTGTGTATACAGGCCATAAAGGAAAGATAACGCTAGTATTGGGAAAAGTGGAATTGATCATGGAAAATATATCTAAACTCTAATATGATTTGATATTCAGATTCCTCTTGAAAAATTATGCAAGTTTAGAATAGGAATAATCTCAATCTGAGATTGCATGCAAAAGTTATAGTTGTTTTAAGTTAGCTCCAAAACGTGCAGATTTAGCTCTGGAATTTACAGGTTTAGTTTTAGAACTCGTAGGTTTAGTTCTGAAACTCACAAATTTAGTTCTGGAGCTCGTAGATTTAGTTCTCGGAACTCATGGATTTAGTTCCGGAACTTACATCAATCAAATATCATTTAGTTCTAGAACTTGCAATTTGTATATTTATATTTTTAAGCAATTAAAATAGTGGACAAAACTGCAAGGTATAAAATGACAGTTAGTTCAAGAACTTGCAATTCGTGGATAAAGAAAATTTACTTCCAAAACTTTTAGATTTAGTTCCAAATTGCATAAAAGGAATGACAAATTTAGTTCCAAAACTTGCATAAAAGGAATGACAACTTTAGTTCCAGAACTTGCATAAAAGGAATGACGGTTTTAGTTTTGAACCTTGCATAAAATGAGAACTTTTAATATTCAAAGAATCTAATGAAAAATATTAGAGAGGTTTTTTTCATAGCAATGTGGTTAACAAAATCCTCATTCATATTTTCTACAGGTATTACCAATAAAGATAAATCTAACTTTTAGTGAGTTATAGTCCGAGGAAAAAGTGTATCAGACGAGCACTAAAAATTCCATAAAAAGAAACAAAAAATTCAAATGGAAAATATGAGAGAGGTTTTAATTCATAGAAATGTGTTAAAAAAAAACCTCATTCATATTTACTACAGTTTTTACCAATGAAGTGAAATCTATTTTTAGTGAGTTGCGATCTGAGAAAAATGTGTATCGATGAGCACTTAAAGTTCCATAAACAGAAACAAAAAAATCAAACTAAAAATATGAGATAGGTTTTCATTCATAGAAGTGTTTTTAACAAAAAACTCATTCATATTTTCTACAGTTTTATCAATGAAGAGATATATAACTTTTAGTGAACTTCAGTGCAAGGAAAAAGCGTATCAGACAAACATCAAAGTTCCACAATAAAAAACAACAAAATCAAATGGAAAATCCAGGAAAGGTATTTGTTCAAACTAATATTTTGAGGAAAATCATCCTTCTAATAAAATAGAGGAATAAAATCATTGTGATTCTTGTTACCAAAAATCAAGGAGAAGATTTGAGAGTAAATCTTCCTAAAATAAGTGAAATAAGACTTTGACTCCAATAATATATCTCTCTCCATATTTTGTGGAGATGAAGATCTCATTGTTAGGATTAAAATAAAGATAAGATAAGATTGTATCTCCCCAAATAAGGATTTGGTTAGACGCATAAATTATAAATGGCACCTTCCACACTCGATATGTAATTTCTATCTCAAGAAATAAAGATTTGTTATTTCTTTCCAATCTTTTGAAGTAAAGTTATTCTCAAGTTTTGAATTAAAAGTATGAATTACGTCCTCTTCCAAGGAATGAGATGGCCACTCATTCCAATGAATATGGATTAATATATTAATGTTTGTTTCGTTATTTCTACAATTTTCCTTTTGTTGTAAATTTTTATTTTTTTATGTTATGTAATTTCTTTTTTAAACTGCAGTGTCTTTTCCTCCTTCCTATATTTTCAATTCAACAATTTCCTTTATGTAAGTGTGTTTACATTTCTTCAAGTGTGACTTCCTTTATGTAAGCATGCCTTTTATATAACTACAAATGTGATTTCCTTTATGTAAGTGTGTTTACATTTATGCAAGTATGCCTTTAAATTTCTGCATGTGTGATTTATTTTATGAAAGTTTAGATTTTGTTTAAAGGAGATTCTTTACAATTTATTTTTCTCTTAATGCATACAACCTTCGACACCAACTTGGATTGATATTATTAATGGTGAGGATTTATAACCCTCATAATTTTGGCGCCATTTCCGAGGACACAATATTATTAGGATATTTAGAGTTCTCTAAAAGAATATTCTAATGACATTACAATACCTTTAAGAAAATTCTCATGACAGAAGTATTTGAAAGTAGTTATTTAAACTTTTATTTTCTGCAAGTACATTAAAATTTCATTTCTGCAATTAGGAATATTAGATTGTAAATATTTATCTCCCCACAAACTAACTCTGTGTATAAGAAAATGAATGTGATGTTAGATAAAGAAGGTATAATGATATAAAAAAAAATTCAGATATGTAAATGGTAGAATATGATATTGAATCTAGAAGTAGATCCAGTTGATGAAATATCATATGACATTCTTGATAACCACCACCATTTCCTCAGTATCAACTAACAACGCAGTGATCTTATTACACATAACCTTAGTCAAAAATTGGTTTATCTAGTTTGTAATCATGAAGTGGTAACATTCTAATTAAATCCATCCATATTTAGGGATTTCATTAGAGCCAAAATAAAAACCCACTCATAATAAATCCACCCATCCAAATTAGTTTTTCATCCCATCATAAAATTTAATTTTTGAACTATATCCATTAGAAAAATTTGTTTTCATGTCTTTTAATTTCTTCATTTTTGTATATGCTTGTATAACATTAAGAGACAATTATTGTGAATATCAAGGAAATCACTTTTTTTTGTGCTAACATCCATAGGAATTTCCAAAGTTATTCTTGGTACCAAAGATGTAGATTTTGAGCACCAACAATATTAACCAAGAGTAGTTTTGAGGGACCCACATATACATAACAAATCCATCTCCCGAGATCACTAGCTTGGGATTTTAAGATTACTATGGTGATTTCGATAATGCACAATTAAAGTTGGAATTTGAAAACCTAGAAATTGTCTTCACAATTTTTGGAAATATTCTTGGAGTTACCAAGTACACAAAGAGGATTTTTATGAGATCTTAGACATTGCTTCTTATTTTACATAGGCTATACTTTGATGAATATTTTCTGATGATAGATCAAATTTTTCTAATCCTTCTCATGCTATCATATTAACAAAAAAAATTAAAAAACTTTGATTGGAAAACCAGCTTGCCGAAAATCATAGGATTTTTTTTTTCATTGGAAACTAGCTTGCTGACCAATGAAAGGCCAAAAAAAAACTTTAATTGAAAAACCATCCTCTTGGCCAATTAAAGAAAAAAAACAAAAGGTGAATATTCTTCAAAGGCAATCAATTGTTACCTTGTGGCTTCCTTCTCGGTACTATTTGACCATGTTAACAATATGATGACAATGAAAACTAGAGCTATGATCAATTTTTTTTTAAGCTTTCTTGTAAGTTTTTTTATTACAGCTAGATCCGCTTTTAAGATTTCCAAGAAAGACAAGATAAAATTCATGCCCCTACTTACAAATATGAAAATATATGCACCTCTTTGCAATCAAAAATTTAGAGTCTAATTTATGGGCCACCAAAATAAACAACATGCATGAGCTTAGGTGTGGGAGAGAAAGAGAAGCATGAGGTATGTATTTTTGATTTTAAATATGAGGTGCAAGGCTAGTAGAAAGAAATCCACACAAGAACCTTCAGTAAAAGAAAATAAATAAAAACATCGGGATGAGATCCACACAAGAACCTGTTGTAAAAGAAAATAAATCAAAAACAACGAAGGAGATCCACACAAGAACTTGCTATAAAAAAATTTAAAAACAACGAAGGAGATTCAAACAAAACCTTCTCTAAAACAAAAGAAATAAAAACAGTAGAAGAAGATCCATACAAGAACATGCTATAAAAGAAAGAAAATTAAAAACAACAAAATGAGATCCACAAGAACTCCGTCCTTAAACTACATATGGAATGCATACATGCATAAGCTCAATGCGGAGAAGACTCTAAGAAGAGGATATGATAATATAATTCATGAGGACATGCATAAGATTAAGTGTGGGGAATGACGATGCCATAAATTGGCCATAAATTACCATTATTTTGTCTTTCCAAGATACCTTCAAAGCGGATTTAAATGTAATTTAGAACTTATAGTTTTCTTAAGATAGAATATAGGATATATATCTTGTTCATTCTTTATAAATCTTTTGTTATCTATTTTGTCGACTAATCCTATTGATTATTTAGAAAAATGTGTAAAGTCTTGTGTATGCAGGCCATAAAGGAAAGATAATGCTAGTATTGAGAAAAGTGGAATTGATCATGTAAGGTATATCTAAACTCAAATATGATTTTATATTCATATTCCTCTTGAAAAATTATGCAAGTTCAAAAAGAATCATCTTAATCCAAGATCACATGCAAAAGTTATAGTTGTTTTAAGTTAGCTCCAAACTCATGCATATTTAGTTCCGGAACTCACAAGTTTAGTTCCAAAACTCACAAATTTAGTTCCAGAACTTGCAGATTTAGTTCCAGAACTTGCATCAATTGAATAACATTTATTTCTAGAACTTGCAATTCGTATATTTATATTTTCAAGAAATTAAAACAGTGGACAAAGTTGCAAGGTATAAAATGACAATTAGTTCTGGAACTTGCAATTCATGGACAAAGAAGATTTATTTGGAACTTACATATTTAGTTCCAAAACTTGCATAAAAGGAATGACAACTTTAGTTCTAGAACTTGCATCAAAGGAATGACAATTTTAGTTTTGAAACTTGCATAAAATGAGAACTATGAATAATCAGAGAATCCAATGAAAAATATGAGAGAGGTTTTTGTTCATAGAATGTGATTAACAAAAACTCATTCAGATTTGCTACAAATATTACCAATAAAAGAAATATAACTTGTAGTGCACTACAAGTCTAAGGAAAAAGTGTAACAAATGAGCACTAAAAGTTTCATAAAAAAAATAGAAAATATGAGAGGTTTTAATTCATAGCAATGTGTTTTAAAAAAACCTCGTTGATATTTACTATAGGTCTTACCAATGAAGAGAAATTTATTTTTAGTGAGTTGTAGTCCGAGAAAAACATGTATTAGACATTTACTAAAAATTCAAACAGAAAATCGAGAGAGGTTTTTTTCATAGCAATGTTTTTAACAAAAACCTCATTCGATTTTCTACAGTTTTACCAATGAAGTGATATCTAACGTTTATGAACTGCAAAGATGAGGAAAAAGTGTATTAAACAGACATCAAAGTTCCACAATCAAAAACAAAATCAAATGGAAAATACGGAAAGATATTTAGTAAAACTAATATTTCAAGAAAATCTTCCTTCTAATAAAGTAGAGGAATAAAATCATTGTGATTCTTATTACCAAAAAGCAAGGAGAAGATTTGGGAGTAAATCTTTCTAAAATAAGTGAGATAAAACTTTGACTCAATAATATATCTCTCCATATTTTGTGGAGATGAAGATATTAGTTGTTAGGATTAGAATAAAAATAAGATCATATTGTATCTCCCAAAATAACGAGTTGGTTGGACACATAAATTATAAATGCAACCTTCCACACTCAGATATGTAATTTATATCTCAAGAAATAAAGATCTGTTCTTTCTTTCCAATCTTTTGAAGTAAAGTTATTCTACAAGTTTTTATTTAAAAGTATGAATTACATCGTCTTCCAAGGAACGAGTTGGCCACTCATTCCAAGGAAGATGGATCAATGTGTTAATGTGTGTTTCTTTATTTCTGTAATTTTCCTTTTGTTGTAAATTTCTATTTTTTTATGTTATGTAATTTATTTTGTGAACCTGCAGGTGTCTTTTCCTCTTTCCTTTATTTTCAATTCAAAAATTTCATTTATGCAAGTGTGTTTACATTTTTGGAAGTGTGATTTCCTTTATGCAAGTGTGTCTTTATATTCCTATAAGTGTGATTTCCTTTATGCAAGTGTGTTTACATTTATGCAAGTGTGCCTTTAAATTTCTGCATGTGTGATTTATTTTATGCAAGTTTGGATTGTGTTTAAAGGAGATGCTTTCCAAGATATTTGTCTCTTAATGCATATAGCCTTCAAACACCAACCCGGATTGACATTATTAATGGAAAGGATTTACGACCCTTATCACCACTTAACTAGGTGTATGAGTGACAAGTGTTAAAGATAAAAACAATATATACCAACAAGACAAGCGGATGGACTAGAGAATAGGTCAACAATGAATATTTTTATTACTCAAGATCCATCTATAAAATAACATACAAAGACGTATAGTAAATAGTAGTAAGTGCATGATTTTGTGTCTACACATGCTTACATATGGATCCTTTTCTTCATAGCACACATACTACTTTAATAATATAGTACACATACATACTCGGTTATTATTTCTCACAATGATCACATCTATTTACTAAAGAACTCCCGATTTACACACTTGGGGGCATCAATTAATTATTCCCATCTATACAACACAATGTTGTTACTACATACTCTACCTCACTACCGGATGACATAGTCATGTTCTATGGTTCATACTTGACCGCTGAGGACACAATTGCTAAATAAACCTCATGTCACACACATCTTGCATATCGTATAACACCATTAATTATTCCCATTAATTATTCACTTGCTTCTTATACCATTAATTATTCCCATCTATACAACACAATGTTGTTACTACATACTCTACCTCACTACCAGATGACACAGGTCATGTTCTATGGTTCATACTTGACCGTTGAGGACACAATTGCTAAATAAACCTCATGTCGAGACACATCTTGCATATCGTATAACACCATCACATTCACATGGTGTCTACCTATGTTGGACCTCATACTTACTCTTGTTAGATTATAATAATTAAATGTTGCACTTTTCTTCCTATGATAGATTGATTCTTAGTATGTAGTTGTAGATAAAAAATCACACACTTTAGGTAAATGTCTAGTCTTGATCGTATACTACTATTCATATGGTTCCTTATTACGAAATTTACTAATTAACCCATGTCTTTGGCCATATTTCTTTTCCGTATGATTCTTATTTCATTATTGCATTCTTATTGGCTCAATTTGTATTTTCATGTTTTAGCATTTCCATCTCGGACAAGAGCACCTACCAGGATGCCAACACTAGGATATCTTGTCCCCTCTAGGCGCCCTTGTCATCTTTACACTTTAGTCACACTTTACGGGTCCTTTCAAGCTATTTGTGTTTCGCTTGGAATGTTTCGGCTTCTAGGAATAGAGTTGTTTCTATCCTTTCATTCCTTTTAGAAACAGATAGGGTTAGGGCTAGGAGGAATACCTGTTAAATGTCGAGATGGTGTGCGCATCTGCGTAGAGAAAGATCAGCCGATTGCAAGAACTCCTTTTTGTCTTGGAAGGACTACCTGCAAATAAGAACACAAGACCACAAGATTTTGATTAGACAATAAATGAGGAAACTGCCTTGGGCCCAGGAAATATAAAACTTCCTTTCGAAGGTGGTCAGTTTCCCTGCTAATATGAATTAACACAAAAGACTGTAAAATATCAATTAAGTTGCTTCGTTGAACTGGGTAGGGGAAAGGCTAGTTTTCTGGTTTTGATCGAGGAACCGATGCGATTCTTCGATAACCGATGCGATGTTTACCGATAACCGATGCTTGATATCGATAACCGATACCGGTGGGTTCTAGGATCTGTAGGTTGGTCGCTTTATGGGGTAGTTGTGTTGTTTGTAAGGCTGTATATAGGTGGTATTAGGAAATAAGGTGATGAGAGGTAGATGAATGATAGTTAGAGGTAATATGCATGCTGGGTAGTGGATTCAGGGATGGATTTATGAGGACTGTAATTCAAAAGGCATAAGAAATGTTATAACAGAGGACATGCAAGATGTGACTTACTGGTTTTGACGAAGATGCAAGCTGATCTCCTTTGCTGTAAACACTTCTGGTATTTCCACTCATCTCTGCTCGGTCAAGTGAAGATCTGGACTCTGTTTTTCGCTCCCAATGATCTCTGTTGATTCAAAAATCATTCGACCTGATCCCAAAATGAAATTCCGATCCTTTGTTTTTGGTTTGGGGAGCCCATTTACAGGGAACCGATGGCGGTTGCATGAACCGACGGCTGGTTGAGGTAGAACCGCATCGGTAAGGAAAAAGTAGGCTATTTTTAGTAAAATAGCCCACCTTCCCCGCTTTTCTCCCCGAGAGATCAATCGCGGGCTTGGTCAAGTGGCTAGAAGGTCGGTTTTGGGTGTGAGTAAGGAGGCATTAGTTATGGATGTGAGTCTGGACCAAGTCATAGGTCTTAATTGGGTTAGTTTAGGGTTGGGGCTAGGTCATGATGAGGTGGCAAAATGAGGTGGCAGGTAAGGTGATGTGGATTTATCAATTACAAGGTAATTAATAAATAATTGTGTAAGGTTTAGGTGATGAGGTTAAGTTGCGAGATGAGATGCGGGTCACAAGGGGTCGTAAGACACAAATTTGGTGTCTACATTAGCCCCTTATTGTCGTGTAGCTTGTTTTGTAAAGCTGCACGGACAATAATATGAAGTGGTTTCCCCTGTTAAGGGTATAGGTAATCCCCCTCAAATCTATCACAGATTGAGTGAACGGGAAATCAGGGATAGGGTTGATAAAGGGTAAATGGGGTAGAGGGGATGGTAAGATGGTGGGGTAGGTCCAAGGAAGCAGACGCATGGTAAAATGCAATAGTACGACTAGGGTACATGATTTGACGAGCAAACCAGCAGTGCATAGGCAAAGGTCGATAGTTTATCCAAACAAGGGTGATATAATCCTGGTATCCAAGGCATAGGAAGTAGCTCCAGGGTATATAACAGGTAAGGTACAGGAACGTTTAGGCATGTCCGGCAGTACCAAATGGTTGGTTTGGTTGAGATAAACGTCACGGTCTAGGTCTGAGCAAAGTTGGTCGACAGATCAAGTCAAGGACCCTAATCATGCTAAAACACGAACAGGTGAGCTCGATTGAACAAAAAACTACAGGATGGGTGGATAAAAGTGGATGGTTTTGATTTTGGGTAAGGTATTGGAGTGATACGCCATGGGTCCTGGGCCGAGTTGGGTTGCACCTTGGGTCGGGCCGGTAGGTGGTAGGCGAGGCCTTGGGTCGGGCCGGTAGGGTAGGCGAGGCCTTGGGTCGGGCCGGTTTGTTAGGGCGAGGCCTTGGGTCGGGCCGGTAGGGTAGGGTGAGGCCTTTGGTCGGGCCGGTAGGGTAGGGCGAGGCCTTGGGTCGGGCTGGTAGGGTAGGGCAAGGCCTTGGGTAGGGTAGGGCGAGGCCTTGGGTAGAGATATGTATGTTGATTTGAGTTATAATAATAAGAATGTTTTCATTTTGACTTTCGGTGTTTTTGAAAGGATAAAGAGGAATGTGATTAAATAGAAATACACAAAAATATTTATATTTACCACACATGATAGGTTATGGTAAGGGATGGTCGAGCTAACCTTGGGAGACCCTATGTCTCCGAAGTGCTGCCTACATAGCCCATTGCACAAAGCAAGGAGGGGCCTCAGACTAATGTAGTTCTCCCTTAGGATCAGGGAGAGGTGAATTCAGACAATTTGGTACGGTTTAGGCAATTGGTTGATTGGTAAGAATATTGATATTAATATTGGTAAGGTAAGGTTGTT
Source organism: Taxus wallichiana var. yunnanensis (assembly GCA_018340775.1). Lineage (NCBI taxonomy): Eukaryota > Viridiplantae > Streptophyta > Pinopsida > Cupressales > Taxaceae > Taxus > Taxus wallichiana. The sequence continues at coordinate 790,718,551 of CM031237.1, read as the reverse complement.
GGTGTCGGAAATGAATTGGTGATGTTGTAAAAGGTATAAGGGAAGCGAAAGTTAGCCTACCCAAGTGGTAGGGAACCATGTCCTGATTAAGATCAACACACAATCCTAGATGCGAGGCAAAGCGGAAAGAGTGCTCCGTAGGTGAAAAGAGCTAAACAAACCACCAAACGTAGAATGAGCTTGAAGCCCTAGGTACCGTGCATAGACGAGAAGTCCATAGGTGAAAAGAGTTGTATGATCACAATATATCGGGTGAACGTTACGTCCCTTGAGTTGAAACAAATGGTGAGGTGAGGTGGATGATATAGCTGAGGTACAGAGAATTTATTACAAAGTGAGTGTTCTGACGAAAGAGAACCTACCCTAAATAGACAAGTCCATGACCCAAAAAGTTCTTTTGAATGAGGCCTTTATTTTACTGAATATAGACTGATCGATGCGGGAAGTCTACAAGGGATATTGATTGTGCTATTCTTGAGGTCTTCACGAAGCTGATCAATGCGAGAAGCTTCTGATAAAGGCTGACTGTGTATAGCTGTCCTTCGAGGGAGCAGTCTATTTATAGTAGCAGATATGATTTTAGTGCATAGCTGTCCTTCGGGGGAGCAGTCTATATAAAATAGCAGCAATAATTTGGCATATAGCTGTCCTTCGAGGGAACAGTCTATATATAATTTAGATAGCTAGATGTTCTTTTGGCATGAAGCATCTAGTTTGGTAGGAAGTTTGACTCAAGAAAATCCCATAAGAATACGGCTTATTTTAATACTTTGAAGTCATGGACTAGACTAAAAAGGGGAAGGCATCGTTTAGGTGAGGTGAGAATCAAACTATGTGAGCTTGATTTTTATTATGAGGTGTAGGAAACAAAGTGCATGTGGTGGTATGTGAGCTCAAGGGACGAGCGGCAGGTAGATAAGAAGTGATATAACACTAAATTCAACAGTAGAATGGTCGAAGATGCAAGGCATTAAGGTTCGTGCTCGGGCTTACCATTGCTTAAGCTAAACGATAAGTGCCTGATCCATAGGTGTGAGTGATTATGTAAGGCCCAATCCAATTGGGAGCAAATTTTCCACGTTTGCTCTTTTCTAGTTTGGTGACATGTTGATTCTCTTTGAGGACAAGATCACCAACCTTAAAGGTACGCTCATGAAGTCGCTTATCATAAGCACGTTTGATGCGTTTTTGATAGATTTGAAGGTGATCAAGAGCTGTAAGACGACGTTCATCAAGGAGCTCCAATTGGGCTAACCGCTCTTGGCGGAAATCATCGTTGGTGAGAATATCCTGAAGAGATATTCTAAGGGAGGGTATTTGTATTTCGAGAGGCAAAACAGCCTCGGTACCATATACCAAAGAAAAAGGTGTGGCATTAGTAGAGGTACGGATGCTAGTACGATAAGCCCAAAGGGCAAAGGGGATGTGATCGTGCCAATTTCGTCCAGACTCATTGACAACTTTCATGAGGATTTTGGTTAGGGTTTTATTAGAGGATTCGGCTTGTCCATTTTCTTGTGGATAGTAGGGTGATGAGAAGCTGAGTTTGATACCAAAGTTGTCACAAAGGTCTTGCAACAACCTATTTTTGAAAGATTTTCCATTATCTGTAATCAGGCGATGAGGAACACCAAAACGACAGATAATGTGGTGGTTAATGAACTCTACAATTTTTTCTTTTTTAGTTGAAATGAGTGGAATAGCCTCCACCCATTTTGTGTAATATTCGGTTGCTGTGATAATCCATCGGTGACGTTGTGAAGAGGACGGGTGAATCTCACCAATAAGGTCTAAACCCCATTGTGAGAAGGGCCAAAGATCTCGAGCGACTTGGAGCAGGTGGCTAGGAGTATGTTGAAGGTTGGCATGTTGTTGACACATAACACAACGCTTAACATATTCGTGTAGCGATCGTTATTGAGAGTAGGCCAATAATAACCAAGGCGAAGGATTTGTTTGGCCACAACAAGGCCACTAAAATGTCCACCACAAATACCATCATGGACTTGTTGGATGGTATGGGTGATCTCCGCACCGGTGAGACATCGAAGGAGGATGCCATCAAAGCCACGTTTATAAAGGAGTCCCCCCATAACTACATAACGAGAAACGCGTTTAAGAAAAGCGCGTTTACCAGTACTAGTAAGGTCAGATGGGAGAACAGAGGTTGTAAGGTAGTCGTGAAATTGGTGATACCAAGTATCCTGTGAATTAGCAGACACAGATTTTATCATACAAACTACCGGGGTTGAGTAGGATGGGGCAAAAAGTTGTTGGACCACGACGAATAATTCAGAGTCAGTTGATGAAGCTGGAATTTGCGAGGCTAAGCAAGCCATAGTATCCGCAAATTTGTTAGTGGAGCGGGGAATGGTTTGGATAGAATAGTGAGTAAATAAGGCTAGAAGTGAGTCCACGTAGTATTTGTATTTTTGAAGTTCCTCATTTTTACATTGGTAGATGCCCATAACTTGATTGACTACCAATTGAGAGTCGCCAAAAATATTGATAGATTTGATACCTAAGTGTATCGCAACTTGGAGACCTGCACAAGGGCCTTGTATTCCGCCTGTATTATTAGTGCAGGGAAATCAAGCCGGAATGAAAGAGGCATAGGTTCAGGTCAAGAGGGATGAGAACAACGACGACTCCTCCGCCGCGCCGGCATTTAGATCCATCGAAGAAGAGGGTCATTTGATACGACTCTTCCCCAAGTGAAAGAGTGGCGATGAGTTCGTCGGGGAATATAAAATTGGTAAATTATTCCCTAGGTAAAGGGGCTTCCGCAAGTTGGTCTGCGATGGTTTGTCCTTTGATTGATTTCTGGTGGACGAACTCAAGGTTGAGGTCGGCGAGGAGCATGAGCCATCGGGCGATGCGTTGGTTTAGATGAGGTTTGGCATACATGTAATGGATGGGGTCTGTGTTGGTGATGACGAAAGTTTTGTGATTCAGAAGGTAGTGTCGGAGCTTGGTAGCCACGAATGATAGGGCTAGGCACAAATTTTCTACATGTGTATACCTAGTCTCATAATCCACCAAAGTACGACTTATATAATAAACGGCTTGTTCTCGATTTTCAGAGTCACGATGTGCAAGCATGGCCCCTACAATGTGGTCAGTGGCGAAAGGTAAAGGTAGAAAGGGCGGTCGTCTTGAGGTGGGATAAGCACGGGTGGCTGCAAGAGATAAGTTTTGAGAGCTTCAAAGGCTTGGTGGCACTCTTCACTCCATTGAAACTCAATGTCCTTTTTAAGGAGGTGATGGAAAGGTTGACATCGATCCGAGAGTTGGGAGATGAAACGTCGATAGATTGTAACTTACCTTGTAAGCTACGCAATTGTTTGAGATTAGTAGGTGGGGGCATTTCTATGATAGCTTTGACTTTAGATGGATCGACCTCAATGCCACGTAAAGAGACGATAAAACCAAGAAGCTTTCCCGAAAGGACACCAAAGTCACATTTCTTTGGTTGAAGACGGAAAAATATTGTAACAGGCGATCAAAAATAATGGTTAAAACATCGAGATGTTCACTGCAATGTTTAGACTTGCCAAGAAGATCGTCGACGTAATCTTCAAGGATAGTGTGCATAATGTCATGAAAAATATAGGTCATAGCCCGCTGATAGGTCGCACCAGCATTCTTAAGGCCAAATGGCATTACACGGTAACAGAAGGTTCCCCAAGGAGTTATGAAGGTAGTTTTGTGTTGATCGGCAGGGGCAACCAAAATTTGGTTGTATCCTGAAAAGCCATCCATGAGAGAAAGCATTTCATGACCCGCAGTGAGATCAACAAGTTGATCAATACTTGGGAGGGGGAAGTCATCCTTAGGGCAAGCGAGGTTAAGATCCCGGAAATCTGTGCATATCCGAAGTCCCCCCGTCGCTTTAGTGACAGGTACGATGTTAGAAATCCATTGAGGATAGTCAATAGGCAAATGAAGGAAACAGAAAGGAGTCGTTGGAGCTCCTCTTTGACCAAGAGAGCAATGCGTGGATGCATTTTTCTCAATTTCTGTTTGACTGGTTTGGAATCGGGGTTTAGGGTGATGTTATGGACGGCGATAGTAGGATCAATTCCTGGCATGTCAGCGTAGGACCAAGCGAAAGCTTGGTTGCGAGCATGGAGGAAAGTAGTAAAGGTGACTTGTTCGATGCGTTAAGGGATTGTCCGATCTTCACAATGTGAGGATCCTCCTCCGTGTGGATGTTGATCAAATTCGTGTCTCATGACCCCCGTGACCCGCATCCCATTTCGCAACCTAACCTCATTACCTAAACTTTACACAATTATTTATTAATTACCTTGTAATTGATAAATCCACATCACCTTACCCGCCACCTCACTTTGCCACCTCATCATGACCTAGCCCTAACCCTAAACTAACCTAATTAAGACCCATGACTTGGTCTAGACTCACATCCATAACTAATGCCTCCTTACTCGCACCAAAAGCCGACCTTCTAGCCACTTGACCAAGCCCGCAATTGATCTCTCGAGAAAAGCAGGAAGGTGGGCTATTTTACTAAAAATAGCCTACTTTTTCCTTACCGATGCCGGTTCCTACTCGACCGCCGCTCTGTTACGCAACCGCCATCGGCCTCGTAAATGGGCTCCCAAACCAAAACAACGGATCGGAATTTCATTTTTAGAGATCAGTCAGAGGATTTCTGGATCAACAGAGAGCATTGCGAGCGAGGAACAGAGTCCAGATCTTCACTTGACAGAGCAGAGACGAGTAAAGAAACCAGAAGTGTTTGCAACCAAGGAGATCAACTTGCATCTCGGTCAAAACCAGTAAGTCAGATCTTGCATGTCCTTTTGTCATAACATTTCTTATGTTTCTTGAATCTCAGTCCTCTTAAATCTGTTTCTGAATCCACTACCCAACGTGCCATTGCATCTAACTGTCATTCTTTCACTCCTAATCATCCCATTTCCTAATACCATCCAAAAAACCAGCCATTACAAACACCATCTCAGATCAAGAAGATCCTATAACCCACCTCTTTATCGGTTATCGATTATCGCAGAATCGCGACCGGCCATCAATCGAACCGCCATCGGTTCCTCCGATCAAAACCGTAAAACCAGCCTTTCCCTACCCGCTTTAACAAAATAATTTAATTGATATTTTGCATTTTTGTGTTAATTCATATTAGCAGGGAACTCACCACCTTCAAGGGAAGTTTTATATTTCCCGGCCCAAGGCGCTTTCTCATTTATTGTTTAATCAAAATCTTGTGGTCTTGTGTTCTTATTTGCAGGTAGTCCTTCCAAGACAAAAAGGAGTTCTCCGCAGTCAGCCTGATCTTTCTCTACGGTACGCGCACACCATCTCGACATTCAACAGGTATTCCTCCTAACCCTAACCTCATCTGTTTCTAAAAGGAATGAAAGGATAGAAGCAACTCTATTCCCAGAAGCCGAAACATTCCGAGCGAAACATTTTGGCACGCCCGGTGGGACCCATTTTGGGTTTCTTTCTCTTGCTTATTTTCATTTTAGGAAGCATATTTGTTGTTGCTGTTTTTGTTATATATTTAGTAAAGAATTTGTCTTGCTTTCCTGGTTTCGCATTAGTGAAAGTCATCTCTCTTGCTTCATCGAATATAATTTTCGATTTGGGTTTAAAACACGTGCATTGCATTCCTGCTTGTTGTTCTCCAATTCTAGTGAACATAGATTAAGTAACAGGTCGTACACGTGGGGGTGATATCCACGGTATTGACAGGAAATTAACCCTAGTTTCACTGCACAACACATACCGAATCACTTCACAATTAACACAACAGCTCAAACATCCCCCCTTTTCCGCGGTATTCCTCCGCCCGATTGAGGTAACCTTATAAGCCAAAACAAACTTGACATTTCCCCTAGGTCTTGTTGTTTAGGATTCTGACATCATCTTACGTCTAAAGGCATAAGCCCACGATAACTAAAATTAACCCTAGGATTAGTCTCTGGATTTGCGTGTGGATCTTGCTTGTTTCAAATTCTGTTTTCTCTGTCATACTTTGTCTTCTGTGATCAATAAGTTGATAAACATACTCAACGTTGCTAAAATCAAATTAGCAGCCTTTTATATCTTCTTATCCTAGACTTTTGACACCGGCATCGGTTAAGGGACCGACGCCGCTTGCTTTGGACCGACACCGACACCGTTACTAAACCGATATCGGTTATCGTCCTCATCATCACTCTCGACAAAACAAAGAACTTGCCAAATTCACCATTCTGAGGTTGTTTTTGTTCTTGATAGATTGAAACTTTCCTGTGTGTTCTGGTCTATGGTTGTCATTACTGGAAAGCAAGCCGCCGCCATGGTTTCACATGCCTCGCTCTGTGTCTTTCCCTCGAATCACCCCTTCACATTCTATAGGAACCCTACTGACACCAAAGGAGATCCCCAAATTCCTCGCAGAGACAAGGACTTTGCCAAATTTCTCGGATGCTAATCCCAAATAGATGTGCATAATACTATTTGTCTCATACCCCCGACCGTACGCCCGATGGTCAGCCTCCTTATGGCATGCCTATTAGTATAGCTGCTCATTTAGCTCCCACTCCTCCCGATAACAATACCTTACTTCCCGCATCACTAGCCCCGCCTCCCAATCCGACAGCCTTCGAGGTTCATATGACCCCGATTAGCTTTCCTTTGGTTAACCTTGACCTCACGTATCGCTACCACCAACTCGCCTATCTCATCTCTCTTCGCACCACTCCATTCATGACTTACTCTCTGCCACCTATTCACACGAACTTTCTTTCTCAAGCTCCGCCTACCTTTTCATTCCCATACACGTATCCAAAGAACCTCAACACCTTATATGGGACATCCCTATTCTCGTGCACCATCACCTCATCCAACCACGATTTCATCAAACAAATGATGGACAAAATGCAAAACCCGGAGGCTTCCGCTTCAGAAGTCGTAGCGCTTGACATACGAGCAAGTTTGTCGGGAGCCCATTCACCCTTCGTCCCCCTTCATTCATATCCTCCTCAATGGGAGTTGCCAAAGTTTACTCGCTTTTAACAAGAAGAGGATCCTCAACAACACTTGCGATCATTTAGACATGCTTGTTATTTGATTGCCCATGATGATGCCTTGTTACTCCGCACCTTTCCCATGTCCTTATCAGACCTCGCTTGAGTGGTACAAAGGCTTTAACCCAAAGACTCAATCTTCTCTTTTAACCAACTAGCCCAATCTTTCTTGGATCATTTCTCCATTAACATTGCCAAGAAAGTATCTATCACCGACTCTATGCCATCCGACAATTTGAAGACGAATCTATCGCAGATTTCGCTGGACGATGGCGGGCCTTATCAACCAACTTACGTATGCCTTGCCTCAAACCGAACTCATCGAACTATTTACGCGGGCCTGCGCTAAGCATATCTCCCCTACCCTCCAAATTCAAACTTTCCGCACATTCGACGAGGCCTTTACCATGGCTCTGAAGCTAGAAATTCGAGCCTTAGAAGAAGAGAAATTGCGGTTGCAGAACAAAACCCCACTTTCGAACTCCTGATTCTACCAACAAGCCAAACACCACCACTCCTCACGCGTCTACTTCTTCTAAATCAAAAGGAGCTGTCCACGCGGTAATGGTCAAATCTCAAACACCGTCCAATACTCCGCCGAAAACCACTTATAAGTACAAAGCCGAGCCCACCAATTACACTCCCTTGGGAGAAACTTATGGCGTCATCCTGGAGAAATTGCTCAAAGCCGGGGCTATCACCTTGCCCCCTGTTAAACCTCACTCTGGGTTTGACTCCACCCGCAATACCTTCCTGGTACAAAGAAAATGACTTTTGTAACTTTCACCGCGTAAAAGGACATAGTCATGAAAACTGCAAGATGTTGAAAAACATAGTGCAGGAAATGGTTGACGCAGGGGATATAACCCTCGATAATCCTAACGCCCCTGCTAACCGAAATCTGAAAATTTTCAACAAGCCATTCCCGAATCACTCGTCCAACAATAATGTGAACCAAGATATCTTAGCCGAGGAGAGTGTTCATGAGATCCATGCAGTCTTCGATTCTCAGCCAAAAGCCTCTATTGAAAAAATTTTAAATCAAGCCTCTCCACCAACACAGGAGTTTGAACCTCCTTCACCACCATCAAGCCAAAGTGAAATCATTCCTTTACCCATAGAAGAGTTAACTACCTGACTTCTCTTCTCATCAACGAAGTCTTCTTACACCACATCCCTACAAGACTGTGAGCGGATGCTATCTAATTTATCTATTTCCCAAACGTCCCCTTCTACCACTCTTGCTACACAAGAGGAAGGCTCGCCACTCCTTTTGACATCCTTAGACGAGAAATCTCTTACACTAACATCACCACATTCTTTAAACGTGACATGATCCCTCGAACACGCCCTCCTACCTATTAGTCCCTCATCGCCTAAATCTTTTCAACGACCGGTTGACCTCTTAACATCTATTGATACAGTGCCTCATCTACCTCCTGTGTCACACCCGCGATGGACTGGAATTACAACCCACCTTTCTTCCATACCAAAATTACAAATCACACTGAGACTGCCATTCCACGTAAGATGATACAGTTCCCTATGGGAACGCTTGAGTACCTCTTTTTCTACTCAAATGCAAATGACTGATCCCGATGTCTCCACCATATACCCGAAGTGCTTACGTGCTTAAAATGCCCCCTGCTTCTCACCTTCACCCCCTCACCTCTACCAAATGCCCCGTCCACTTCTATCAACTTAACCAGATCTTCCCCTACGCTGGGACCTCACCAATGCCCGGCCTAACACACCCGCCTAAGCGACTCGATCTATCCAAAAATAAACCGCTCCGCCACCTAGAGACAAACTCAATCCGTGCCCCTATCACAATCAAAACCATCATCGTCATACCTACCTTCCATATTGGGACCCCATCCTCTACCTTACACCAATATATCATACCTCCTGCGCTTTTCTTTAGAACAACCTACGCCTTCCGCACCTATACAGAAATTCCAGTGGTATAAGAACACCGCTACTCCGCGTATCCTCGCCACCTATCAACCCTAAACAAATACCATCATCAAAAGATTTGTTTTCGCTACTCCTATTTCCCGTGGTTGTTTTCTTCGATACCACGCCATCTCGCGCCTCATCATCCAACATAGCTTCGCGCCAAAGAAATCACGTTTAGTAAAACCATGTATCAACACCCTCGGCTAAACCGCCACCCATACGAACTAACCACGCCCAAACATTACCAAAACCCACACAATCAATACCCTCATCCTCTTCCGATTTTGACCCACTCAAAGGATCTTACGCCAAAATCCTTGCTATGTTGGTGGAGAATGCGACCATTTCCCTACCTCCACTTAGACCTTATGACCCGTCTAAGCCCCGACCTATGGATTACGATGAGTCTAAAATCTGCGCTTATCACCGCACACCAGGACATGATGTGGAGGGATGCAAAGCTCTAAAAACCATCCTTCGCCAATCACCTCTCCCGATAGAAAGATTAAGAAAGACAACTTACGAAGGGAGAGACCTTTAGTTTCCATTCCCTCTCCTATACCATCTGTCCCCGCCTCACCAAGATCTATCATTATTACAACCCCACCTCGTGAAGACCATGAGTTATCCCCACCATCTTCCTCATCTCAGGTCTACGAGATTAATATGATTAGTGTCGCTACTCGAGGGCAGAAAAACAATGGGAAAGCAAAAGAAAACACACCTGCGGCATCTCTTTCTCCGTCAAACATCCCGATTGCACCACCACCTAAAGTGGTCATTCATGACCCGCCTATCCGCCTCTAATGGCATTGCCCACCGAAATATGATTAAACAACTTCACCAATCGCCCGTAAAATGACACTCGTATGATCTCATTCGAGACTTCAAATCTCATCGACAAGCTCTCGTTGAGATCCTTCAAGGGATAGAGGTTTTGCCTAATGAAACCCCGCCATACCTCCATTCTAACACCCAATCACGTTGCTTCTCTCACCAAACAACCCACTTTCGCCCCAACCACTTCCTCTCTCGTACAACAAGCTCGCCGCAGCTGGGCTCAAGATGAAATTGTCGACTTTGGTACAAAGATCCCGACCTCGCCTTTTTTCATCTCCGCTTACGTCCGGACATTCGAGTACGCCGGGTTATGATTGACGGGGCGCTAGCCTAAACATCATCTCTTCAAAAGCCTTCCAAATGATGAACATCCCTTCTAGTTGCATGTGTGCCAACCCCATCATGTCATGCGGTCATTCAATGACGCTATTACTTCTACCTTAGGCACCGTGATCCTCAACATTCGCGTAGACCACGTACTTTACCCGAACTCTTCTATGTCCTCGAGGGAGAGTTCCAATATAATATATTGCTGGGCGCCCTCGATCCGAGCCATGGGATGCGTTCCTCAACATTACATAGATGCATAAAATTTGAGTACGAGGGAAGTCTTACACCGTAAAAGCTGACCCTCCCCTTTAAAACCTGCAATATGTTATACCGCCCTAACGATGTGCTTATACCAATCAAGACACCCATACATTCAACTCAACCGTCCTCCTCAAATGTACCTCAACCATCCACCCCAACCACGCTTACGCCTTCAATCGATGAAACCACCATCGCAAAACCACTTCCTTCCCGCAGCTAACATTCCAACCTCCGACCCCTTAGTAGATGTTTTTCGCCGCCTTACGCCGGGAGTACCGCCTATATAACGTTAGTTCTTTCCCTACCCCACAGGAGTACGGACAATTACATGCACATCCCACCTACGACCGTCGCGTGGGGAGATAATCTCTTACGACCACCCTATCGCCGCACTAACCTAACGTATGGGGTGTTGACGCATCCTCCATTACCCCCGAACCTCCTCTTGGTGTGGTTCCTTTCCAATCCGATTTTCAATACTTGACAAATCGTCGCTTTTTCCCTCACCTTCTTGACTCACAGCGTGGAAAGGCTTTGGTTTTGGCCTTTACGAACAAGGCCGACATACACTCATTCCCGTGACTACCCGTAAACATAATGATCGCAGTGGTCTCGGTTTTCCCGAAACACCTACACAGGAGACACCTCCCGTGCACCGTATCTCCGAAGAAGAAGACGCGCCCTACCAAACCATCATCACCCACTTTGCCATCATCACCCTCGTAATCTATAGACTCTCGAATCCATCCCCCTAACTTTTTTTTTTTTTTTTTTTTTCATAAATGCTATCTTCATAGGTCCTCTCACTTATCAACGCGATAATGAGGACCCATCTTCTCTTCCCTTCGTATCCGCACATGATCAAGAGGATTCGCCTTTGATTAATGTTGTTGAATGCCAGGATGACGACTCCATCCTCACTTACCTTGGCGCGGATGATTCTTATATTCAACGAGCCTTACCATCTGAAACCCAAACTATGCTGAACGAATCTACCATAGAAATCAATATCCACACGGAGGAGGATCCTCACATTGTGAAGATTGGACAATCCCTTAACACATCAGAACAAGCCGCCTTTACTACCTTTCTCCGTGCTCGCAACCAAGCTTTCGCATGGTCTTACGCTGACATGCCAGGAATTGATCCTACTATCGCCGTCCATAACATCACCCTAAACCCCGATTCCAAACTAGTCAAACAGAAATTGAGAAAATGCATCCACGCATTGCTCTCTTGGTCAAAGAGGAGCTCCAACGACTCCTTTCTCGCTTCCTTCATCTTGCCTATTGACTATCCTCAATGGATTTCTAACATCGTACCTGTCACTAAAGCGACAGGGGGACTTCGGATATGCACAGATTTCCGGGATCTTAACCTCGCTTGCCCCAAGGATGACTTCCCCCTCCCAAGTATTGATCAACTTGTTGATCTCACTGCGGCCATGAAATGCTTTCTCTCATGGATGGCTTTTCAGGATACAACCAAATTTTGGTTGCCCCTGCCGATCAACACAAAACTGCCTTCATAACTCCGTGGGGAACCTTCTGTTATCGTGTCATGCCATTTGGCCTTAAGAATGCTGGTGCTACCTATCAGCGGGCTATGACCTACATTTTTCATGACATTATGCACACTATCCTTGAAGACTATGTCGACGATCTTCTCGGCAAGTCTAAACATCGTAGTGAACATCTCGATGTTTTAACCATTATTTTTGATCGCCTGTTACAATATTCTGTCCGCCTTCAACCGAAGAAATGTGTCTTTGGTGTTCTTTCGGGAAAACTTCTTGGCTTTATCGTCTCTTTGCGTGGCATTGAGGTCGATCCATCTAAAGTCAAAGCTATCCTAGAAATGCCCCCACCCAAAAATCTCAAACAATTGCGTAGTTTACAAGGTAAGCTCCAATCTATCCGACGTTTCATCTCCCAACTCTCGATCGGTGTCAACCTTTCCATCACCTCCTTAAAAGGATATTGCATTCCAATGGAGCGAAGAATGTCACCAAGCCTTCAAGCTCTCAAATCCTATCTCTTGCAGCCCACCCGTGCTTATCCCACCCCAAGACAACCGCCCTTTCTACCTTTACCTTTCCGCCACCGACCCACGCCAGAGGAGCCATGCTTGCACATCGTGACTCGAGAATCACGAACAAGCCGCTTATTATATAAGTCGTACTTTGGTGGACTATGAGACTAGGTACACACATGTAGAAAAATTATGCCTTGCCCTATCATTCGTGGCCACCAAACTCCGACACTACCTTCTAAATCACAAGACTTTCGTCATCACCAATACAGACCCCATCCATTACATGTACACCAAACCTCATCTCGAACCAACGCATTGCTAGATGGCTCATGCTTCGCGCCGACCTCGACCTTGAGTTTATCCACCGTAAATCAATCAAAGGACAAACCATCGCACCAACTTATGGACGCTCCTTTACCGGGAACAATTTACCAATTTCACATTTCCCGACGAACTCATCGCTACTCTTTCCCTCACAGAGGAGTCGTACCCAATGACCCTCTTCTTCGATGGATCTAAATGCCAACACGGCGGAGGAGCCGGCGTTGTTCTCATTCCTCTCAACGCTGAACCTATGCCTCTTTCATTCCGACTTGATTTCCCTTGCACTAATAATACAACGGAATACGAGGCCCTTGTTCTGGGTCTCCAAGTTGCGTTACACTTGGGTATCAAATCTATCAACATTTTTGGCGACTCTCAATTGGTAGTCAATCAAGTTATGGGCGTCTACCAATGCAAAAACGAGGAACTTCAAAAATACAAACACTACGTGGATTCACTTCTAGCTTTATTTACCCACTATTCTATACAAACCATTCCCCGCTCCACTAACAAATTTGCGGATACTATGGCTTGCTTAGCCTCGCAAATTCCCGCCGCGCCAACTGACTCTGAATTATTCGTCGTGGTCCAACAACTTTTTGCCCCATCCTATTCAACCCCGGTAGTTTGTATGATAAATACTGTGTCCACTAATTCACAGGATACCTGGTACCACCAATTCCACGACTACCTTACAATCTCTGTCCTCCCACCTGACCTTACTAGTAACGGCAAACGTGCTTTTCTTAAAAGTGTTTCGCGTTATGTTGTCATGGGGGGACTCCTCTATAAACGTGGCTTTGATGGTATCCTCCTTCGCTGTCTAACTGGCGCGGAGGCCACTCATACCATCCAACAGGTCCATGACGGTATTTGTGGTGGACATTTTAGCGGCCTTGCCGTGGCCAAACGAATCCTTCGCCTTGGTTATTATTGGCCTACTCTCAATAACGATCGCTACGAATATGTTAAGCGTTGTGTTATGTGTCAGCAACATGCCAACCTTCAACATACTCCTAGCCACCCGCTCCAGATCGCTCGAGATCTTTGGCCCTTCTCACAATGGGGTTTAGACCTTATTGGTGAGATTCACCCAACCTCTTCACAACGTCACCGCTGGATACTCACAAATGACCGAATATTACACAAAATGGGTGGAGGCTATTCCACTCATTTCAATCAAAAAAGAAAAAATTGTCGAGTTCATTAACCACCACATTATCTCGTCGCTTTTGGTGTTCCTCACCGCCCGATAATGTATAATGGAAAATCTTTCAAAACAAGTTGTTGCAAGACCTTTGTGACAACTTTGGTATCAAACTTAGTTTCTCATCACCTTACTATCCACAAGCCAATGGGCAAGCCGAGTCCTCTAATAAAACACTAACCAAAATCCTCATGAAAGTTGTCAATGAATCCGGAAGAAATTGGCACGATCACATTCCCTTTGCCCTTTGGGCTTATCGTACTAGCATTCGTACCTCTACTAATGCCACACCTTTTTCTTTGGTATACGGTACCGAGGCTGTTTTGCCTCTCGAAATACAAATACCCTCCCTTAGAATATCTCTTCAGGATATTCTCACCAACGATGATTTCCGCCAAGAGCGGTTAGCCCAATTAGAGCTTCTTGACGAACGCCGTCTTACAGCTCTTGATCACCTTCAAATCTATCAAAAACGCATTAAACGTGCTTATGATAAGCGACTTCATGAGCGTACCTTTAAGGTTGGTGATCTTGTTCTCAAAGAGAATCAACATGTAACCAAACTAGAAAAGAGCAAACGTGGAAAATTTGCTCCCAATCGATCGGGCCTTATATAATCACTCATACCTATGGATCTGGTACTTATCGCTTAGCTTCGCTAATGGTAAACCCGAGCTCAACCCCTAATGCCTTGCATCTTCGACCATTCTACTCGTTGAAATTAGTATTATATCACTTCTTATCTACTGCCGCCGTCCCTCGAGCTCACTTACCACTACATACACTCTGCTTTCTACACTTCATAATAACAATCAGCTCACATAGTTTGATCCTCACCTCCCTCGATGATGCCTTCCCCTTTTTAGTCTAGTCCATGACTTCAAAGTATTAAAATAAGCCGTATTCTTATGGGATTTTCTTGAGTCAAACTTCCTACTAACTAGATGCTTCACGCCAAATGAACATCTAGTCATTTAAATTAAATATAGACTGCTCCCTCGAAGGACAGCTATATGCCGAACTATTGCCGCTATTATATATAGACTGCTCCCCCGAAGGACAGCTATGCATTACAATCATATCTGCTACTATAAATAGACTGCTCCCTCGAAGGACAGCTATACACAGTCAGCCTTTATCAGAAGCTTCTCGCATTGATCAGCTTCGTGAAGACCTCGAGAATAATACAATCAATATCCCCTGTAGACTTCCCGCATCGATCAGTCTACATTCAATAAAAGAAAAGCCTCATTCAAAAGGACTTTTGAGTCATGGACTTGTCTATTTAGGGTAGGTTCTCTTTCGTCAGAGCACTCACTTTGTAATAAGTTCTGCAGACTCGCTTATATCATCCACCTCACCTCACCACTTGTTTCAACTCAAGGGATGTGACGTATATCCGATATATTGTGATTATACAACTCTTTTCACCTATCGACTTCTCGCCTATGCAAGGTACCTAGGGATTCAAGCTCATCCTATGTTAATATGTGGTTTGTTTAGCTCTTCTCAACTACGGGACACTCTTTCCTCTTTGCCTCGCATCTAGGATTGTGTGTTGATCTTAATCAGGAACATGGTTCCTTCTCTTTTAGTAAGCTAACTTTCGCTTTACCTATACCTACATCAACATCGCCCATACCTTACCAACACCAACAACATTACCCTATCAACATCAAAATCTTATCAACCAACAAACTGCCTAACCATACCCAAATTGCCTGAATTCACCTCTCCCTGGTCCTAAGGGAGAACTACATCGGTCTGAGGCCCCTCCTTGCTTTGTGCAATGGGCTATGTAGGCAGCACTTCGGAGACATGGGGTCTCCCAAGGTTAGCTCGACCATCCCCTACCATAACCTATCCTGTGTGGTGAATATAAATATTTTTGTGTATTTCTATTTAATCACAGTCCTCTTTATCCTTTTTCAAAACACCGAAAATCAAAACACAAACAATCTTATTATTATCGTAACTTAAATCAACATACATATTCGCTTTATTTAGATGTTAAACAAATACATCTTCTCTATCATCGACACGCAGGTCGGCATCCTTATTTATTCTTATACCTTGCTAACATGTACTGCACCATCACGCCTCATCCCGAACTAGGTGATGATCGTGATCGCGACCCTCTCGCCGGCCTCTCTGTCCTCAAAGGTACCACGGCTATTGGTACCGCCCACCGATCTCGCCAATCTCTCCTCAACATATGAATACGCCCGCCGCATGGAGGACTTCACCTCTAGTCTCCCGCCCGTGACTCCGCAACCACTAACAATCCTCTTGTCTCATTCACTCGCGCTTGAGCTGCCAACCAAACGCTGCAGATTTATCCTCTCTCGCTGTAATCACCGCTATGTCGTGGCGCTCACGCACACTCTCAGCTTCGCTACCCACCATAATCTATAGGCCTCTGCTGCTCCCGCATCCATTACCTCGCGATCGGCCGCTACCTCTTCAGGCCCTTCTGGAGGTGTTGGCCGGGGAGGTGAGAATGCTGCCTCGGCGTCGATCCTCATATATGGTCTATAAGCCAGGGGTATATCCTGCACAAATCCAAATTGTCGCCGCACGCGATCTATAGGAATCCTCTCATACTCACCCGGCCTGTGCCCTGCGATCCACCTCAATCGCTCAACACCCCTCAACTCCTCAGCTATGTTCTCTGTTACCATATAGTTTCCATATGGCCTCCAACAGATATCCGCAACCGTCACTCTCTCCCATACCTGCCTGTAATACTCAATATCACCCGTCACGGCCTCGGATCTAGCCTCTTGTTCTCTCTGGACCCATCGTCTGAATCCCAACCTCTCGTATCCGGCCTCTCTCGCTCGATGGATCGGCCTATTGGTCACACACAAACAATGTGCTCATAGGCCCAACAAAGGTAATAAGTATGAACTATCCAAAGGTCGCCCCGTGATTTCGCCTACAAGCCCATAAACCCCGTATAGCTCCGCCAAATGCAGTGCCCATGCAAACGTAACGCCTTTCTACCATCTCCCGATAACACACATCAATGCCTTTGGAAATCTTCCCCTTCCGCCCTCGTAATGCATAATACCCTACTCTATCATTAATATCACCGCTAACCTTGTCTCCTCGTGGTGTGCCGTATACATTACCCCATATGTAAACGATAAACCTCGCCGTGTCAAATCTCGTGCGTATGGACCAAATATCACGTTATCGCTCCCCGTGCCGCGCTAGGTAGTGCCTGATATACTGGTTCTCCTGTAATAGGGAGTCTCAAAATCCGAAACACATCTTCCAATGTTACTGTCATTTCACCTGTTGGCAGATAGAAGGTATTTGTCTCGGGATTCCATCTTTCAATCAACGCCTGTAACATACCATGGTTACGTGCGATTCGTGAATAATAACGGATTCCACTTAACCCCAAACGATTTATCAACGTCCATTCCGCTGGTGTTACATCCGCTCGGATTCGTGACAACAGCGCTGGCACACTATCATTCATCCTCAATCCTGCCTCTGCCTGCATACACCAAAACAACAAACAACCATTCAATCCGTCAGGGTTTTTTCAAACATTCTGGAAATTCCTCCAGTAACCGGTACCGGTTATACATAACCGATATCGGTTAAGTAACCGATACCGGTTCTCCCTAACCGCTACCGGTCACTGTCAATTATATACACCTTCCCAAAAAAAAAACAACCACCTACGACAATAATTTTCTCGTTTATTCCTTTTTATACATACAAACATACCTGCAACCCCTGATTGCCTACCCTGTAACACTTACCTCACCTGCAACCCTTGTTATCATGTTTTCTTTCTCATATCTACCCACCTACTCTCCCCCATCTTATTCACAAAACATGCAGAGAGTTAAATCACAAACAAAATGATACCTCTTGGGTCAGCAGCAGCTGAGGTGGCCCTTGTCTCGCCCTCCCTCCTCGCTCGCTGGATGCTTCTCCTCGTTCTGCCATGATCACCACCCTTTTTAACTTTGTCTTTCTGCCTTCTAAATCTCGGATCACATTCACTTTCCTTGTCTCTTTCCTCCTTCTCACCCAAATCTCTCATGCAAATACCGTCTCGCCTGCCAAAAGCGCCGCGCTCGCGTATTTAACCTCTCGCATGGCTCTAAAATTAAAACTGAAGTTGCACCCTAGCTTTTCTATTTTTAGAAAAGCTCATACCTAAATAACCGTATCGGTCATATAACCGATATCGGTCATATAACTACCGACATCGGCTACCAAACCGATACCGGCTACACACTCCGCTTTTTGAAACAGGTTCTTTTCTTCATTTCTCATCTAAATTTTTGTCGCGCGCCCGCCTTTGCCTCGCATAAACAACAGAATTTACCACATTTGTTCATCCACCACACATAGCATTATAATTTCATTAAACATCATTTATACAAATACACAACCATCAACTACGAATATCAGGAAACTATCAATCTCTACATCATTTGATCCAACTCATCAGTTACATATATCACAATGTCACAAAACCAACAATTCATCACATCACATATCATTCATATATACGTACATAAAAAAAAAAAAACAAAACCATCAACATCATCCATCTATCAACATATCAACTAAAACTTATCATACATTATATATTACCAACCATTAACAAAATATTTAAACACATTTTTGAACACTACATATGGATCAAAACATCATCTATATATATATATACCGCTTTTCAAAAATACAATGTGCCCTACATCGGGCCTCTCGTGATCTCATAATATACCAAAGCCGCACGCAGCCGCAATACCTACCAAAATCTCTACTCGCTCGCAGCCGGTCTCTCATATCAAAATATACTCGCTCGCAGCCGGTATCAAATGTACAACCCGTACTCGGCTCGCAGGCCGGTATATAATAAATAAATGAATCAATACAATGAATAAGTGTCGGCACGCAGGCCTCTATCAATACAACCGCTTCGCAGACCGGTGCCCGTGTCCCTATACAAAACCATGTCGGGATCTATCGCCTCCCCACCGCCTCGCACCTCTCCCCGCTGGTCCCCGTCGTGGTGCCTCTCGCCTCCGCCTGCCACGGACACGCCAGCTGTGGCTGCCCCTCCCTGAGATCTCTGGCTGTGCGAGGTCTCTGCCCTATGCGCTGCATACGCCTGATACTCGACTCCAGTACTATCAAGAATATCCTGATAATATCGGGCCTCTGCTCTAACCTCCATATAGCGATCTCGCGCCACTGAAGGAGCTGGGGCTGGTCCCCTGGCACCCAACACCAATACCCCGAGCTCGTACTCGCACTCCGTGGCCGCGGTGGTGCCGCCTGCCGCTTGCTGTGGCTCGCCGCCGCGCTCGCACTCGTGGCTGGTGCTGGTGGTGGTGCCGCTCGTGCTCGTACTCGCACTCCGTGGCCGTGGTGCCGCAGTGGTGGTGCTACTCTCGTGCTCGTGCTCGAGCTCGGGCTAGCCGCCTCGTAAGGCCCCTATTCGTGCTCGCAGCAGCCTAGCCTAGCTCCTCGTAAGAGCCGCACTCCGACCTCTGAGCTGATCCCTCTCTCCTATAACGGCAGCCAAGTCCGGCCGCACAGCGTACTATCTCGCCGCTCTCTCTCCCCCCCACCACACCCCGTATGCTCCCGCACCCGCATCATCCACACCCTCACCGCTGGTCTCCGCTACCTGGGCCTGGATCAAAAGGCCGTGGCGCGCCGCCGGCAAGGGGGGCCTCTACATCATCCCTCCCGTACCGAGGGAGGGAGGTGGCTCGCCCTGCCGTAGCCCCATCTCGCCTCGCACTTCTCTCTAGGGGTATCCGCCGATTCTCCCGGCCTCCGTCCCGCTATCCGTAATGTATACTGATCAGCGCACTGTACGCGGCTCTCTCGCCAGCCGGTGACCTCTCGTAGGGTCTCCATACAATGTCTACCGCTGTAAGGCCCTCTAGCAAGTGTCTATAATAGACCACATCCCGACTCGCAACAATCGCCGTGGCTGCCCACGACCCCTAACCACCTCTCGAAAGCCATATCGGATACGACTGTGGCCCCGCTCGCCGAGGTAGCCCTACGCCTCGATGCATACGATGTGCTCGTATGCCCAACAAAGGCAACAAAAATGTAGAACAAATACCAAATCGCTCCTCCTGATAGCCCCATAACTCCTCGTATAATCGCACTGATATACTGTGCCTGTGCATAACAGTGTGCTCCTCCACCATCTCCAAGCACTCCCCATCAATGCTCGTGGGAAGCGGCCTCCTCTCGAGTCCGGGAGGGCGGCAGTGATCCCAACCATCATCAACACCGCTGGTGGCCGTGTCTCGTGACGATGCGCACGGTACATGTCACCGCACCCGATACTCGCGCGGCAGGTAGGTCGCAGCGCGCCGCATCCCCAAAACCTGCAGATGCTTGTCCATCGCAGCTTCGACCTACCGAAGACTCGCTCTCCTCGATCGGTAGCCGCAGGATGCGATACACATCCTCTAATGTGATCACCATATCTCTCGGCCGGCAGATGGAACACATTGGCCGCCGATCCCATCTCTCGATGAGGGCGACCATCAGCCGTGATCCCTCTCTATCGCTCCGTACTCTGACCCCGCCGAGTCCCACCTCGCGCATGATGGCCCAATGCGCCGCAGATACGTGTGGCCTCATCCGACTCAATAGTGGAGGCATCCTATCACGCATCGTCAACTGCTGACGTGCCTGCAAAACCAACCCACATTCTTAGACCTACTCTTTATTATAACATCTACTTTACCATCTAAACCCCCTTTTGTAACACCCAAAACCTAACCCCACACCTAACCCTTCTCCACCCCTAAACCAACCCCCACACCGACCCGCAACCCAACCCAAAAACCCCTAACCCAACCACCACCCCACACCAACCCCCCCCACCCACCCAACCCAACCCAAAACCCTAACCCAACCACCACTCCCACACCTACCCCTTCTCCACCCCCTAACCCCACACCTAACCCTTCTCCACCCCTAAACCAACCCCCACACCGACCCGCAACCCAACCCAAAAACCCCTAACCCAACCACCACTCCCACACCTACCCCTTCTCCACCCCTAACCCAACCCCCACTCCCAACCCAACCCAACCACCCCCCAAAAACAATCAATCTCCAACCCACCCCCCACTCCCAACCCAACCCAACACCCCAAAAACTAAACCCCACCCCAAACCCCATCCCAAACCCAAACACCCAACCCCACTCCAACCACACCCCAACAAGCCACCCAACCCACCTTCAAACCTAAACCCTAAACCCTAAACCCCATCCCAAACCCAAACACCCAACCCCACTCCAACCACACCCCAACAAGCCACCCAACCCACCTTCAAACCTAAACCATAAACCCTAAATCCCATCCCAACTCCACCCTCAACCCATCCCTTCCCCACCGATACCGGCCGATACGCGACCGATGCCGGTCCCCCCATTTCAACCTCACCCTATGCTTTTGCGACCGATGCCGGTCGCCTAGTGACCGACATCGGTCACTGTCTCCTGCCCGAGCCGAACCCCCGCGCGGCCCCCAAAGACCATTTTTCACCTATTTTTACCCATCTACCCACCCAAACACCCCCAAATTTTACACACCTAGCCGCCTTACCCTATCTTACCTATCTACCCTCTCTCTTTTTCAAATTACGTCTATTTACTCCTCATTTCCTAAAACAACTAAATTCCTACCCAAACCCCCAATCTCACTTAATACAACCAAATGCATAAAATAAAGAGTTTAGAACCTACGGGCACGATTTACACACGCTCGCCGTGGTGGGATGGGTGGTGGCGGTCCAGCCTGGTCCAGCCTCCAGCCTCCTCCTCGCTCGTGCTATGGCTCCAATCCCGATCTGCTGGGTCCCCGCCAATCACCGCCGCTCCTCCTCAATCGGGCCCACTATCAACTCTCTCCGCCAATCAAATAGCTCCACCTCACTCAATAACCCTCCAAATCAAGTCTCCACGTCAGACAAGTCAATTTGGATTGCAAATAACAAAAGTGACAATGACAGGCCGTATTTTTCTTTTTATAGGTTTTTCGACCTTAACCGATGTCGGTTTCATTTTTGCCCTAAGAAACCGGTATCGGTCCCTTAACCGATATCGGTCATGCAGAATCGACATCGGTTCGATACCCAACTTTCACCCCATTCTTTGCCCTTCTTTACTCCTTGCCTCTTTTTCACCAATATCGCCTCTGTCCACCTTTGCTGCACAACATTTGTTCACTTGTCCAGCCTGACCTACGGCCTCAACCTACCATTCGGCCCGACCCAAGGCCTCAACCTACCTATTTGGCCCGACCTAAGGCCTCAACCTACCTATTTGGCCCGACCCAAGGCCTCAACCTACCATTCGCCCGACCTAAGGCCTCAACCTACCATTTGGCCCGACCTAAGGCCTCAACCTACCATTCGGCCCGACCCAAGGCCTCAACCTACCTATTCGGCCCGACCTAAGGCCTCAACCTACCTATTTGGCCCGACCCAAGGCCTCAACCTACCATTCGGCCCGACCCAAGGCCTCAACCTACCTATTTGGCCCGACCTAAGGCCTCAACCTACCAATTGGCCCGACCCAAGGCCTCAACCTACCTATTTGGCCCGACCCAAGGCCTCAACCTACCATTCGCCCGACCTAAGGCCTCAACCTACCATTCGCCCGACCTAAGGCCTCAACCCATTGCCCGACCTAAGGCCTCAACTCGGACTGCCTCAACCTACCAATCGACCCAAGGCCTCAACCTACCATTCGGCCCGACCTAAGGCCTCAACCTACCAATTGGCCCGACCCAAGGCCTCGCCCTACCTATTTAGCCCGACCCAAGGCCTCAACCTACCCACCTAACCTGACCCAGGGCCACCGCCCAACCACTTGGCCTGACCAAGGCCGTATCACTTCCATACCATACCCACAATCAACGTTTTATTTTATACATCCATCATGTACCTTGTGTTCAATCGAGCTCACCTGCTCGTGTTTTAGCATGATTAGGGTCCTCGACTTGATCTCGTCGACCAACTTTGCCTGACTTCGACCGTGACGCTTATCCCAACCAAACCAACCACTTGCACCGCCGAACATGCCTAAACGCTCTCGCACCTCACCGTTATATACCCCGAGCTACTTCCTATGCCTTGGATACCAGGATTATATCACCCTTGTTTGGATAAACTATCGACCTTTGCCTATGCATTGCTGGTTTGCTAGTCAAATCATGTACCCTAGTCGTACTATTGCATTTCAACATGCGTCTGCTTCCTTGGACATACCCCACCACCTTACCATCCTCTCTACCACATATACCCTTTATCAACCCTATCCCTGATTTCCCGTTCACTCAATCTGTGATAGATTTGAGGGGGATTACCTATATCCTTAACATGAGAAACCACTTCATATTATTGTCCGCGCAGCTTTACAGAACAAGCTACACGACAATAAGGGGCTAATGTAGACACCAAATTCGTGTCTCACGACCCCCTGTGACCCGCATCCCATTTCGCAACCTAACCTCATTACCTAAACTTTACACAATTATTTATTAATTACCTTGTAATTGATAAATCCACATCACCTTACCCGCCACCTCACTTTGCCACCTCATCATGACCTAGCCCTAACCCTAAACTAACCTAATTAAGACCCATGACTTGGTCTAGACTCACATCCATAACTAATGCCTCCTTACTCGCACCAAAAGCCGACCTTCTAGCCACTTGACCAAGCCCGCAACCGATCTCTCTCGGGAGAAAAGTTAGGAAGGTGGGCTATTTTACTAAAAATAGCCTACTTTTTCCTTACCGATGCCGGCCTCCTACTCGACCGCCGCTTACGCTACGCAACCGCCATCGGTTCCTCGTAAATGGGCTCCCAAACCAAAACAACGGATCGGAATTTCATTTTGAGAGATCACCAAAGGATTTCGATCAACAGAGAGTATCATGAGCGAGGAACAGAGTCCAGATCTTCACTTGACAGAAGCAGTAGACGAGTAAAGAAACCGTAAGTGTTTGCAAACCAAGGAGATCAACTTGCATCTCGGTGGCCAAAACCAAGAAGTCGATCTTGCATGTCCTTTGTCATAACATTTCTTATGTTTCTTGAATCTCACCTCTTAAATCTGCTTTCAATCCACTACCCAACGTGCCATCAGCATCTAACTCATCATTCTTTCACTCCTAATCATCCCATTTCCTAATACCATCCAAAAAATCAGCCATTACAAACACCATAGCCAGATCAAGAAGATCCTATAACCCACCGCTATCGGTTATCGCAAGAATCGGGCCATCGGTTATCATCACCGCATCGGTTATCGAAACCATCGGTTCCTCTCGATCAAAACCAAAACCAACCTTTCCCCTACCCAGCTTTAACAAAATAATTTAATTGATATTTTGCGCTTTTTGTGTTAATTCATATTAATAGGGAACTCGACCACCTTCAAGGGAAGTTTTATATTTCCTGGCCCAAGGCGCTTCCTCATTTATTGTTTAATCAAAATCTTGTGGTCTTGTGTTCTTATTTGCAGTAGTCCTTCCAAGACAAAAAGGAGTTCTCCGCACACTGATCTTTCCTACGGTACGCGCACACCATCTCGACATTCAACAGTATTCCTCCTAACCCTAACCTCATCTCTGGGTACATTTGAAGAGGATGGTTGGGTTGAATGTATGGGTGTCTTGATTGGTATAAGCACATCGTTAGGGCGGTATAACATATTGCAGGTTTTAAAGGGGAGGATCAGCTTTTACGGTGTAGGACTTCCCTCATACTCAAATTTTATGCATCTATGTAATGTTGAGGGAACGCATCCCATGGCCCGGATCCAAGGACGACCCAGCAATATATTATATTGGAACTCTCCCTCAAGGACATAGAAGAGTTCGGGTAAAGTACGTGGTCCTACCCAAATGTTGAGGATCACGGTGCCTAAGGTAGAGGTAATAGCATCATTGAATGACCGCAACATGATGGGGTTGGCACACATGTAGCTAGAAGGGATATTCATTTGTTGAAAAGCTTTTGAAGAGATGATGTTTAGGCTAGCACCCCCGTCAATCATAACACGACGTACACGAATGTCCCAGGACGTAAGCTGAGATGAACAGGCGGGTCGGGATCTTACATACCACGCAAATCGACGATTTCATCTTGAGAGAAACCGATGCAGGTTGTGGTACAGAGACAGAAGTGGTTGGGGCGGTGGGTTGTTTGGTGAGAGAGGCAACGTGATTGGGTGTTAGAATGGAGGCAACAGGCAGGGTTTCATTAGGTAAGACCTCGATCCCTTGAAGAATTTCAACGAGAGCTTGTCGATGAGATTCAGAAGTCTGAATGAGATCATATAGTGTCATTTTTACGGGTGATTGGTGAAGCTGTTTAATCATGGCTCGATGGGCGGCTCCATTAGAGACGGGGTAAGCAGGTCCACGAATAACCACTTTAGGTGGTGGTGCAATCGGGATGTTGGACGGAGAAGGAGAGGACGCAGATGTGCCTTCTTTCGCTTTCTCATTGTTTTTCTGCGCTCGAGTAGCAACACTAATCATATTAATCTCGTAGACCGGAGATGAAGAAGATGATTGGGATAAATCATGGTCTTCAAGAGGTGGGGTTGTAATAATGATAGATCGTGGTGAGGCGGGGATAGATGGTATAGGAGAGGGAATTGAAGCTAAAGGTCTCTCCCTTCGTAAGTTGTCTTTCTTAACCTTTCTATCTGGGAGAGGTGACTGACGAAGGATGGTTTTTAAAGCTTTGCATCCCTCCACATCATGTCCTGGTGTGCGGTGATAAGCACAGATTTTAGACTCATCGTAACCTACAGTGAGGTTTAGACGGGTCATAAGGTCTAAGTGGGGGTAGGGAAATGGTCGCATTCTCTACCAACATGGCAAGGATTTTAGCGTAAGATCCTTTGAGTGGGTCAAAATCGGAGGAGGATGAGGGTATTGGTTGTGTGGGTTTCGGTAATGTTTGGGCGTGGCTGGTTCATATGGGTGGTGGTTTAACCAAGGGGTGTTGACACGTGGTTTTCACTAAACGTGGTTTCTTTGGCGCAGGAGCTACGTTCGGCTGGTTAGATGATGAGGCTACAGATGACATGGTAGCGGGAAACAACCACGGAGAAAGGGGAGTGACAGAAAATAAATCCTTTGATGATGGAGTTTGTTTAGGGTTGATGGGTGGACAGGATACGTGGGGTGATAATGTTGATATACCCTTAGATCCCTGTATGGGTGCAGAAGGCATAGGTTGTTTTGAAGAAAACGCAGGAGGTATGATATATTGGTGCAAGGTGGAAGGATGAGGTCCCAATATGGAAGGTAGGTATGACGATGATGGTTTTGATTGTGATAGAGGCACGGATTGAGCTTGTCTTCTAGGTGGCGGGGCGGCTTTATTCTTGGATAAATCTAGTCGCTTAGGCGGGTGTGTTAGACTGGGTATGGGTGAGGTCCCAAGCGTAGGGGAAGATTTGGCTAAGTTAATAGAAGTGGATGAGGCATTTGGTAGAGGTGAGGGGGGTGAAGGCGAGAACATGGGCATTTTAAGCTTCTGTAAACACTTCGGGTATATGGTGGAGGTCTCAGGATCGGTCATTTGCATTTGAGTAGAATATGGCGTACTCAAACGTTCCCATAGGGCCTGTCTATCTTCTGTGGAATGACAGTCCTCACGTGTGAATGTGAACTTTTGTACGGAAGAAAGGTGGGTTGTGATTCCAGTCCACTGTGGGTGTGATACAGTGAGTAGATGAGGCACTGTATCAATAGATGTTAAGAGGTCAACCGGTCGTTGAAAAGATTTAGGCGATGAAGAACTAATAGGTAAGAGGGCGTGTTCGAGAGGATCCGTCATGGTTAAAGAATTTGGTGATGTCGGTGCAAGAGATTTCTCGTCTAAGGATGTCAAAAGGAGTGGCGTACCTTCCTCTTGTGCAACAAGAGTGGTAGAAGGGGAAGTCTGGGAAATAGATAGATTAGATAACATCCGTTCGCAGTCTTGTAGGGATGTGGTATAAGCAGACTCATCGATGGGAAGAGGAGTCTGGGCAGTTAACTCCTTTATGGGTAAAGGAATGATTTCACTTTGGCTTGATGGTGGTAAAGGAGGTTCGGGCTCCTGTGTTAGTGAAGAGGCTTGATTCAAAATTTTCTCGATAGAGGCTTTGGGCTGGGTATCAAAGACTGCATGGATCTCATGAACACTCTCCTCGGCTAAGATATCCTGGTTTGTGTTACTGTTGGGAGAGTGATTCGGGAATGGTTTGTTGAAGATTTTCAAATTTCGGTTGGCAGGGGCATTAGGATTATCGAGGGTTATATCCCCTGCGTCAACCATTTCCTGCACTATGTTTTTCAACATCTTGCAGTTCTCATGACTGTGTCCCTTCACGTGGTGGAAGTTACAGAAGTCATTTTCTTTGTACCAGGAAGGTATGGCGCGAGTGGAATCAAACCCGGAATGAGGTTTAACAGGAGGTAATGTAATGGCTCCTGCTTTGAGCAATTTTTCCAATATCACACCATATGTTTCTCCCAAGGGAGTGTAGTTGATGGGCTCTGCTTTATACTTATAGGTGGTTTTTGGTGGGGCATTAGACGGTGTTTGAGATTTAACCATCACCGCGTGGACAGCTCCTTTTGATTTAGAAGAAGTGGACGCGTGAGGAGTGGTGGTATTTGGTTTATTGGTAGAATCAGGAGTTCGGAAATTGGGGTTTTTGTTACGCAACCGCAATTTCTCTTCCTCTAAGGCTCGAATCTCTAGTTTTCGAGCCATAGTAAAGGCTTCATCGAATGTATGGAAAGTTTGAATTTGGAGAGTAGGAGAAATGTGCTTAGCACATGCCCGCGTGAAAATTTTGATAAGTTCAGTCTGAGGCAAGGCATATGTAAGTTGGTTGATAAGGCCGCGCCATCGTCCGACGAAATCTGCGATAGATTCGTCTTCGAATTGTCGAATGGCATAAAGGTCGGTGATGGATACTTTCTTAGCAATGTTAATGGAGAAGTGATCCAAGAAAGATTGGGCTAGTTGGTTAAAAGAGAAGATTGAGTGCTGGGTTAAAGCACTGTACCACTCCAAGGCAGGTCCTGATAAGGACATGGGAAAGGTGCGGAGTAACAAGGCATCATCATGGGCAATCAAATAACAAGCATGTCTAAATGATCGCAAGTGTTGTTGAGGATCCTCTTTACTATTAAAACGAGTAAATTTCGGTAGTTCCCATTGAGGAGGATATGAGTGAAGGGGAACAGAAGGGTGAATGGGCTCTGACAAACTTGCTCGTATGTCAAGGCGCTACGACTTCCTGAAACAGAAGCCTCCAGGTTTTGCATTTTGTCCATCATTTGTTTAATTAGATCAGTAGTTGGATGAGATGATGGTGTGGTTGTGGTAAACGGAGGCAAATTGGGCCAAGGACCACCACTGGACAATGGTGGGGTTAAGTGTTGATAAGGTATGGAGGATGAATATGTTGAGGTGACAGAATAGGGATGTCCCATATAAGGTGTTGAGGTTACTGGATACGTGTATGGGAATGAAAAGGTAGGCGGAGCTTGAGAAGGAAAGCTCGTGTGGATAGGTGGCAGAGAGCAAGTCATGAATGGAGTAGTCTGCAAGAGAGATGAGGTAGGGGCAGTCGGTGGTAATGATATGTGGGGTCCAAGATTAGCCAATGAAAAGCCAATCTAAGTCGTATGAACCTCTGAAGCTGTCGGATTGGGAGATGGGGCTAAAGGTGCCGGAAGCAAGGCGGTGTTATCAGGCGGAGTGGGGGCTAAATGAGCAGCTATACTAATAGGCATGCCAACAAAGAGCTGACCATCAGGCGTACGGTCAGGGGCATGAGACAAATAGTATTGTACAGCGCTAGGATTAGCATCCAGAAATTTGGCAAAGTCCTTGTCTCCTACAGGAATTTGGGGGATCTCACTGGTGTCTGTAGGATTCCCCACAGAATGTGAAGGGGGTGATTCAGGTAAAGAAACAGAGCAAGCATGTGAAACCATGGCGGCGGCTTGCTTTCGAGTGATAACAACCATGGACAGGTGTTCACAGTAGGGTTTCAATCTATCCGGAACAGAAACAGCCTTAGAATGGTGAAATTGGCAGGTTGCTGGTTTGTCAGGGGTTGTAGAAGACAGTAACCGATATCGGTCTAGTATCCGATGTCGGTTACACTATAGCCGACGTCGGTCAGGTAACCGATGTCGGTGTAAGAAGTCTGGGCTAACAAGATATAAAAAGGCTGCTAATTTGATTTTTAACAACGTTTAGTATATGTGTCCAATTATTGATCACAGAAGACAGAGTATGAGAAAGAAAACAGAACTAAAAACAAGCAAGATGCACACACAAATCCAGAGATTAACCCTAGGGTTAATTTTAATTATCGTGGGCTTATGCCTTTAGACGTAGAATGATGTCAGAATCCTAAACAAGAGACTTAGGGGAAATGTCAAGTTGTTTTGGCTTATAAGGTTACCTCAATCGGGCGGAGGAATACCACGGAAAAAGGGGGATGTTTGAGCTGTTGTGTTAATTGTGAAGTGATTCGGTATGTGTTGTGCAGTGAATGTAAGATTAATTTCCTATCAATACCATGGATATCACCCCCACGTGTACGACCTGTTACTTAATCTACGTTCACTAGAATTGAAAAACAACAAGCAGGAATGCAATGCACGTGTTTTAAACCCAAATCGAAAATGATATTCGATGAAGCAAAAGAGATGACTTTCACTAATGCAAGATGCAAAAACAAAGCAAGTTCTTTTACCAAAATAATACAAAACCTTATGAATATCTTTAGAAGAAGAAAACAGCAGGTATGCTCCCTATATGAAAGCAAGTAAGAAAGAAAGAAACCCAAAATGGGTCCCACCGGGCGTGCCAAAATGTTTCGCTCGGAATGTTTCGGCTTCTAGGAATAGAGTTGTTTCTATCCTTTCATTCCTTTTAGAAACAGATAGGGTTAGGGCTAGGAGGAATACCTGTTAAATGTCGAGATGGTGTGCGCGTACCGTAGAGAAAGATCAGGCTGATTGCGAAGAACTCCTTTTTGTCTTGGAAGGACTACCTTAAATAAGAACACAAGACCACAAGATTTTGATTAGACAATAAATGAGGAAACTGCCTTGGGCCCAGGAAATATAAAACTTCCTTTCGAAGGTGGTCAGTTTCCCTGCTAATATGAATTAACACAAAAGACTGTAAAATATCAATTAAGTTGCTTCGTTGAACTGGGTAGGGGAAAGGCTGGTTTTCTGGTTTTGATCAGAGGAACCGATGCCGGTTACTGATAACCGATGCCGGTTACTGATAACCGATACCGGTGGGTTCTAGGATCTGTAGGTTGGTCACTTTATGGGGTAGTTGTGTTGTTTGTAAGGCTGTATATAGGTGGTATTAGGAAATAAGGTGATGAGAGGTAGATGAATGATAGTTAGAGGTAATATGCATGCTGGGTAGTGGATTCAGGGATGGATTTATGAGGACTGTAATTCAAAAGGCATAAGAAATGTTATAACAGAGGACATGCAAGATGTGACTTACTGGTTTTGACGAAGATGCAAGCTGATCTCCTTTGCTGTAAACACTTCTGGTATTTCCACTCGTCTCTGCTCGGTCAAGTGAAGATCTGGACTCTGTTTTTCACTCCCAATGATCTCTGTTGATTCAAAAATCATTCGACCTGATCCCAAAATGAAATTCCGATCCTTTGTTTTTGGTTTGGGGAGCCCATTTACAGGGAACCGATGGCGGTTGCGTAACCGATGGCGGTCGAGTAGGAACCGGCATCGGTAAGGAAAAAGTAGGCTATTTTTAGTAAAATAGCCCACCTTCCCTGCTTTTCTCCCGAGAGATCAATCGCGGGCTTGGTCAAGTGGCTAGAAGGTCGGTTTTGGGTGCGAGTAAGGAGGCATTAGTTATGGATGTGAGTCTAGACCAAGTCATAGGTCTTAATTAGGTTAGTTTAGGGTTGGGGCTAGGTCATGATGAGGTGGCAAAATGAGGTGGCAGGTAAGGTGATGTGGATTTATCAATTACAAGGTAATTAATAAATAATTGTGTAAGGTTTAGGTGATGAGGTTAAGTTGCGAGATGAGATGCGGGTCACAAGGGGTCGTAAGACACAAATTTGGTGTCTACAATTTGAGCATCTTATCTTTTAGGCAATTGATGTTTTTAGGGTTAATTATTAAATTCAAGTGAACAAATCATATTAATATTAAGTCATGTGATCATAATAAGGGACCAAACAATAAGAAGTATCTTGTTAGCACAAAATCACAACACCCATTAATGTTTGTAAGTGATATACCTATGTAGTAATTGTGATTTATCGAACATGTAGGTATCCTAAAGTGTGGGACCTTGCAAAATGGGATAGCTCTCTAGAGATGGATGAATTCCTTTCCTAACCTAGTGCCAAGTACTCCAAAATTCATAGGATGGCTAATCTAACCCTAATCTAATGCTTTCCATGGGGATAAGGATAAAAGTTTGCATTGAAAATAAATATACTCTACGGGAAGGTGATGCACCAAGGAGTGTTGAACAATTGACACTGCATGAGAATGAAAAAAAATTAGATTGAAGAGGGTGATTAAGCACCATATATCAAAACAAATGCTGCAAATCCATTTTCCAATAAACACAAACTCATTTGAAACACTGCAATACAAGTCTGATAGTGCACAATAAACTTATATGCAATGAAGAGAGAAGATGCAATAAAACAAAAAGGAGGGTTGTAAACATCCATAAATATGATTTTTATTACTCCATAAAATTGATACAATTCATTACATTAGGGTCAAAGGCATGAAATTTTTATTATAGTGTTTAATGGGGAGGTTTGAAATACCGCAAATTTCTTACAGACAAGAAAGAAGGGAGGTGAAATGAAAAGCATCTAACCTTTTGAAATGATCCTCCTTACAATTTATAGAAAATATTTTGAGAGAGGAGGGATAAATTTGAAATCTAGAGTGTATGGAGCCCCATCTCTTCTTACATCATCCATTTGTTCTACCCATGTCTCTTGTAGTTGGCCTCTATGACGAGCAAATTGGTGTCCATACTCTATTAATAACTCCTTCACTTACCCCCACTATTCACTATTCCTCAATTTCAGAGTCTAGAACATTTGAAAATACACTTTGGATGTTCCCATATTGAATCTCTCTTTTTCCCCTTTCCATCAATTAGTATTATATGAAAATCGAGCTCTTTGGGCTCAAGATATGCTCATTTGAATAAATGGTGTTTTAGGTGTGTATTTGGGCCTGCAATGTTTTGGATTAACAAGCCACTTGTTGAGATACTTAGCAAGCTAGGTGATTTTTATTGTTTTTATATTTTACGAGCCCTTCCACCTTCCTCCATAGAATGTCTAATCACCCTCTCGAACCACCTTAACTCGGTGGGCTCAAATCATTTTCCACTTTGGATGCTTGGCGGGCTCATTTAGCATTTGAATCGGCTTGGTTCATGAACCCGCTAAACCTCGACATCTAGCAAACACCTATTCACTCACCTACCCAACACACTTTAGGAATCACCCCACCCATTTTAGGCTTCCCGAATGAGCCCCACATTTCTTCATTTGGCTTGTTGGGTTCCTTTGTTATTAGGTCGTCATCCTCCTCACTCGACCTTCGAGCTACCCACGCAAACGATCTTGAACACTTAGACATTTTCTCAATCCATTTGTTTGGTTTCACATCAATGAGGACCTTTGTATATTGATATAAATAAGTCTTGCCAACTCAACTTTGACCTAGCCCACATGCTAGTTAGCTCACCCATGGGCCGAATTTACATGGCCTCTTTGCATCGACTACCTCGATTATCAAGATCACCATCCACACAATATGATTGCTTGAAACCACATCGTAACCTACTACCCAACTCATTTCCTAATCTCTACACGACTTAAGAACCTCTTGCATCATATTTTCATATTTCGACCCCTCCGCGCCCTTTTCACTATTCATCAAGTTGCCCTTCCAAAATCCCCGAACCCCCAAAGTTCGGAGTTTCGAATTTCAAGCCTTCAACTCAATATCCACCTTAGCACTATTCACTAGGCTCGGCTAAACATCTAAAACTTTGAGAGCATGAACCCCAAATTTGACCTACCTTATGTGCATTGACCTCTGAAATTAGGAGTTTCACCCTTTCAGGATTTTCCACCCTATTGAGCTCATTCAATTCCTACATTTTCCAAATTTGAAAACTTCCAAAGTCCGAAGTTTTCGGACTTTAGACCATGTGTCAAGTGTTCAAGCCCACTTGCTTCGCTAGTATTCACCCATGCCAACTCAAGCTAACCTCCATGTGACACCTTAAACCCCTTTAGCCGGCCCCGCATTTTTTCCCCAAGCTTCATGGATTGATTCCCCGATCAAATTCCCCACCTTTGTTGTTTCCCACATGACATATGAGCTGGCTCGATTTAGCCCCTTACGTAATGTTTCGAGTTTTGGATTTCCCATAGTGGCTTAGCTTGCCGTGATGAGTTCTCATTGTGCACTCAACCCAATTTATCATATGCTACGAGATATGCATTTCTCTTCATGCATTGCAATACTCTCGCGAGCTCAAGAGTTTGATCCCAAGAACCGAACTTCACGGATCCCACATACACTACCAGAGATTTCCTATAACTTGGTATCAACCCCGATCTCAGTACATTTACTAGTGCTTGGATCTCACTCGCTTTCTAATCTAATTACCGAGTTATCTCTTCCCGATCCTCTATTTCAAGCTCAATCCCATAGCTCAACCCTCATGTATACTGTGCAAACACCCTTGTGAGATCACTCCTCTTTGTTGGCGGTGAACCAATCCTCTTGCAATGCATTAGCCCACCAACCTTTCCATGCCTAACTCGGGCCTAATCTAAAATCTTCACCTACAATGAGCCATTTTCCTTTAACCCCGAATGACCTTTGCGTTAGCCAACTTGGCTCAACCCGCTTTACACATGTCAATTCAGCTTGCCGAGCTACTCGTTGAGATAATTTTAGCATGTTGGCCAAACATTAGGACCTTTTGCAATCATTTTTCCCGGAATCCAAGATATTGAATTTTTTTTATTTTTCAAACTCGGAAGCTCAACAAGACTAAGTAAGATGGGTTTTGGGGCCATTCACACAATTTGGCATTTTTTTGTTATTTTGGCCGAGGTGGGACAACGGGGCTCGCTTTTCCTCCCTTTTAAGTAGAATCTTAAGGGTAAAAAAGTAGAAGAGGAAAAAATCATCTCATGATCTCAACACTCCCAAAGCCACTAAAATTATTCTCAAAACCTCGAAATCAACTATAAGCTCAATTTCATCTATGGATTCCCGCTTTGTGCTCAAGATTTTCCATTTTTCCCGGGGAAAATGGATAAGAATTTTAATGACATGCAGGACATCTATCTGCTAGATGTTCATAGACCAGATTACTTGTATGCATCGATTAGGCACGAAGTCTCCCGTAATAATCCAAAACTGATTTGGACCTTGAAACCTGCACTTGACAACCATCTTGAGACACTTTCAAAACATGGAACAAATCATCGCTTGCTCAAATTTTCCAACTTTAATAAGAAAATCTTAAATTTATCATAAGTGGAACTTTGATTTGAAATTTTCTTTTCCCTCTCTACATTCTTGATCTGCATGAGACTAAAAATGGTTCCCTGAACCTTTCCAAAAACTGATTTTTTCAAGTATGAAGCACACTTGAACTCATGATTGCATGATATACGGTATCTCATTGCATAATTTTAAGAAATACATTTGTTGGTTTTAGAGATCATGGAACTCTATTAAAATTTAATTTGACTCCTCTTGAAAATTCCATCTCCGACCCACTTCTTGGAACATTGCTAAAACCGTAGTTTCCCTCAAATCATAAGATGTTCGATTGAACCAAATCCAAAGGATGAGTAAGGAAATTTTGAGGTTGATCTTCTGCTCAAAACCCTAGAGGATCTTAAATTAATTGGGAAGGCCACTTCTTGAGACTGAATTTCTAATCTATGGAATCACCGTAAGCTCAAGCTATGAGTGGTCTAAAGGGATAAGAGAATAAAACTCTAGAAGTGGTCCCTAAATCAGATTTTAGTTGTTTTGCATTTTGAAACCTTTTGAGGATTGCAATTGTTCCTCACAATTTTGAGCTTCCTGTTACAACATCTCTTTCTTGAGAGTCATACTAAATTTTGCAATGATACAATTAGGAGGAATAAAACCTATTCCTACAACATGTAGGGAAACTGAAACCTATTCTACAACAAGAATAATGTGCATACACAATTAGAGGAATGGAAATCCTAAAATAATATGTATAAGGGTGAAAATTTTCCCTTTCAATAAAAATGCTTAAGATAGATTCTCGTTGACCATAATCTGTAGTTCTTCTCCATCCATATTAGATAGATGGAAATCATTGTTACCTTTACTTCCTATGACCATGTAGTGGCCACTCTAAATGGCATCCAAGTTGGAATGTTTTCCTAGATTAGCCCGATTCACATCCCATTTCGTAACCAGGTCTCCCTCCTTGAAGGTCCTAGCTTTGGCTTTCTTGTCAAATAAATTCTTAATTAAGGCTTGATTTTTCTCCACATTTTGTGTTACATGCTCTCTTATTTCTTCCAACTCCACCAGATCTACCTACCTAGCTTCCATTGGCTTGAACTTGGACAATTCTAGTTGCTTCATGAGCTCCAATGTGGGAAAATCAAGTGATATGGGAAACCATGCTTCCTTCCCGTAGAACAATTTGTAGGAGAGCTTCATGTTGACCTTTTGGGTGTTATCCTATTAGCCCTCAAGGCTGATTTAAGCTTGGTATGCCACGTCCTCTAATTCTCATCCAAATTCTTTTTGATAATCCTCATCAAGTTCTTGTTTATGGACTCTACTTTCCCATTACCCTATGGGTAATAATTTGAGGAGGTGCTCAAATAAATTTTATTCCTAACAGCCCATTCAATGATCTTGGTGCCTATGAATGTTAGAGCATTATCTTATATTATAGTAGTTGGGACTCGAATGTTGTCATTATTCCTTTGTAGAAGTCTAGTATACTACACTCGTTGGCTTCTTTGAGTCATATTACCTCGGTCCACTTGGTAAAGTAGTATGTTGTTAAATCCACTTGTGACCTAGGTTATAATTTCAATTAATGACCCCTATGAAGTCCAATCCCCACTACATGAATGGTTTCTCAACCAAGATTGGATGTACTGCTAGCCTCTCCTTTCCTATAAAGAATGCACATTTCTTACATTTCTTAATCCATGCATAACAATGACTTAACAATGAGGTCCAATAATAACCAAATTTCATAATCTCGAGCGATGTTACTCGTGGTGAAAAATGACCACTAACCTCTCCATCGTGAATATCATGTAACACCTTTTCGATATGATCTGTACTAACACACCTCAATAGCACACCATTTACATCCTTCTTGAACAAAACACCGTCAACGAGAACATATGGAATAGCTTGGAGTCTAAAATATCTCCTCTTTGTTTTTCTCATCCCCTGAGGGCATAAACCTATTTGTAGGAAATGTAACAAATCATGAGTCCAATAAAGAGTAGGCACACTATAATTTTCTTGTTCTTGATTATCCTCTAATACTAAAACATCTTTTTCTTCCTCAAGATTTGATTCATCACTTTGACTAGAGGCCATTTTATCACACAATCCCTTTGCATAGACCAATTTGATGACTTTAATTTCAATGTAATACTCCATTACTCGGGTGATCCAACCTGCCCGCTTCTCATTCAAGTCCTT
Source organism: Taxus wallichiana var. yunnanensis (assembly GCA_018340775.1). Taxonomy (NCBI): domain Eukaryota; kingdom Viridiplantae; phylum Streptophyta; class Pinopsida; order Cupressales; family Taxaceae; genus Taxus; species Taxus wallichiana. Next base: position 790,681,694 of record CM031237.1, on the reverse strand, counting down.
GTTCAAGAGGAAATCCTTGACTCCCGCATGAGACACCAATATCTGAATTCTATTATTTGAGATCAAATTGTTGAACGTTTTAAAACTCCTGATATTACGAGGAAATGCTTCTCAATGAAGGAGTAACTCACTTAAGAGTCCTCCAAGCTCGACTAAAGAAGGAAACTGTTTGCTCGAATCCTTCTTTATTCTATTGCACAAAGATAGTAGAAATAGTGTCCAAACCATTGAAATCATAGAGCATGAAGTATTTAGAAAAGTATGGATTGATGAGAATTGGGGTCCGAGATATGACATGTTTGATATCTTCAAAACTCTGTTTACCTCTCTCTCCACTTAAATTCCATACTCTTCTTTAACATCATGGTTATTAGCTTTACAAGAGCAGAAAAATCTGGCACAAACTTTTAGACAAAATTAATCTTCCCCAAGAAGCTTTGGAGGGCCTTCTTATGAATTGGTAGTGGAAGTTCCCAAATATATTCAAACCTATCTAGATCAATCATCAATCCTTCCTTAGACACAATTTGGCCTAGGAGCTTTCCTTCATGGGCTAGGATTATACATTTTTGGGATTCAAAGACACTCAATCTTCCGCATCTCTGGAGAAGTTACTTGAGGTAAAACATGTGACTTGTCATGTTCTTGGAGGTTACAATAATTTCATATAGGTACATAAGAACAATCTTATTTATCAACCCCTTGAATTCCATTTCCACATCCCTTTGAAATGTAGCTCTAGGGTTTGACAACGGGAATGGAATTTTCCTATAGGAATAAGTTCCCCATTCGATGGTGAAGGCTATTTTTAATTGATCCTCTTATTTTACCATAATATGATTTTAACCCAATTATCCATCTAGGAGAGAGAATATTTATGAACCGGCTACTACCTACAAGATTTTCTCCATAGAAGGAAGTATAAGTGGTCTTTGAGAGATGCCCTATTTAAATCCCAAAAGTCCACACACAACTTGATTTCTCCATTCCTTTTCCTGACCAACACCATATTTGCAACCCAACTTGAGTGCTTGATCAAAAATATGATACTTGCCTCTATCAACTTATTCAACTCTTTCTTCATGAGAGGCTCAATATGAGGGTTGGATAGTCTTTTCTTTTATCTAATAGGATTATCTTCTAGATCTAGTTTGATAGTATGTTGTGCCAAATTTGTATTAAATCCCCTCAAGTCCATGTAGCTCCAAGAAAATACATTTGGGAAATCTTTGAAAAGCTGTATGAAATCAGATTTTTCTTTATCAGTACTCAATTTTCCAATTTGTAGTACCTTGCCCTCTCCAGCTAAAATGGACTCCGAATCCTCCCCTTTAACCTGAATGTTGGCCTTCTCTTTTTAGAATTGATCATTTGGACTAAATATTTACTCTAGATTCACTAGCCCCTTAGGTAATTTGTTCATCTCTAACTACACTACTTGATTCCCATACTGCTACTCTAATTTATTTTGATTCCTAGTTGAGAACTCAACCTCTTCCTGTAAGAAATTAATGATTTGTTGATCACTCTCAAACACCTTCCATCTTGTGTTTTTCTCTAGTACAATTGGAATTACAATTACATGGATATGTGGCTGCATTTTATCTCTCTTAATACTATCCACCACATCAAATGTTGCTCCAATTGTTGCAAGTTTGTCTATAGCCTCATTCTTCTTCCTTGGTATGGAACTGATATTAAAGGCTCCAAAGTATTTGATGAGGTCCCCACCTTGTTCTTGTGGATTTTTATAAAATCATTTTGATATGCATTGTGTCCTTTGGCTTGATTCACAATTAGTTCACTATCTCCGAATACCTACAAATTTTTGATACCTCTTTTCTTTTCCAATACAACCGATGAATTAAAGCCTCATACTATGTTGTATTGTTTGAACAAGTGAACTTTGAAAACCAAAAGCGGAGTAGTATTTAAATTTTTGTGTTGAAAAAGTATTACACCTCCTCTAGTGCCCCTCTGTCTACTTCTCAAACCATAAAAAAACAACTGCCATACTTCATTTTCATCTTTATTTTCTCGTGAGGTTGAGGATGGGTGGATTTTCTTCATGTAGGTAATAAATGTCTAATTTATCTTCTTCATCTCCTTGTATAGTTAAAAATCATGCATCTTATTTTCCCATTCATCCGACGTTAATTCGGAAATCCCTCAACTTTAGTGCCCATTTTCGAGTGTTTGGACAATCCTCCTACTTAAAAGATGAGCAAAGTTGGATTTTTTCAAACTTATTACATGAGGCTCAATGTGGAAATTGGCAATTGGTTATGACCTGATTGTAGCCTTAGCTCCATATCTAGTTCTAAAGAGCATGTGGGACCATTCTACTGATAGGCACTGTCAATCTTAACGGTGATGTCTCTTGATAGACATATGGAAAAAAGTGGTGGCAAGTGAATTACTAACATATATTGTAGGACTGTGACATTGGGACATGCATGCATTGTTAGGCTTAGTCCTTTAATCAATCGAGAATGTTTCAACTACTATCCCATCTAATTACACCACTCCCTTCAATATCGGTTCATACTTAATACCTAGCTAAACTGATATCCGCTTTGGAATCACCGAGCTACTTGCTTCGAATCGATCATACAATTATGCACTAACTTATCTATAATGATCAAGTGGCACATAGAAAAGTGGAGGCTTCAAATTATTACTTGGTTTACCTCCTTCTTGTTGTAATGTGTTAATAAGAACCTTATCCTAATTTCTCGATGAATCATTTAAAGTGGACCAATTTTCCATAGCTACTTACAACAAATCATGTTACCCTAGAATTGTAAGTGATTGCCACATGGAAATTATTAGATGCATTTTATTCATTTGATAAATGATATTAAAGGGAGATGGATTGTCCTTTTGCTGCTCCTTACTTGGCATAGTTTTTTCTTGTACATGAACTTGTACTTGAGCTATCACAATATGTGCCTTATGCTAGCTTTGTACATTCGGGGCTGCATTTGACTTGCTAATTACCTATGGGGTGAGATTTGGTTAAGTATGTGAGTTTGGTTAGAAGAATGTAATTCTTCTATGTTCCTCTTTTTTGACCATGTGTTGACTACTATACTTTGAGGAGGAGCTTGGTTTACTCCACAAAAGTCTTCCAATTGCTAACCAACTTGACTCAGTGTGGTTTCAGTTGGAGGATCCTCTCTTGGATTTTCTTGTTGTTGGTTTTCTTCCTCCTTTGTTTACTGGGTCACACCAACTGTTTGGGTTGGAACCAAGGCTTTAGATATTGAAACTGCAATCAGATTATTCGGTTGAAATAGCCTAGTAGCTTGACGCTGTCCTTGGTTCTGATTTTGATCTACAACCTAAGCTAGAGGTCTATTTGATTGATATGGGGGCCTATTTGCTTGAGCTTGAGGCTGATATGGACTAAAATTATGAGCTTTCTTCCTCTTACCAGTTATTAGTTCATTTCCAAAGTTTTGAAGCTTCTTCATCACCTCCTAAAGTTCATTGGAAGTTCTTGAAGAAGGGGAAGCTTCACTTTGTCACTATGATTTCTCCATGCACGAATAGGGTTGAAATAAGGTGTTTGAATGGTTACAGGGTTTCCCATTTCTAGACATAGAGGTATAGGTGGCCTAGGTGCAAGTTTTCCTACTTGAATAAGATAGTTCTCCACTTTGATGGCTATGTTTTAGGATCCTAGTACCATCGTTCCTCCCATAGAATGTATCATCATGGCTATGTCTAAATTTATAGCCTCGAAGAAAAAGAGGAACACACCTTGGGAAGTTGGTCTCACGGCCACTGGTATTCTATCCCATGTCTTTTTTGAACGGAAATTCTAATCTACCATCTACTCATTTAGACTCTCTTGATTATTTTTAATTATTCCAATAAAGACAAATTGTCTACCCTTTCCCCAAACTAATCATAGAGGTCTGTACACAGTTGATTCTAGTTTGTAATCGACCCTCTGTTAAGCTCTTAGATGATTGCAAAGCCTTTCCCTTGAAAGAGGAAGATAAAAATTAACTACAACATACATATCATTGATCTCATGAATTGCACAGAATTATAATGTCCTAATATGGTCAATAGGGGTTGTATGATTCTCTCCAATGAAGTAGGGGATTTTTTTAATGTTACCACCAGGATTGGATTTTGTGCATTGAGGGCGAGTGGACTACTACCCGTGAAGTTGAAAAAAATATTTGGTGGCACTTGATGAGCCATTCTGATTGGTCTAAGGACCCTAGTTGAATGAAAGGTCTACCAGGTGGAGGTGTAGACAAGGTCCTATTAGGTGGAGATGGTGATCTTTGTGGTCTTCTTCCTCTCCTTCCTCTTCCTGGAGATAATTATAGGTACAAAATATTCCTTCTTCTCTTGTCTCAAATCTGGTTTGAATTCTTCTCATGTACTTGAGAAACCTATGTTACTATACCACTGAGTTTTATCCATGGGAAATTAGCCTCTAAAAGCTAGGGTTTTACTTAGACACACACACGATCTTGAAAAACTAAAAAAATAGATTTGAAGATCCTGTATATTAATTTTCTAAAGTCAAAACTTTTCTTATAACTGGAAGTCTCCAAGATTATGAATTGTAGAGAGATCCCTGAAATCTTGAAGCTAGAAAACTACGAGAATCCAAAAAAATAGTGCACAATAACCTCTAAATTTCCGAAATCTTAAAACAAAAATTCCTAAATCTCTAAAGTTCCAAAATTCAAAACACAAAATTTTGAAATGCAAAAAGTCCCAAAATTCTGAAATCTCAAATGTTCTAAAATTCCAAAAACCCAAAAATTTCAAAATTTTTGAATCTCAAAATCCTAAAACGCAAAAAATTGCAAAATTTTGAAATTCAAATATTTAGATTTCTAAGAATCCTCTTGATCTTAAACCTCCGATCTATCCTTTGGTAAAATTTGGGCTTTTTTTGCTCATGAAAAACCTCCAAAATTGATTTCAAAATATGACCCTAGAGTGAAACTCCAAAGTCTCAAATCTACAAAATATGAAGTCCGAAAACCTCCAAAGTTGTATAAATTAAATCTTGTCCCACTGTGTGTGCAAAAATGTTATCATTAAATCACAACACCCATGAATGCTTGCAAGTGAGATATTTAGGCGATTCTATCGTGATTTTTCAAACATGGAGCTATCCTAAAGTGTGGGACTTTACAAAATGGGATAGCTGTCTAGAGAAGGCCAGATTCCTTTCCTAACCTAGTTCAAACTAATCCATAGTGTAGAGGATGGCTAATCTAATCCTATTATAATTATTTCCAAGGGGACACAGATATAAGTTTGCATTGAAAATAAATCTAATCTAAGGGAAGGTGATGCACCAAGATGGAGTGTTAACAATCTACACCGCATAAGAATGAAAACAAGTAAGATTGAAGAGGGTGATTAAGCACCATATATATAAAAATTTGCTACAAACCCATTTTCCAATAAACAAAAACTCATTTAAAACCCGTAATATAAGTCTGATAGCATTTACAATAAACTTATATGAAATGAAGAGACAGGGATGTAATAAAACACAAAGGAGGGATGTAAACATCCATAGATATGATTTTTATTGCTCCATAAAATTGATACAATTAATTACATCAGGGCAAAGGCATGAAATTTTCATTACAATGTTTAAAGGGAGGTTTGAAACCCCGAGATTTCTTACAAACAAGAAAGAAGGGAGGGAAAATGCAAAGTTTCCAACCTTTTGAAATGATCCCCTCCTTACAATTTATAGAAGATATTTTGAGAGAGGAGGGAGAAATTTGAATTCTAGTGTATATGGAGTCCCATGTCTGCTTGCATCATCCATTTTTATGATCATGTCTCTAGTACATGGCCTTTATGCTTGAGGAAATAGGTTCCCATACTTCAGTAATAACTCCTTCACCTACCCCAAATATTCACTATTCCTCAATTTCAAAGTCCAAAACATCTCGAAAATGCACTTTAGATGATCCCATTATGAATATCTCTTTTTATCCTTTCCACCAACCGGTGTTTGATGAAAATATGAGCTATCAAGCTAAATATATTCTCATTTGAATAAAGGGTGTTTTAGGTGTGTATTTGGGCATGTAATGTTTTGGATTGATGAGTCGTCTCACCAAGCCATGCGGTGAGATGGGTGAGTTTTTGTTGTTTTTGGATCCTGTGAGACCTTCCATCTTCCTCCATCGAACACCGGATCACCCTCTCGACCCATTGTTAAATTGGCGAGATCCAAAATCATTTCACACTCTAAATGCTTAGAGGATCATTTTACATTTGAATCAGCTCGGTTCATGACCCACCAAACTTTCGATATTTGAAAATCATCCATTCACTCACCTACCCAAGTGGACTTTGGGAATTAGCCCACCCATTTGGGTTGTTTTCTTCCTTGGTGGTTTGTTCATAATCCTACTCACTTGACCTCACGAGCTACCCACGTGACACTCTTGAAAAATCAACCATCTTCTCAATCTATTTGTCAAGTTCCACGTCCATAGGGACCTCTAAATATTGATTCGAACCAATTTCACAAACTCGTATTTGACTTAGCCTCGCATTCTCATTAGCTCACCCATGGGTAAAAATTTACGTGGCCCCTTTACATCAACTAGCTCAATTATCGAACTCACCAACCCCTAGGTATGACCGTTTGGAAAAAACTCATAACCTACTCCCCATCTCTTTTCCCCGAGCTCTACGCTACTTAATACCCCCTTACATCGAATTTTCAGATTTTTGACCTCTCCGAGCCATTTCACTATTCATCAAGTTGGCCATCCGAAATCCCCGATTCCTCGAAATTCTAAACTGTGAAATTCAGAGTTTGAAATTTTGGGCCTTCAACCTGCTATCCACCTTAACACTATTCATCAAGCTCAGTTTAATGTTTGAAACTCTGAAAAATTGAACCCCAAAGTGTACCTACCTTGTACACTTTGACCTCTCAAAATTCATAGTTTCGCTCTTTTAAGCTTTTCCACCTGTCGAGCTCATCGACTCCCCATGTTTTCCGAAGTTGAAAACTTCCGAAGTCGAAAGTTTTCATACTTCAGACCATGTGTCAAATCTTTGAGCCTATTCACTTTGATGGGATTCACCTATGCCAACTTAGGTCAACCTCTATGTGATGCCTTTAACCCCTCTAGCCGGATCTGCAATGTTTCCCCAAGCTTCATGGCTTGATTCTTGACCAAACTCCCCACCTTCATCGTTTCCCATGTGACTTCAAAAAATGTCTTTGATTTTTGGGTTTCCCTTAATGGATTGCCTCGCCATGATGAGCTCCCATTATGCACTCGACCCCATTTCACCTGTAATCTAAGCTATGCATTTCTCACCATGCACTCTAACACTTCCATGAAGCTCTACGGGTATGATCCCATGCCCTTAACTTCATATATTCCATATACATGGCCGAGCTTTACTGCAACTCGCCGTTTCCCTAATCTCCATGCTTACCATCACTTGGATCTCACCCACTTTCCATTTCAAGCCTGATCCTCTATTTCGATCTCAATCCCACAGCTCGGCCCTCGTGTAGACTATGCAAACACCCTTATAAGCTCGTACCTTGTAGTTAGCGACTGAACCACTCACCTTGCCACTGCATTATCCCATCACCCTTACCATGCCTAACTCATCCCTAAGTCAAGCTTCTCATCTCCGTGATAAGCCATTTTCCTTCAACCTTGAATGACCTCTATGTTAGCCAAATCGGATCGTCTTGCCTTACACCTCTTAACTCGGCATGTCAAGTATCTCTCCGAGCTAGTTGACGAGATAATTTCAGCTCATTGGCCAAACATTAGGTCCTTCTATAATCTTTTGTCCTCGGAACCCCAAATCTTGAAATTTTTATATTATTCAAACCTCGGAGGCTTGAGAAGACCGAGGGAGATGGGTTTTGGGCACGTTCATACAATTTGTCTATTTTTTCTTGTTTTGGATGAGGCAGACCACAGGCCCAAGTTTCATTCCTTTTAAGTAAAATCTTAAGGGTCAAAACGAGAAGAGGAAAAAATCCTCTCATGATATCAACACTCCAAAAGCCACTAAAATTGATCTTGAAACATTAGAAACTCGCTATAAGCTCAATTTAATCTTTAAGCGACATGCTTGGTACTAGAATCCCATTATGCCCCGTTTTCCATTTTTCTAGAGGGAAAAATGGATAATAAGTACTTATTACCACCTAAGGTTGCATCCATTAAGGAATTTAGAACTACATTTACATCCATCTAGCTGCATCACAAGGGAAAAATCTTGGTTCATCTACATCACAATTCAAAGGAGGGGAGAATATTACATTCCATGCATAAATTATTTACATTCTACATTGAGATACTTTCTCACTACTTCAAGTGTGACACACAAAAGAGTAACCTAGGGCACAATTCCACACACACACACACACAAAACCACATTGGAGTCCGAGATGTAGTCCAACGCTTAGTTATAAGTCCATCATTTTGGAAGATTAGGAAATTTTGACACCTTCATTTACATCTTTATTTTTTTGGGTTTGATGCTTTGTTTCGGGTTTTACAGGTGATTCATTAATTCTATATCCATAAGGACATTTGGCAGAATTTAGCGACACAATAAAGCAACAAACCACAAGGGTTTCGCACCATCAAGCGTCCTTGTAAAATTAGCTTTCAGACCTTCTACATAGAATAGGACACCTAAGGCACTCCCAATCTTATACAGGTGCCCCAGTCTAGCCAAATAACTCGATATGTACTTTTATAGGCTCATGTATGATAGTATTCTAATCTTGTTCAACCGGTTTCCACTCGGATATAGTCCAACAACCTCCGTGAATTACCTAAGGATCTTCTAACCCTCTTTACACTTTAGGGTTTCATATTTTAATTTGTTAGTTTATTTGGTATTATTTCAATATTATATTATTTATTTATTTACTGAAAATTTGCATTAGATTAGGCTATTATTTACATTTTACCAGAATAATTTTGGTGAACCCCGACCTTCAAATCCACCTTCTCTCTAGGGTTTCTTTCTTCTTATGCCTGTCACCCGTAGTGGTCATGTTTTGTCTTTTCAATATTTTGAGCTTCCTTCATCTTTCCATAGAATTTCCAAATCAATGGTTGATATCTCCACATCCATGGCTACAACTAAAAATCCATTGGATAACTCTCACAATGTTTCTCTTAGGGAAATAAAAGCATCTGATAGTGAAAAATCATACGATGAAGATACCAATGTTGACCAAGAGAAATTAGACACAATCAATGATTTTCAACAAGCTTTACAAAGTAATCCCACTCATCTTCCGCATATTCTATGTGCTTTGATTGCTACTAAGAGCACATGTGATGCTTCAAAACATCTAGTTTATCACTCATTGGCTCCCATGGCCTCCACTTAACCCCTTTATATTTCATCTCCCATTCCTACAACTACCGGTGTTGTCATTCACCCTAGCATTCCAAATGCATAACTTGGATCTTTTACGAATACCCCTTATTTAACTTCCTTATATCGGATCTAGAGACAAAAATTCACTAGCTTAAACTCATTACCTCTAATATATCACAATATTTGAATTCCACTTCTATTATGCACACTCTATTCACACCCATCATTTCCACCTATCCATTACTACCTAACTTCATCTCCCCCAGGTTACCCATCTTCAAAGGCCATGGTGACACCCAAGAGCATCTATGAGCTTTTCATGTAGCATGCCTCGATTATGCGAGATGAGCATATCCTTTTAGGTAAGCTATTTCCTACATTTTACAAGATTATATGATGTGTGGGTTTTATGACCTTCTTTCCCACTCGGTAACATTTTTCACACACTGGTTTATTATTTTCTCACTCACTTTTCTATCAACATCGGCTCTAATATATTTTACACTTAACTCACACAAATTAAGAAGGGATCTAACGAACACTTAGTAGATTATGTTTTGCAATATAAAAGCAACTTAGCTAAAATGTCAAATATACTTGAAGATTATGAGATTTAGAACTTACTGCGTCAGAGTCTATTCCCACCTCTTTAAGAGAGTGTTCTCTTTGAGACATTTCCATTTTATCAACTTTTTCATACTCTTAAGCTTTGTGAAACCAAGATATTATCTATAGGAAATCTTAAATATCAAGTGTAAACATCATAATATACATGTTTTCAAAGTAATGCGACATTCAAACTGTCTACAACTAAACCAATAGACAAAAAAATTACGGCTAATGCGGTATCCACCATTGAAGAGCTTCGATCATAACCACTTTAGTGCATAATCACTAAGGTCATTGATCACATATTCAACTACCACAACTTGTCGATAGTAACCTCATCACACTTCCTCATCCACTCCAATTAGGTCCATAATGACCAAAAGGGTGTAATTGCAATGAAAACTCTTATTGCAACTATCATTAGTACATAGGGTATTCCACATGCCATTATTTTAAGCTCTGTATTCTTATTTAGGACCTAATCAACAATGGTAAAATCAAGCTTCTAGAACCTACCATTTTTGCACTTGTCAACAAAAATCATAAGCTCAAAATCTTTAAATGAGTCCTCTACCGGAAGATGACGTGAATGAAGCTGATTCCTTAGCTAATTATATATATCGAAATGTCTCCTCCTGTATCGGGGAATATTGACTTACTAGTTACATATATCACGACACTTCTCCACTGATCATTTCTTTCTTTGACCATTATTATCATGTGGCATTTTGTGTTAATCACTTAAAAATATTACCTCTATCATATCTATCCCTATTAATAACACTAAGGTTGATCCATCATGGCCCATTAGCGCATGTTCTATTCCACATGTTTTTACTATCCGTTATCTGATTTCACAAATTTCATATCCCATGAACAATTCATATGGCATCGTCAAAATTCATGTTACATTAGGTCCTTTCACTATTATTTTATCCTTCCTTATTGAATAATAAATTGATGGATGTGACACACTTCTAGGCCTCAATTGGATTAGCGGTGCAAGTCTATAATCTCCACGAATCATCTGTATCTAAAATGTATCCATAATAATCAGGTAATTTTGATTGATGGTGTGCCTCCATGTACTCCATGGTTGTGCGTACCCCTCATAATAACTAATGTCTCATCTCGCTTCATCTAGTACACCACAACCCATAACAGTGAAATAAAAATATACTCCTAGCTCACCTACTCACACACACTTCATCCAACATCATTGATCTGTTAGTCTAACACACCATTATAGGCCCATTCCTAGGACAATTATTGTATCTTGACGTAAATCATCATCTCATTTTATTCCATGTGGGTTTCCATCACTTTGCCATGTTCGCTTCACATGTATCTCCATCACCATCACATTTGGTTGTGCCAATGTGCCCATCATATAATCATCCATTACATGCATATATAATTCACTCACATGTGAATCATTTCTATACTATACCACCACTACTAGAGCATATTCACACGCTTTCATCACCATAATCATCAAGTGAAGGACCTTCATCCTTTAATTTCATGAGATAGCTTACTCATCACCACATACCCAGGGGACATCACACTTATCTCTCCTACCATTAGCATAAATTTTACATTCACATTATCACACACCTACCTCCTAACATAGACATCTTCATACACCATTCGATAGCATCACCATTTCTCGATGAAACACCCTAGTCTCATGGTCTATACTTGGTCTTGAGGGTATATACATCTTCAATGGACCACATCACACTCACACATTCAAGCATTCAATATTTTCCTCATGCGATATTCCTAAATTAGTGATATACGATTTAGGATACATCATCACTGTTATGGAAAAATCACAAAATCCCCCTAATGGTCCAAGTTTGAGATGGGGCATTTGATGTGATTGCTGAATATTGAGTTATCATGAAGTGTGGCACATTGTGGATCAGATAACTCTCTGAGAAGGCCGGTTCCTACTCTTAACCTACCTACCACTAACTACTCCTAATGCAGGAAAAAATACTAACTAATCCTAATCTAATGCTTCCAAGAGGACAGGAGAGAGATACATGGAATGAAAACCTACACTAAGAGCGGTGATACACCAAGAAAGGAGTGCTGATCACTTCCCCAACCTGCAACAATGACGAATAAATGAATCTATAAAGGGTGGTCTTACACCACAAACTAGATCACACCCAATACATCATTCTCGAAATGAGCACAACACACTCAAATATGTAACAAACAAGGATATACACAACCATCTGTTTGCAATGAGAGGCAAGAAAAATAGTAAAATCATGTAGAGGTTAGAAAAATCAACATAGAACACAATTTTATTACTCCTTAAGATTTACACAATACATTTCATGTAGAGGAAGGCATGAAGCCATTACAGAGTTTGGAGGAAGGCCTAAAGCCCCAACAGAATAGGGGTTGCATGGGAGAGAAAATGATCAACCCTTTGCACATGCAAACCCCTTACATTTTATAAAGGAAGAAAATAAGGAGAGAGAGAGAAAGAAGAAAATATGAAAATGTACCCCAATCTCCTGTAAAATCCATCATTGTCCTTGCAGGAGTGATGGGAAAGTCTACCAAGCCCATAATCCATTGTACCTTTCTTATTAGGGAAGAAAGGAAGCCCATACCTCATCATTTTGGTAGGTGAGAAATATGGAAACATTCCTCTAAAATGGTGGACTATACTTCCACATTTTGAAATATTTAACTTTATTAAAATTAAGAAATCCAGTCATAGTTGTGTAGAGGACATTGAGAGCTTTCCAAAAAGTCCTATTTTGTGCAAATCCAAGCTCCTAGTAAAAATTTATGGCCATCTGAAGATGAGGGTGCCATACTACAATAAATGTGATTGGTTAATCTGCCTTTTCGAGAGCTTTGACCTTGCATCACACCCTCCAAAATCTGAATTTTCAGACTTTCAAGATTCGAGTTTTAGGTTTTTATAATTTGAAGGTTGTTGTCACTTTGTTCATTTGGTGAGCTAGCTCGAGAGTTACAAAATGTCGAACCTCCAAAGTGTGAATTTTAGACTTTGGATTCCGATATCATATTGCATGGAACTGTTAATTACTTGAGAAAAATGTTTGAAATTACGAAACCCGATGTCCAAAATTTAGGCTTTGTGTTTTGGACCTTTGTGTTTTCAGGATTTCGGGGTTTCAGGTTTTCAAGATTTTAGGAGTTTGGGTTTTAGGGTTTTTGAGTTTGGGTTTTAGGGTTTCCAGAGTTTGGGTTTCAAGGTTTTAGGATTTCAGGTTTTGGGGTTTCAGGTATTGTTCATCCGACTAAGAGCCAAAATTTTTCAAAATGCCAAAACCCTAGAGTTTGAAATTTAGACTTTGGGTTTTAGACCTTTGTGTCTTTGGGCTCGTGGCACTGTTGACTTGTCTAAGCTCATGAAACTTTCAAATATCTTAAATCCCAAACTCTAAAATTTAGAGTTTAGGTTTCATAATTTCTTCTCCCCTTTTTGTGCTTCTTTCTATCGAGTTCCCAAATTTCACCTCGTCCGAACGACCTCACCTCTGAAGTTTGAATTATGAACTTCAGAGCTCCTTCATTCCCAAAAATAGCTCAAACTCCCGAGATCCCTTGCAATTTTCTCATCCCACTTCAAATCACTCGGATCGAGCCCAAAATTTTTGCCCCCATGGCCAAATTGATCCTTCTATTTTCTGTATGTGAGGTCATGTTTGTCTCGATTTGCATAAGGGGAAAATCGGATAAAAATCACTTCATCTAGCATCATTTAGTGATATACGTCATAGGTTACATCATAACTTCCTCTAACATCATCTAGTGATATACACTTTAGGATAAATCATCACACATTCTTACACCTCATCTCTATGTCACATATCATCACTACACATTCATCACATCACGCTACATACAACACATAGTTCGACCATTTCCTGATGACGCACTCTTGTTTATGGTTCATTCTTGACTACTGAGGGGGGTAAACAAATTAACTTCACCGCATATAATTCCATTCACAAAGGCGGAACATGAATCCTATCATTCACTCGCATTCCATTCCATCAATCCACAACATATTGTATATCTTGGTTGAATTTACTTATCCTTTTACATGTTCATCTTATTACGCATGCTAGATAGATATCTTGTATGTCATTATCTTTATCATCCACACACGTGTGTTCACTTACATTTCTAGTTTTTCTCTAGATTATACGGATCCATTACATGTAACATTTACGCTTGGCGCAAGACTTAGTACCAGTCCCATAACGGATCTTGGGGGCATCCACTTTTGTTCAATACAAGTGGTATTGTACCATTTTATTTCATAGAAAATTATTTTACCATATTATACACACTTTGACATACTTTTTATCTTTCTAACATGTTAATGGGTAATTCATGTGTAGTATTTATTTTGCATGACTACTTGTCACCATGATTATCTATTATATTTCTTGTATTTTCTTGTCATTGTTTGTAGGATTTTCCTTTTGTCTTGTGTGCACACTTGTATGTTTTTGGCTTTATTTTCCTTAAATTTCTTACGACAATGTGAGTGGTGTACCATGTTTGTAACCCACTTTTCACTGTCTAAATTGTCTTCTTGTGTGTTCTAGCTTACACATTGTTTTTTTACCTTACACTTCATCTTATACATGCATGTTTGTATTTGCTTGTATTAACACTTGTCTCCCAACCACTTGTTTTCATGTGCCTTGGTTTCAACCAAGCACATCCCCTTCCTTTGCAAGGCACATTTTTACAGTCAGTCCTCTTTTAGGCCACATCCTCCTTTAGTGACATCGTGTGCACCCGAGAAAGGAGGGGGCATCATTTGGGTGAATCAATAACCCCATACAAAGTATACACAACACAAAAAGTATAGGTATGATACAATTTTAAAATTTTGGGCTTAAAATCAAAATTGTGTCCATGACATAGAGACCTTTCATGGATTTCTTGAGACCAGGGGCATATCATACAATGATTTTTATCGCGATGATAAGTAACCAGTGAAAATTACACAATTTCGGCATGTCGAGAGGATTTTGACAGGGAAGAGAGTCCTTTAACACCAGGTATTTACACAATGTATTTTACAAGGAAAAGAGTCCTTAGCACATGAAAACCATCTATAGTGGTGTTTTATATAGTGGGAAGTGGTTAAACATTGGAGGAAAACACTAGACGATAACTCCCTATACTTCTTCCATGAAATTGGTGTGAGATCACTTGAAAAACTCATGCACATTGAAATAATCTACATGATCCTTTCTATACCCTTTTCTCATCATGGATCAGGTGCACATGTTCCTTTTTCACATTTTCAAAATTTTCTTTTACATACTTCCATACATGCTTTTTATATACATACATGCATATTTGATTGCTTGATTGTCTTCTCTTTTGTATGGGAAGCAAACAATCAACATTAAACAAAAATCACACACATCAACACTAACAATAGATACATCACACATATTGGCATCTACATATGCATTTTCCACCCTAGGTTCACTTTCATCACCTTCTTACACTTTTTCATCTTTAGTCTCCATGCTCCATCTTTTTATCACTCCATGTTTTTTCTAGTCCCTCGTAATGCTTTCTACATCAATCTGCATGGATATCAGGCACACATATTTATCTACTTTATGTTGCTGAGCACTCGTCTCACCAACATAATGTGGGGGAAAATGTATAGACAAAATCACACACTTTGGGTAATTATCTAGTCTCAATTGTATACTACTATTCATATGGTTCATGAGTATGAAAAGTAATAATTAAACCATGTCTTTGGCCATATTTATTTCTTTATGATTCTATTTCAGGTCTTGCAATATTATTGGATCAGTCTATCTTTTCACCTTTCAGCATTTTCCATTCTATACAAGAGCACCTAGCCAAGATGCCAGTCTTTGGCACCCTCATCCCCTATAGGCATCATTTTCATCTTTACACTTTGATCACACTTTTCGGGTCCTTTCTATATGTTTAAGCATATTTTATTTTTGGTATTCAACCTTTTCAGGTTTAATTACAAAATTCAAGTGAAGGAATCATATAAATATAAAGTTAAGTGATCATAATAAGGTACCAAGCATTAAGAACTACTTATCACTATTGATGTGAAATTAAAACACCCCCAAATTTCCTTAGATGTGAGTGGGGCATCCGGTGTAATCTGCATAACATTGGACCATCTCTCAAGCTGTGGGACTTGCAAGCTTGAGATGGTCCTCTAGAGAAAGCTGACTTCTTCTTCCTAAACTACCTACCACAAGCTACTCTAATGCAAGAAAACTATCTAATCCTAATATAACTTTCTACGGACTAGGAAGAGGTGAGCAATGGAGAGGATGGAAAGATTCATCACATGCCAAAGATAAAGTTCACACAGAACACCACTTCAAACCCATTAAACACAACTCTCAAAACTTGCAATAGACATCATAAATATGCACAATATACCCTGCAATGGTGAGAGGCAAGAAGAGATAATAAAATAAGCAAAGGATGGACAAAATGCATCATGAAACATATTTTATTTCTCCATGAGTTCACACAATACATCATTAGTGGGCAAGAGGAAAGAAAATGCCATTACAAAGAAATGAGAGGAGGCTTAAGCTCCACATTCAACCCTAGGGAAGAAAGAGAGAGGGGGAAGGAGAGAAAAATGACCAACACTTAGAAAAATTCCCCTCCTTACAATATATAGGAAGAATGAAAGAGAAGGGGGAAGAGAATTTCAAAATCCTCCCTCAACTACCCAAGAAACACATTGAATTCACCTACAACAATGATGGGTTCTCTTTGCAAAACCCATGCCTCCATGTGTTGTTCCTTGTTGGGAAAGAAAGGAAGCCCATACTTCATTATTGTGGTAGGTGAGAAGCCTGACAACCTTAAAATATCCATTCGTAGTTGAGTAGCAGACATCGAGAGCTTTCCAAAAAGTCCTCTTTTCTCAAATCCGAGCTTCCAGTCAAAAGTTATGATCATCTCCAAACTACTTTGGGTTTGGAGTCTATCCATGCAAGATCCACGTGGAAGCCCCACACATTCTTAAGATTTTTCTACCTTTTGGGGTCTTGGGATTATGACGTGCGACACTTGGCACTATTTGTGAACATGTTGCTTCGTTCCCTTGGGTGAGTAAAGGGCCCCACTATATATAATGTCAAAACCCTTTTTGGGTGGGACCTTTGTAGTTAGCTCCTCGTGGAGATCTTGCAGGATTCCAAGACTTATCCCCTCCTTTCACTCTTTTATTTGCGATGGTTGGACACTTGGAATCACTGCGAGCCCGATCTTCTTTCTTTATTTTTTTTGTAAGTCCTTATTTATGTGCAATTATGTTGGACCCTAGACACATGGAGGGAAAACACACGTTTAGGGACCTACCTTGGATTTTACCTTTGAATATCCACCGAGATGACACATGGATGATTATGTTTGGGTCTTCCCATGCTTAGAATTTTCAATGGCTAGTTCTCGCCTTTCTCAGGCTCTAACCATGTGGAGAGCTTGCGCTTGTTTAGGGACCTACCTCTGGATTTTACCTTTGAAGATGTGCTGAGCTGACACGTGGAGGATTCTACTGGCTCTTCCCATGCTTAGAAATTTCAATGGATGATGTAAATTTCTCCGTCTTAGACCACGTGGAGAACTCCGCGCTCATTTGGGGACTTACCTTTGGATTTGACCTTTGGAGTTACACCGATGAGGCACGTGGAGGCTTCCATTGGCTCTTCCCATGATTAGAATTTTCAATAGCCGGATTCTACCTTTCTTGGGCTCTAACAATGTGGAGGTCCTGTGCTCATTTGGGGACCCTACTTCCATCGCACCTTTTAAAGGTGCATTGAGCTAACATGTGGAACCTTCCACAGTTTGGTTGCTTTACTTCTATTCGAATCACTCTTGGCTTGATTTCAACCTTCAATTTTGAATTCCGGGATTCGGGCATGAGGCGTGGAAGGGAAATAGAGGAAAGGCATGCACGAGGAGGGTGCATGGAACAATAGGGTGTACGTGGGCATGCAAGAGGGAGAGAAGGAATGACTGATTTTAAGGCATGTTTACGAAGGGTGCGCAAATAGGGCACGGGAGGCACGCGTGCAAGAGGGAAGCACAAAAGGGGAAAATGGAAAGAGAGAAGAATGTGAAATAATAGTATGGAAGCATGGCGCGAATATCCAATTGAGGAAGGGCACGTGACAAAGAGAGAAAGAAAAGAGGGCACACGATAAGAAGACCCAGAACTTAGCCAATTTGGAAGGTGTCTACAGAGGGGCGCGTAGAACAATTACATGGCACGGGGAGTGCACGGGAGGACTACTACTTATGAAAAGTGTGAAATGAGCAACCCTGTGGGTGCGCAACCTAAAATGTGAAGCATCAGAGCCAAATGAAAGTAAAAGTCATCCAAATAGCTAGGAGAGTTATTTGGATAACAATCACCACATAAGGTTGCATCCATCAAGGCATCTAGAGCTCCATTTACATCCATCTAGCTCCATCACAAGAGACAAAGGTTGGTACATTTACATAGAACCTCATAGGAGGGATTTTATCCTATTCCATGCACAAATTATTTATAAACTATATCTAGCTACATGATTGCTACTTCAAGTGTGACATGCATAAGAAAAACGTAGGGCATGATTATATACACACACGAGAACTATACTCGGTTTGAGATGTAGTGCAACTCTTAGTTATAAGTCCATCAGTTTGGAAGTTTTGGGGTTAGCACACTAGTTGTGCGATAATATATCGATCGAAGCATACATGCAAATAAAAGTGGATATTCTACCGGAAGAGATATATAACACAAGAGAAATAAATAAACACCAGATTTAATGTGGTTTACCCGAGTGTGGGCTATGTCCACCAAGAAAATAAACAAATCTATTATCCAAAGCTTTGATAAGATATACATTGAAGATTTATAATCTTCCACACCTCTCGATGTTCGTACTTTTTTCCTTCAAGATTTTTCTCTACCACCGAGAATTCTCTCTCACCAACCTTTTTAAATTCTTTCTAATTCTTGTTTATCATTACTTCTAAACCCTAAATTTTGTGCTTATATAGTTGTTTATAGAGTTAGGGAACTTAGCCATGCAATTATAATCAATAAATCTATTTTAATGCTAAAAATAGATAAAGTTCTCAAGAGTTAATTTAAACTTCGTCAAATGCAGTAATCGATGTCGATTCTACCTAACCATCGCCAGCCCTACTTGCCCTTGACTAATTCCGGTATTCCCGACTGATGTGGTTCTACCCTTAACCGATGTCGATTCATCGTGTTTTCCAATAGTTCCATTGCATGCTAAAATGAAGTAATTAAGCTCAACAACTTAACAATCTCCCACTTGGATTTTAATTACTGCACCATACCTATACAAATTCATTCTTGATCCTTCCTTGGCTTTGTTTCTTCCTCTTCAAGTATCAAACTTGAAGACCAATAGAAGTGGAGTGTACCTCCCACATCTCCTTTTCTAATGGATTTGTTAGCATATCCACATGGTTCTTTCTTGTATGAATCTTTTCCGATTCAATTGTCCATCCTCCAATACCTTTTGTATAAAGTGATACCTTAACCGAATGTGTTTCATTCTTAAATGAAATGTTGAGTTCTTTGCCAAATGAATTGCACTCGATCATCACTAAACAATTTACAATCACTTTGTTCCTTTCCCAACTTTTCCATGAACCTACTCATCCATATCATATCCTTGCTAACCTCTCAGTAGCTGCAACATACACTACCTCTGTAGTAGACAAAGCCACAACCTTCGCATCTGAAAATCCAACTAACTTCTCTTCCACCTATTGTGAAAAAATATCCGGTAGTGCTCCTCCTACAATCTAGATCTCCAGCCATATCTAAATCAACATAGCCACATAATGAAATATCCGAACCTTTATAGCATACCTACATGTTAGATGTCCCTTTAAAATACTTGAGTATCCGTTAGAATGATTTCCAATGGTCTTTACCTAGATTAACCATATATCTACTCATAACTCCCACTTTGCCTGTGTAATGTCTAGTCTGGTACAAACCATAGCGTCCATGAAACTTCCAACTATTGAAGCATATACACTCGTGTCATGTATTTAACCTCCTCATGTGATGAAGGACACTGATCTTTGCTCAATTTTAAGTTTCCAGCCATAGGTGTGCTAACAGGTTTTACATTGTGCATGTTGAACCTTTCTAACACCTTGTAGATATAATCCTTCTGAGACAAAGTCAATTTCTTCTTTTTCCTGTCTCTATGTATTTGCATGCCAAGGATTCTTTTTGTAGCTCCTAAATCCTTCATAGAAAATGTGTGTTCTATCTTTCTCTTAATCTCACAAATGTCCTGCATACTAGATCTTGCAATAAGCATATCATCCACATACAGTAAAAAAATAATATAGCTCCCATTTTAAAGCTTCTTGAAATAAAAACAATGGTCAGATTCACATCTCAAGTAACCATGCTCATGCATAAAACTATCAAACCTCATGTACCATTGCCTTAGAGCTTGCTTGAGCCCATATAGGCTCTTTTTCAACCTGCACACTAGTTTCTCCTTACCCTTGACTTCATACCCAAGTGGTTGTTGCATATAAATTTCTTCATCCAAATCACCATGAAGGAAAGCCGTCTTCACATCTAGTTTCTCTAAATGAAAATATTCTACTGCAACTAAACTCAATACAATATGAATAGAAGTCATCTTAACAACAAGAGAAAATATTTCACTAAAGTCAATACCTACTTTCTGTGTAAATCCCTTTACTACAAGCCTTGCCTTGTACCTTTTCTATCCACCCTCTTCTTCCTTAATCCTATAAACCCACTTGTTCTGCAATGTCCTCTTACCTGCTGGCAACTTAACCAAATCCCAAGTTTGGTTCTATTCCAAGGAGTCCATCTCCTCATCCATGTCATGCTCCCACTGAACGTGAGTCTTATCCTACATTGCTTCTTCAAAGCTCTCTGGTTCACCACTATCAGTCAACAATAAATAAAATAGAGAAGGTGTAAATCTTTTTGGAAGTTTACTTACCCTTTGTGACCTTCTCACAGAGTTTGGGGTACCGAGGCTCTATTTGGGCCTCCTGAACATTAGTATCAACTTTTGATAGTGATTGACGCTGGTCACCTCTAACCGATGTCAGTTTCACTAACCGATGCCGGTTTTGATCCTTCTTAGAATCACGATGGTTCATCTAACTGATTTAGGTCGGGACTAACTAACCATGGTTACTATGTATTTCTCTTGATGTTTCTTTAAAACTTGAGAGTTCATTTTCATCAATAAAATTCTCAATTTTCTCATCCTTGGGTACCAAAATTTTATCCTCACTGTACATTCTATTTTCATTCCATTCAACATCATGACTCCTAAAATTTTTAGAATTCTCTAAATGCCAAAAATGGAAACCAAAATCACCAGATCCATAACCAATGAAAGTGCACATCTTGGATTTTACATTCAACTTTTTCTATTTTCCTTATCAACATGCACAAAAGCTTATGAACCAAAAAATTTAAGAAAATAAATATCTACCTTTTTTTCGGTCTAAGCTTCCTCTGGTATTCCTCCATCTAGTGAACTTGAAGGGCCATGGTTAATCAAATAAACTATTGTATTAATTGCTTCTGCGTAAAATAGCAAGTGCAATCCGAATGTATCCTCATACTTCTAAAGCACGTTTCATGATTGTCGTATTCATTCTTTCTGTAACACCATTCTCTTGTGGTGTTCTTGGAACCGTTCTTTCTCTACGTATCCCATTCAATGAACAATAATCATTAAAATCCTTGCTACAATATTCACCACCATTGTCAGATCTAAGGCACTTTAACTTAGAATTTGATTCATTCTCAACAAGGGATTTCCATATTTTAAAAGTCTCAAAACATCAGATTTACGTTTAATAAAATAAACCCATACCTTTCTTATAGCATCATTAATGAAAGTAACATAATACTGGGATCCTCCATGAGAAGCTACTTGAGCTGGTCCCCACACATATGAGTGTACAAGCTCTAATTTCGATCCTTCTTAGTTTCCCCAACTTTGAGAAATCTCACTCTCTTTTGCTTTCCAAAGATACAATGCTCACAAAAATCAATATCTAAATATTTCAAATATGATAAATTACCCTTATCCTTTAAGATTTGCATTCCTTTTTGACTCATATGACCCAACCGATTATGCCACATGCATGCATCTGAATCTGAAGTAGATAATGTAGAAAAGGAATCAATAATACAAGTAGATAAATATAATGTTCCTACCTTCTTACCTCTTGCCACAACAAAAGCACCCTTGGTGAATTTCCAAGAGTCTCCTATAAAAGTAACCATGCAACTAGATTCACCTAGTTTCCCTGTAGAAATAAGATTTCTCCTGAGGCTTGGCACATGCCTCACATCTTTCAATACCCATGTATTTCCATTCTACAATTTTAGATGAATTTCCCTTTACCGAATACTTGAAAGGTTCATCATCACCCAAATAAACATGCCTAAAATTGTCGTGGACATAATTTCTGAAATAACCCTTATTAGGGGTTGCATGGAAAGAAGCTCCTAAATCTAAAACCCATGATTCAATTATATTGTCCAAAGAAAGAATAAGAGAATCTTGCATTACCTCTGATGAAGCAAGATTCACCTCTTTACCTTTGTCTGGTTGTTGATTCTCTTTATCCTTTGACCAACAATCTTTCTTTGCATGTCCTTTCTTTCCACATTTCCAACAAGTAATTCCCTTACTTTTAGATTTAGATCTACTTTCCCTTGAATTTGATTTCCCATTACTCTTACTCTTGGATCTCTCCTTCTTCCTACCCCTACTCTTTCTACATTTAAAGCATTTCCAGATGATGTTTCCTCTGTAATCTTCCTACGAATTTCTTCATTCAAGATTATACTAACCACATCATCAAAATTCAAAATATTATTAGTAGATGTTGTATTACTAACAACCATTACCAAGTTATCCCAACTATCAGGCAAAGAACATAAGAATAAAATTGTTTTTACTTCGTCATCAAATGGTATACCAACTGATTTTAACTGATTTACAATAGATAGAAAATCATTCAAATGACTAGAGGCGATTCATCTTCATGCATATTAGAACTAAATAGTTTCTTCATCAAATAAAATTTATTTGAAGCACTAGGTTTTTCATATAGATTAACAAGAGATTTCATTAAGTCTACTATATAAGCCGCTTCAGTAATATTGGAAGCCACGAGATCTTTGAGGGCTCAATCTTATAGATCCCAAAGCCTTTACGTTAAGAATCTTCCATTCTTTATTAGTCATCTTCTTAGGTCTAGACTTCTCATCCAACGGTAATTACAAATCTCTTTGATACAGATAATTCTCAATATCCATCTTCCATAACTAATAATTTCAGTTGTCAAATTTATCTACCTTGTATTTATCATCTTTTCCATTGTTGTAGCTCCCACTCAATCGAAAAACCCTCTGTGAGTAAATCATCAACACACAAAACCGTCAAACAAAGTTTTGATACCATTTGTTAGGGTTAGCACACCTATTCTATAGACAATATATCAAATCTAAGCATGCACACAAATAAAAGAGGATATTCTACCGGAGGAGATATACAAAACAAGAGACATAAATCAACACCAGTTTAACGTGGTTCACCTAGTGTGGGCTACGTCCACCGAGAAAACAAGCCAATCTATTATACAAATCTTTGACAAGATATACAATGAAGATTTACAATCTTCCACACCTCTCGATGTTCAAGACTTTCTTCCTTAAAGTTTTGATCTACCACCAAGAATTCTCTCTCACTAACTTTTTTAAATTCTTTGTAATTCTTGTTTATCATTACTTATAAACCCTATATTTTGTGCTTATATAGTCATTTATAGACTTAGGGCACTTAGCCATGCAATTACAATCAATAAATTTATTTTAATGCTAAAAATAGATATAATTCCTGAGAGTTAATTAAAACTTCATCGCACAAGTAACCAATTTCGGTTCTACCTAACCATCACCGGTTCCTACTTTCCCTTGACCGATTTCGGTCTTCCCTGACCGATGCCGGTCTTCCCTTAACCAATGCCGATTATTGTGTTTTCCAGCAAGTTCCAATTGCATGTTAAAATGAAGTAATTGAGCTCCACAACTTAATAGGAAGCTTAGGAAAAATTTTCCCCTTTATTTACATATTTATTTTTTAGGGTTTCATTCTTTGTTTGGGATTTTGTAGGTGATTCATTCATTATAGATCCATAATGAAATTTGGTGGAATTCAGCAACACGATGCAAAAAAATCGGGTTTCACAACATTTGACGACCATGTAAAATTGGATTGCGGACCTCCTACACAAACCAGGAACCTAAAAAATAGACCATGGTGTAATAGGTTCCCCATACTTCTCCAGGCACCCCAGGTCCAACAAAATCACTCGAGATATGCACTTTTACAAGCTCTTCTACGGTAGTATTCCATTCCTATTTAGCTTTGTCTCCACCGTGACAAAGTCTAACAACCTCTCGTGAATCGCCTAACGCTCTTTTAACCCTCTTTTCACTTTAGAGTTTCATATTTTCATTTATTAGTTTCTTGGGTATTATTTCAAGTATTATTATGTTCAATTATTTACTTGCAAATATGCATTATATTAGGCTATTATTTACATTTTAGAATAATTAGTCATTATCTTTTGCGATACACATGCATTCACATGGTATCTTGGGTTAAATGTATGAATTTTAAATATTATTACATGATGCATGATGGTAGACACAATTATTTACTAGTTCCACCGAGGCTCCTGGGCATATATCTTTGCTACCCTCCTACTCCAAAATCACAGTCCTATTGTTACAATATTTACTAATTCTTGTTACGAACAATTTACTCTTCATTGATATATAATATATATGATTTGACATACCATTTAAATTTATAACATGCTAACATGTGCTTCATGTGTAACATTTTCCTTGCGGATTCTATACAACCATGGTTATCTGTTACTTCTTGTTTTCTATTGTTTTCCACTTGTTTGTGGGTTATGCCCTATGTAATACTTGATCATTATTTTCTTATGGAAACTTCGGCCCTGATTTTCTTATGACATCGTGAGTGATGTGCCATGTATACAATCTGATTTTTACGGAACCCCTTATCTTCATAGTTGTTTTGCTACGGTTTATTGTATTACATCCTAGATATTTTACACTAATAGTTGTTTTCTAGTCTATCTTTATTGCAGATTCTTTGATTTATACTATGCATAGCCCTTACTCCCGTATGTATCCAATATATGAAATGTATATCGTTTCAAGTCTTATATTTTGGGCCTCCACCTCCAACAGTTTTCCTATGCACCCCAAACGAGGGGAAAAACTATTGGGTGAACAAATCACACTTCCAAAGATCACAAAATCTAGAACATAACAACATAGTACAAAACTAGAAAAGGAACACATTTACTTGATTGGTTCAAAATTGGACTTGGACCTAAAATACGAGTAAAAACTAGTGCCTAGTAGAAGACAAGAATAGTGGGCACTTGTGTCCTACCTAGGTGCTTGCATCCTTTAGGAAAAAGTAGAATTTTTCTTAGTTTATTAACTTTTCAAGAAGGTTACAATCTTGATCTACAAAACCATGCAATTACCTTCGATTACAAAATCCATTCAATTGACTAAAATTCAAATACAATTCGGTTACAAATTAGGACATGCCAATCTACAATGGTACTTATCATTTGAGAAGTGTCATGGAAGGATAGAAAATCGGGCATATCTCCCCAAAACTCTTCTATTGAATGAGATCACCCAAAGAATTCATCCATGGTGTGAGATCACCAAAAAATCACTCTTGGTGTGAGATTTCCTAAAAACTCATCCTTGATTGGGAGGACACTCAAATTCGTGGCTCGACACTTTCTTGGTTGGGACTTGATCACTCCCAAACCCATCCGGAAACATCTCCAAGAAAAATAGGAAAATTATATATCCTATACTCTCTCATACATAAGGTGAAATCATTCCTTAGCTATTACTTTCTACATACTTTTACGTACTTATACATACGTTACTCTAGTTGTTCACAAACAGGACTTTGAATACTCTCTTGCTCAAGTATTTTGCAGGTCCGTCCTTATAATCAATAAGAATCAACTCACATCAATAATAAAAATCTCCTACAATACATTATTACGTATAAAATTCACCCTTAGGGTCTACCTCCCTATCCTAGTTGTCACACTTCACATGGCTACTTATGCATTCGGCATGATATCACATACAATCCTATCCAGATTACAAATTATGCATCTCGATATACTTTATGATATTGAGTATTCACTCAAAATCATAAAGTGGGGAAAAATTAGACATAAAATATATCCACTTAGGTACATTTCTAGGCCCTAAACCATACGAATGTACACATGATTCTTAAGAAATAAAATTATTGGTTGAAAAATACTTTTGGTTTCTTTATCTCTATCAATTTAATGTTTTTGAGCTCGATAAAGCATCCTTTTTCAATTTACACATCTTACACTTATGTTAGCACTTGACTGATTTACCTTTTGATGCCTCGAAACTAGCACCATGTTATCTAATTTTTCCCCTTAGGCGAAATTTGACAAACATGACCTTGCATAGAGAAAATGAGCAATTGATTCGGCTAAGAGAGATCACATTTTTGGGATTGTTCGAATAGGTTGAAGAGGGCTGGGATATGAAGAAGCTTCGAAATAAAAATTTGAACTTCGAAGGTGAGGAGTTTCAAAGGTAGGACGAAGGTGAATTCGGGAATCGACAAAAGAAGCACGAAAAGGAGAAGAAAAGTCTAAAACTCAAAGTCTGAAATTTAGTCTTTGGGATTTTGGGATTCCAGAGGTTTCAAGTGCCAAGTGGATAATCTAACCCCAAAATGCCAAACCCTAAAACCTAAATTAAGTAAAACTTTGAAACACGAAAATCTGAAACCCAAAATCCCAATACCCCAAAACCCGAAACCCGAAGCCCCGAAATCCAAAAACACGAAAACCCAAAATTGTGAAAGCCCCAAAATCTTGAAAACCCAAAAATCGTAAAATTTTAAAACCCGAATCCCCTAAAATGCAAGGGTCCAAACCCAAGTCCGATTTGGAACCTTCGAGATTTCTTGAGTGGTGAACAATAAGCTAAACTTTGAAATCAAATATTCTCAAGTCCTTATCACCGAAAGTCTAAAATTTTGGATTTCAGAGGTTGCGATGTAGTTTTGGAGTCCAAAATGAGAGAGATAACAGCCCACATTTATTGTAGTATGACACCCTCATCTTTAGATGGCCATAAATTTTGACTGGGAGCTCGGATTTGCACAAAATGGGACTTTTGGAACAATCTTAGTGTCCTCTACACACGGATGCCTATTTTTTAATTTTAGTGAGACTAAATAATTCAAAATTAAGAAATACATTCTATCATTTTAGAGGGTGTTTCCAGTTTCTCACCTACCCAAATGATGAGGTATGGGTTTCCTTTCTTCTCCAACAAGGTAAAGTACAAAGAGGTGTGGCGTTTTCAGTGGCATCCATTATTGGTGCATGTGATTTTAATGCCTTTTTGGGTGGTTGAAGTAGGATTTTGAAATTCTCTCTCCCTCCCTTCTCTCATTCTTGCTATATATTATAAGGAGGGGCTCATTTAAAAGGTTGGAAAACTTGTATATGCCCCTCCCCTCTTTCTTGTATGTAAGATATTTATGGATATTTCAAACATCGCTATTAAACATTCCAATGCAAATTTTGTGCCTTTGGCCCCAAATTTGATGTATTGTATTAAATTTCGAGCAATAAAATCATATATGTGGATGCTTCAAACCCTTTTTTGTGTTATATTTCAACTTTCTGATCTTTCATTGCATGCAAGGTTATTGTGTATGGTTGTTGTTTTCATTACAAATTTCGGTAGTGTTGTGTTTATTATGCAGGTTGTTCAACATCCTTCTTGATGCATCACCTTCCCTTAGAGTATGTTTTAATTTTCATGCATTTTCTCTATCTCTGTCTCCTTGGAAATATTAGATTAGTGTTATATTTGCAACTCTCTACACTTTGGAGTAGTTGGAACTAGGATAGGTTAGGAAGCTGACCTTCACCAAAGGTTTATCCCGATTGAAAAGTACCACACTTTGAGATAAATCCATGTTTCACGAATCACACTGACTACCTCAACCATTCACTTACAAGAAATCAGGGGTGTTGTGATATCTCCATAACACACCTAGTTAGGAAAAAAACTTCCCAAGCGCTCCCGTCACTCTCTTTTGGGTTAATTTAACTTCTTGGTCACCTTTTAATACTTTAGATCATCCTTTCGGTTGTCAATTATGAAAGTCATTCAAGGGAATCATTTATATACTCGATTACTTCTTTCAAATAAAGGGCCAAACACTATAATAATTATCTATGACCACCTAAGCTTGCACAAAGGGACATGAGAACTAAAAGTACATATCTAATACATCTATACAAGGGACAAGGGCTGCATTTTTCTACATACACTATATAGTAGGGGAGTTTATTCTATGTCATCACACACATTTTTACATATTCGAGACAATATAGATCTATCGCTCTATCATCGTGCAACTTGCACAAGGGAAACCTAAGGCACAAGACACGAGATACACACACACACACAAATGAATAACTATATAAATCCTGAGATGTAGTGAATCATTTAGTCATAAGTTCACTCTTCGGGTCAGTTTGAATCCCCATTCTACATATTTCTTAATAGATTTGATGTGGTTTATGGGCATATGTAGGTAGTCATTTGTTTTACAAAGTTACGAGATCTAATCAAAGATCTAACAGAAAAACCAGAGTGACAAAGAGAAAATAAAAATGAATATCTTCTAACCCAAAAAATACCATATTCTAGGCATTTGAACATACACATGCATCCATATTAGTCATTGGCATTTGCAGGCGCTAAACCTCCTATGGGAACTTTTGATTGATACATTCTGAGTTTTTGAACCCTTAGTGAGCCAGTTGGACATTGCTTCTAGCTTGTTCCAACATATACACATCCGATCATTCTCAAGTTCCATTGAATCAACTAAGTTATCTTTCTCCCTTCATTTTCTTAGGGCATTATATCTTTGAATGCTTATTGCTTGTGTGTTATTATATGTATTCACCTGAATATAATTTATTACAATAAGTTACTTTGAATAAAAACTTAATTCAAATTAGATTAATTAAGGTCCCATTATTGGGAAGTGTTATTTGGGGAGAGCTAAGTAACGTTTTCACACTCTTTCCTTGGTGACTAGAGCAACCGAGTCCTACGTCATTACAAAATCAAGTAGGGTGGGATCATAAAGTTGTGACCCACTTGGTGACATTTGGCATGATTATTTTTGAGTGTGTGGATTGTGAGTAGGTTTAACCATAATTTTTACGATTACTATGTATGTATTCCTAACTAGATAGACATGTTATGGCTATAACCTATTAAGTAATAATTAAAATCTTAAAACATGGGAGAATGAATAAACATTAACATATATATGTGGAATACTTTTCACTTTAAATGGTACGACCATAACTAGTTATGGCCATAATGTTACATCCGTAACACAAAAATGCATAACATTTACGGTTGTAAGTATCTAATGGAAACTATTTGGCACAACCATGGTGACAAAAATTTCCCCAAACTTCTATAGGCCCATTTTATCCATGCAAGTGCTACTTCAAACCTTTAAAAATGATTTTCTTGGGACTTTATGTAATAAATAAATTTTGGGTTTCTTAGCCCTCACTTAACTTTACTTAACTCTTTTTTAATTAAATATAAATTAGTTATTTATTTTATTTTTATTATTTACCTATGATAATGATGTTTTTCTTTATTTTTAGTCCTTTTTTAGACACATTGTTTTTAACAATATACATAATTTTTTTAATAAATATCTCGCTATTAGAAAAATATGATCTTGACACAACAATATATATTTTTCTAAATATATTACATTAAATTTTGAGATATGGAGTGTGCAATAAAATGTAGTTAACTTCGTATAAGTTCTCTTTATATAATTTAATTAAACAATATATTTTGTCCAAAAATTATAAAAAGAATATTTTGCACTATAATGTTAATATTACATGTCTTAAAAAATAATGTTTAAATAATTACATTTCATTATCACACATGTGTGTGTGCGAAATTGTCACTAAATGTGCTAATTTGTAGAAATAAACTAGTGTGTTACTTGAAAAAGACAAAAAATAATTAATGTTTTTTATTTAAAAATATATAATAGTTTTTAATAGTTAAAAACCTTCATTTCATATATTTACACTATTCAAAAATTATAAACCGATGTATCACTTATCATTTCTCAAACTTTTTAAACTCTTATTTTAAAGAAAATGTATACCACTTCTCTATATAAATGTGGGTCACATGTTTGGTTACTCACTAAACACATTGTTGGGGATTTGATCACCTCCACTCTACAAATTTTCTAACTTGTTCGAAACTCCGCATTTTGCAAACACTTCTCTATGTAACTATAATATCCCCTTTTGATGCCTACATCATACTTCTTCCTTATGTCCACATGGTTTACTTGATGACTCAAATTGTTTTACATGCATGATTGTTCTCTCTCGGAACATTTACATATTTTTATTCCATCGACACTTTCATGGGTATGACTCTCTTTTATATTACACTAGTAAATTTCATTCACTAGAATAAGGGGGAAAATGTAAACACCAAAATCTAGAAAAAATGATTATTACATCATGTTTTTGTTAGTTTTTATATACACATGAGTTTTGAACAATGGGACAAGATATTACTAGGAACAATAGATTATTTTCTATTTCTCTCTGTGAATTTATTGAGCCCCATTTATTACAATTCAATTCTTTGGATTACTTTGGAACCACCTTATATATATATATTTTTGTTCCCTTTTAATAATTTATTATTTCTCATCTTGTTAAAAACTAGACACGAAGGTCATAAATGGACCATACTATCTTAGCCATTACGTAGGGTCTTTACCCCTATTAATTTTCAGTTGTTTTCTCTTCATGGACCAAATTATTACTCTTTAACTTTTCTCATTATATTTTTGGGTCAACACCCTACCACTAAGGTCCTAATTTCAATGTAAAAACTGAAACACACACACACACAATAAAATTCTAACCTAAGTAGTTTTAATCTAGCAATTATCTATCTTTCTACCACTTGTTGAGATGAGAAAACAAGGACTACATCTACATATTGCATACACAATGTAAGGGGGACAGATATGATGTTTTCTTATAGGGAAGAAAAGGTTTTTATTATGATGAAGTAGCATAGCCCACTATCAGTGTTGAGGCATAAGGGCCAAGCTAGGTCCAGGGATATTTGCATGTACCTTTACACAAAGCACTAAGACAACTTCATTGAGTGTGAAATGTAGTTAAGTGCTTGGTGATTTACAAGCATTGTTACCACCAAGATAAATACAAATCAATAATTTTCATTTTTATTTTTAGAGAAATCATTGTTTGATTGTGTTGTAGAATAGTCAAGGTTTGATTTGTAGGTTATAGGTCTGACATATAGGGTTTTATGTGAAGTTGAAGATATCAAAGAGAAGAAAATAGTGACACAGAGAAACACCAAAAGATGAAAAATACAAGTACCTAAAGGTCCAAATATGTGTGCTCTGGTCAATATTGTACCATATGTTATTGACCCTCTAGTATGGTCCTAGCCTAATGGTTCTACAACTCCAAACAATAACCGTGTTATATTTTAGACTTTTCTTTTGCGTTTAGAAGACACCGACACATACTAAATATGTTATGAACTAGCTAAATGCCTCTTTCCATCCTTTTTATTATTCAAATTGTATATTCTCTAATGTATGATTGGTTTCATGAATTAAAGTGTAAATATGGGATCTTTGAGTAGTGTAGTATGCATTATATTAATGTAAGTAAAAATTGATAAAATTGACGTAACGTTTAATTAATTGTTAAACAATGTTTTTTCCTCATAATGGAAAAAAATTAATTAGACTATCAACAGATTTGTTGAAATATCTTCCCACCTTTGTTTCTCTTCTAAAATTAATAAAATTTACAAAACCAACCCATCAAAGTTAGGATATTAAAAAGTGTCATGGTTCTAGCTTTGTTGGAAAAAAAAACCATTTTCAAACACCCATGTAGAAAATATATATTGAAAAAATGGTTACCAACACTTATATATGTACAACAAATGATAGGCCACAAAAACCATCCACAAATAATATTACTCTATACCATTGTAAAATTTTTATGGTAATAAGTAATTACATTAAACTTTTTATTCCAATCAAATCAATGCAAACAAATTATGACAAGTCAACTTAAGTAAAATATTCAAATTGGAACGTTACCTATTTATAACCTTTGATGAGTTAGAAAATCTAAGGAGGTCCCACATGCACATAATTTATTTTGTAGTGCCCACTTCCCTTCGACACCTTTTTGTTATTGATTTCAATACTGTCGACTATACTTATGGATATTATTATAACTTTTGATTTAACATGATGTTAGATGTTAGAGATACTGGAATGTTGTTGATTTCGATTCATATATGATGCATGTGGATTATTAGAGACATTTTATATTGATGTTGATATGCTATTGACATGGTTATATATATTTTTCGGACATGCGATATTTCGTCATATTGAGTAGACCTAGACAATTGAACTAATCTTATGATCATATGGATATTGATGAAATGTAGGATCGAGATATTGTTAGAAATTGTAAATGATATCGTTACTTGCCTAGATGATGTTTTGATTCATATATAGATGATTGTGGAGTTATATTGTATATTTATTTTAGATGTTTTGATGCGGCCACAAGGTCAAAGGAGGTGTTATGTGTTTTGTAGGTAAACATGTCACAAAAAAAATCGGGAGATTGAGACCAACCACATTAGAATGCTAGATGAATTCAACAAGGGTCACCATGACAACATGTATTTTGTTATGTGGTGTGTGTTTGAATTGTTGTTAGGGGGTTCCCATTGGAATCACCTCCAATTGTGACCAAGGGGTTATGTGTTATTCTTTCATTTAGTTTCCTTTATTTAATTTTAGTATGTGAAATTATAGTGATGTATTCTCCTTTTGTTAATTACTTGATTTATGTCTAGATTAGTAAATTAATTAGTTTACTAAATTAATTAAGAATGGGTCAAAATAATTAATTTATTAGAATTGATGGCTCTTGGATTATGTGTTGTAAGTTGAGTGCTTGTGACCTTGAGTGTTGTACACTCTACCCCCTTCATGAAAATTCGGATTTGGCCTTAAAGGCCAATTTTGGAGGCTTGTGGGACAAGTTAAACTTGTCCCACACCTCTTAAATTTATATACCAACTCTACCTATGGGTTGGGGGTAAAAATAGACCCCATTATGTGTTTTGGAAAAGCTAAAATATTATTGCACTTTCCTTCATGTAATTAAGTTTGTCCTTAGGGGATAATGGGCTTGGATTGTGTGTGTAAGTAACTTTTCATTCCTCTCACCCACCAATTTATGGTGCATTGGGGTTGAGGTTTGAATTTTGAGGTGGAGTTGAGGATGAGTGATGTGGCATCCTACATGGAGCCACCTCACCCTCCTCTCTCCCTTTTCTATTTATTCAAGTTATTTTGCTTGTTTGGGGGTTACTTCATTTCTTTGTGCTCTTGCATTTTTGAGAGTTAGAGGATTTTGGAATGCTTGTAGATTTTTGGAGCTTTTCACGATTTCTTGGGCTTGAAGGAGCTTTGTGTTGGACTCTTGGATCAAGATATACCATGGAAAGGTTGGAGCTATACTCCTGTAAAATATTTTCCTTGTATATTGTGTTTATGTGAATGTTTTTGAGTGTTTTGATACACTTGTTGGGTGCTTTGGTAGATTGCCTAAGTGTGGTGTAGGAGGGGAATATCGGAATCTTACATGTGGGGAGGCATAAGAGCTCATTTCATGTTTTGGAGGGAGTTGGGCTGGGTGCCGCATGTTGGACAAGAAATTTATTGCATTTCTTACCTGGTCTATTTTTATGAGGGAGCCATAAGAGATTTGTATGGAGCTATAAGAGAATATTAGAAGCATAAGAGGTACTTGAGGGAGGAATAAGAGTGTGTAGGGGTTTTGAGATGTTTATTGGAGGGTTTTTAGGTAGGCACCCATTTCCCATTGGGAGGCATAAGTGACCTCCCCATATATCTTACTCCTTTGGCTTTTGCATGTTGAAGCCTTGTGTATTTTGTTGCTTTCCTTCTTGTGATTGTAGTTGTATTGTTTGTATTTTGGTATGATTGTAAAATATTGTATTATGATGTGGAATCTTGTTTTTTTGCCATGAGTTGAATCTATTTTTCATTGCAATGTGGTTGGGGCTCGAGGGCCAATGAGGAGGATGGCTTCTCCTCCTCATTGGAATTCTTGGTTGGGTGGAGAGTGTTGCCTCTCCCCCTTTTGTTGTGATCAAATAAAGCATGGTGGAGCTCTCTTATTGGTGATGTGAAACATGGAGCATTTTTGGTGTCCTCAAGAAACATTAGCTTGTGAGGAAACCTTAGCTTGTGAGAAAACCTCCTTGTTATTCCCACTTAGGGTGGAAGACTTGTAATATTGTATTCCTTTTAGCTTTCATTCTTGTAAGTTTTCCCACTTTAAGTGGAAGATATTGTATTAATATTTGTGAAGAAAATTTGTTTTGATTATTGGATATTAAAGTTGTATTGTATGTGAAAAGGGAAAGAAAGATTTATTGTTTTTGTAAAGCTAGTTTGGTTGTAATAGGAAAGAAGTTATAAAGGGAATATCTTATTTCATTGTAGTTAATTTATTTCCCACAAAAGTGTGTAGATCTCATTGGAAAGATAGTAGTTCTCATTTTAAAACTTATTGAAAACCTTGTTAAAATTGGTTGTGAGAATGGTTGAAATTTGTAGTTAAAAAGCGAGAAATAGCTACTTTATTGTATTCCATGAAAATTATAAGGTTGTGAAAAGTTATGTTTGTTCATTCTCTTATAGTAGTTGAAAGAAAGTTAAACTATATTCAAATAGATGGTAAGAACTTAGTTTTACTTGTCTTTACTTGGTTAATAAAAATATAGTAATTCTTAACACTAGTAGAGAAAAGAAGTCTCACATTGCAACTTAGGCTTTAACCTCCTTAGAATGTGCAAATTAATTGCTAAGTTAATGTGAAATTTCTTTAAAACCCATTGCACCTTGATATACTAATAAGTGAAATTTGACTTGGCCTATTCTAAAACCTCTTACTCCTATCCTATCAAATTGTCACAAAGAAAATCTTAAGTATGAAACTAAAATTAGTTACCATAATTAATAGTATAAATGTTATTACCTTGATAGTAGTATTAAAAATTAAAATATTGTTAATATTAAAATATTAATAATATTAAGTTGTTAATATTACTATAAAAAAAGAGTTAGTAATATATATAAAAAAGGGTCTTATATATATATTATATATATTAAAAATTTTATTAAAAAAGGAAGTCTAACTATCCACATATTTCTTTTGCCGTGCAGACTATTGTACACATGTGAAAAAGGAGAGGGTTTGATTTGTTTGTATGGGTGTATGGCTACGACCACTTAGGCTTGGGGAAATAGAGTTGGGGGAGGGTCGCCAACTGAGGGGTGGGGCCGGTGACCTCCCCCAACCACAAATAAAACAAAACCCTATTCTTGCATATCTTTTCATTTTAGTAGCTTGTACAACATTGTATACCGCGGCCGAGTGGTTTCCAAATCACCCTTTTTATATACCAGGTATATATATATATATATTTCCAATACACCTTTACGTTCTATGGGTATTTTTAGATTTTTCTTTTCTTATCAATTAAAATGTAAATAAAATAAAATACATACATACATACATACATACATATATATGTATGTATGTATATATGTATATGCTCTACCCAAAATTTAAACATATATCAAACTTAACTATATCACAAAATGGGACAAACCCATTTGTCTACTTAAGCAAATAATAATGAAATGAAATAAATGAATACATTTAAAACCCTAATGAGGGCATAAACAAAATAAGAAAATAAATGAAACTTGTAAGCCTCTCCAAAATCTTGGAATGGTCTCCAATGGTTTCTCTTCCTCCTCCAACAACCTGCACAAAAAAAAGAGAAACAATGAACCAAAAGGAAAAGAGAAAGTAGTTTTCTTAAGCATGCTTTAGGGTTAGTTGTCTTCTTTCTCATCTAAGGGTCCTAAGTGAATCCATCCAAGGGATGAGATTCATCCCTACAAAAAGTAGGTGGGAGTGGGTGAGTGGAATTTGAAATTTAATTTAAATGTTTTAATTTTAAAATACACGGGTTGACTTTTTAAGGGATCACTTTATGGGGTCATCCAAGTATCCGGCATCCAAGTGTCTAAATTAATATGTACCGGAATATGTGTATCCTTTGATGTCATCTAATCAATGACCTTGATGCCATAAAATAGATTAAAATACAAAATAACAAAATTCGATCAATAGATAAGGTCTACTTGTCGTTCATATGGGCTATCGTTGGAGGGGTTCAATTGTCGTTGATTATTCATGCATTCCATGTTTTCTTGCAATTACTCGAGTTTAAAATTTAAAACAAGACCTAGAAACTACTACATTGACATCATCTAATCGATGACCTTGATGTCATAAAATAGATTAAAATAAAAAATAACAAAAAGTCGATCAATAGATAAGGTCTACTTGTTGTTCATATGGCCTATTGTTGGAGGGGCTCAATTGTCGCTGAGTGTTCATACGTTCCATGTTTTCTTGCAACTATTTGAGTTTAAAATTAAAAATAAGCAGTGTGGTTGGGTTTTGAATATTTGACATGTTAGATTGTCCCCTTTTTTTATTTGGCCCCTTTAAACGCATATTGGGCTCATGTGAATAGTGCAAGTAAGATTGAGACGATAAAGTGGAGCACGTATAATAGATAGTTTTACGTAGGGACATTTTGAGTCTTGGTATAGGTGTGGGACATGTAGGTATTTAATTCCCACCTTTGTATTTCTAACATTTCATTCAGGTCTTCATCTTATCTAACAAATCAAACTCCATCGAGTTAATAACCTAAATATTGAAAAAAAAATAAAATAGAAAAGCTCATTTGATGTCAGTGTTCATTGATGAAACCTTTGGCAAATGCCGAGAATGGTTATCCTCCCTACCAATCAAACTATAGGTAGCGCTCAGTGGATAAAAGAAATGGGTGTCATTTCTCCCAAAGCCGCGAACAAAGAACAAGGTTTTTTGTATTCAGATGGTTGGGTTTCAAACCTAGAACCTATTGGATTTTCCTCATTTTTTGACCCCTTTAACCACAAATTACACTCAAGTGAAAAATGCACCTCCCTCAAACCCCTTTTTCAACACCTCTCTTCCTCTTCCATTGTCTCAAACTTCTCTAGTTTCACATCCTCAATAAATCCCCTTCGACGTTTCCATCACATATTTCACATACAATTACTAGTAAATAATATATAAAAAAATTGTACTTTTCACGTAAATCTTCACTCTCAAAATATTATTTTCTCAAACATAAATCTTGCAAAAGTGGAAGAACAATATTTAACCGACTTTCAAATGAAGAGTGTGCTTGCACTTGTCAATTGAGTACAATTATTTTCACAACCTTTCATAATGGATGGGGCACATGGAGCCATAATCAAATAAAGCCAAAGGACGCAGACTTAGGGTTGGGACGTTGAGGGTTAGGAATGGACTACACGTAGATCTTGTAAAGATAAGATCAAGGAAAAACACATTAATATAGAGATTATATCCCGAAGCTTCGAATTAATGAAATTTTCAAATGCGAAATCGAACAAAACATCGCAATTCTTCCTATTCTTCATTGAACGCAGTCCATTCCCATTGTTTTCATCCAGATTTGGCAAAATTTGTTAGTTACAAAGGTTTACACTGTACCACGTTATTTTAAGTTAAGGATAATGTTTAAAGAATAGTTGGCAGAGAGGACTCGTGTTTTTAAAACCATTCAATCTGCCAGATGTAGTTAAAACCATTTCATTATGAAACAAAAGCTTTAATTTCTGTTTTGTGAGGAAGGTTTAAATGACAATACTGCGAGATGCATCTTCTTCATCATCTTCATATATTCTTCTCGTAAGAGATTATTTCATATAATATTGCTTAGGATAATCTAGATGCTAGGGTTTTGCTTTAGTTATTCAATAACACCACAAAAATTCTAAAATATGAAACTTTTCTGTGTAGATTCAACACATGATCGAAACATTTTTGTTTTTTAACATGGATCAACAAGAATGTGCCAACGCACTTTCTAGGCACGCCAATATTTCACCTACGAATAAGCTCATCACGGTTTTTTTTTTTTCCTTTTTCTTTGATTTCATGATTTTGGTTTGAATTGATTCTCTGTCTCGTGACTGCAATTTTAGTTTGTCTTTTTTGAAGTGTGGAACGAATTGGACAAGGAGAACAGAGAATTTTTCACCAGGTATTCGAAAAAAGGAAAGAAAAACGAAGCCTTGAATTGAAGCACATGTTAGACGATGTAAAAGCTAGATTTCGCCAACATTCCCTTTAAAGTCCAATCCCAAGATTGGGTTATAACTTTGTCACCATGAGTAGGCTTTGATAATTGAATTGAAGTAATCATTTTGACATAGATGAAACGTTGGATAGAAATGTTGCTAGAAATTTGTAAATGATATCGTATTTACCTAGATGATATTAATTTGTATATAGATGATTTCATATTTATATTGCATATTTTTTCATAGATGTTTTAATGTGGCCACGAGGCTGAAGAAGGTATTCTTGTGGTTTGTAGGTAAATTTATTCACAACAAACATCGGGGGATTGGAGACTAACCACATTGGAATTCTAGATGAATTCAACAAGGGTCACCATGGCAACATGCAAGTGTGTGTGTGCTAGAAATATTTGTTTAGGGAAAAATTGTGACCAAGGGGTCATGTGTTGTATTTTATTTTAGTTTCCCTTTTGTTAATGTTAGTATGTATTTCTTTTAGTAATGTAATTTACTTGTTTTAATTATTTAGATTTTGATGTATGTTTTCCCCTTTATATTAATGGGTCTAAGTGTCTTATTAAAGTTAATAAATCTTGTCTTAACTTGATTATAGATGTGACCAAAGGAAGATCATTTATTAGACTTGATTTTCTCTTGGAGTTTGTGTTGTGTGTTGAATGCTTGAGATCTTGAGTTTCTTACATTCTACCCTTCATGGGAAACTCGAATTTGGCCTTAAGGGCCAATTTTGAAGGTTTTGGGACAAGTTAAACTTGTCCCACACCTCTTAAATTGTTATACTAACCCTACCTATGGGTCGGGAGGCCAAAACTAGACTCCATTAGGTGTTTTGGGAAGATAAAAATGTGAAATATTTATTGCACTTTCTTTCAAGTAATTAAGTTTGTCCTTAGGTGTGTGGGCTTAGATGGTGTGTGTAAGTAACTTGTCATTTCTCTCACCCACCAATTTATGGTGGATTGGGGTTGAGGTTTGACTTCATAGGTGGAGTTGAGGATGAGTGATGTGGAATCCTACATGGAGTCACCTCATTCTCGTCTCTCTCTTTTCTATTTATTGTAGCTCTTTTACTTGTTTGAGGGTTACTTCATTATTTTGTGCTCTTACATTTTGGAGCATTAGATAATTGTCGAGAGGGCTTGTGGATTGTTGGAGCTTGTGGATGATTTCTTGGTTTTGAGGATCTTGGAGACTTACTCTTGGAAAAATTTCTACTATGGAAATGTAGGAGCTTTAACTTGCTTATGTTATGTTTTATTTTGTGTTTATGTGCTTGTGTTGAGTATTGTTTTCTTTGGAATGCTTGTTGGGTGTGGGTAGATTGCCTAAGTTTTGAGTAGGAGGAGACTATGGGGAGATTTCATGTAGGGAGGAATAAGAGTTTACCTTTTTGTTTGGAGGGATTTTGGGTTGGGTGCCCCACCTTGTACAAGGAATGCTTGCATTTCTTTCTTGTTTCTTTTATGAGGGAGACATAAGAGATTGGGGAGGCATAAGAGCATGTGAGAGCTATAAGGGGTACTTGAGGGAGGCATAAGAGTATGTAGGGGATTTGAGATATGCATTGGAGGCTTTAAGGTGGGCACCCATTCCCACCGAGAGGCATAAGTGGCCTTCCCACAGTCTTGCTCATTTTTCTTTCATTTTAAGCCTTGTTTTTATTGTTTTGTTGTTCTTTTTTCTTGTGTTGTTGTTTTGAATTTTGTTATAATGATTGTGAAATATATGTCATGTTGTGGAAGCGTATTGTTTCCATGTGTTGGAATTATCTCCCATTGTAATGTGGTTGGGGCTCGAGGGCCAATGGAGAGGATGACTTCTCCTCTTCATTGGATATCTTGGTTGGGTGGAGAGTGTTGCCTCTCCCCATTTTGTTGTGAATCAAAAAAATATTGGAGGAGCTATCTTATTGGAGTTGTGAAGCTTGGAATTTTGTTGGAGACCTTGTGAAACTTCCTTTGTGTTGTTCCCACTTAGAGTGGAGAAACTTGTAATATTGTATTCTATTATTAGCTTATATTCTTGTATGATTTCCCACTTCAAGTGGAGGACATTGTATTGATCTTGTGAAGGAAATTTGCATTCAAACATTTGTTATCAAAGTAATATTGTATGTGGAAAGAAACAAATAAAAAGAAAGAAGAAATATTTGTATTGTGGAGTTAGTTTTGAGAAATAGAAAAGAAAGTAATTCTCTTTATTTGAAACCTTGGTTGTATTGTGAGAAAAGTAGTTCTTTGTGTTGAATGATATGAGCCATTTTCAATGGAATTTTTTTTTTTAATTTCATTATGAAGTTGTTTAATAGTAAATTAGAAAGAAGGAAATATAGAAGTTGAAAGAAGTTGAACTTGTATGCATAGTAAACTTGAATGGAAAATAAAGTTGCTATAGTTGTTTTGAACATATATATTGTAACGGGCCAAAAATACCAACACAAGAACAACACAGTGAAATACAGGATAACTTTTTTTTTTTTTTGACTTGCTTTGACTCAACACGACACAACATGTCGTCACAAGGTTACATCCAACACTTGGAACCATTTGTTACGGGGAAGACCACAAGGTCAGCATGGAAACATTCACACTTATCAAGGACAATTTATTTTTCTTTTGACAAGACAACATGAAAGTCCAATCCACATGACACACTCACGGCTAGGGCAAGCCACAATAAGAAATGGTTAGGGTTTATTTATTTTGGTAAGACACCCTTTAGCTCATGACTTAAGTTTTCAGAAGGAATCAATATATGGTTCGCACAAACTCATCTCACCAACTGAGTTAATTTCTTATACACTGAAGAGTAGTTCACTTAAAGTCTCCTCCTACTTGCTAAATCTTATTATCTTCCAGAAAATGACCATTGTTTTCCCTTAAGCTTGTTTAAGAGTTCATCCAAAAGGGGTAGTTCACTAGTTAGCTAGGGATATCAATTTATAAATGTTTACTTCACAAAGGATGTTTTCATTTTGATCACTCATGGAATCATTTGATTTCAAATAGATCACCTTTACATTTATTTGTTGAATATTAAATTATTATATTTGTTTAGCTTCTTTAAGGGTTAACCGACTCATTTTACTTTACTTATAAAATATTGTCGCTAAGTCTTAGAAAGATTTAACTTAACAATTTATTCTCAAGATCAAAGTTTTTCATTACTCATATCAATGTAAAGATTGAAAGCCATTTCTCACAAGGATAATTTCAAGCTTAACTACACAAGATCAAGACACTTTATTTCACCATTACCAAACAATACAAGGAAAGAGGTCATATCAACTCTCTTTACAAGCAATGTTACACAATTTACAACACATTGGACATTTTTACAAGGAACTTCATAATGGTACAGATGAAACTTTTACACTCTTTTCTTCTAGTCTACTCGCATAATCCATCTGCACAAATATTAACTAAAGTCAGTTCGCAAGAACTGAGCATGTTAAGGCTACACAATGCAATAATAAGCTAACAATTAACAATATCAAGAAAAGAATATTCTAAATTCAGAAATGGATTAAAACACAACTCACAACTCCAATATTAATCTCATGAGAGAGAAAACTAAATCATCCAACAAGGAGAAAGTCCAAATACTAGTAAGAACAAAATTACATAAATCAAGGCAAGACCTTATGGGTTGGGAACAAGAAAGTCAAGAGTGTTGATATCTCCTTCATGTAATCCTATGGGTTACGTGATTGGAATCCAAAATTTACTCCATCCAACTAAAGGGGTCCAAGAGAAGACAAAGCGTACTAATTATGATCGTAGGCGCGAAGCAAAAATGACGTTATCCAATTCTTCCAGGGGGCTTCAAAGTAATATGGGTTCGATGCCCTTAAAAGAACACAACTATAGTTTTGGTTTTAACCAAGGAGTTTACCACTACCTCCTTATCGGATTTCTTAAAACGTAGTACTAGTTAACCAAAACAAAACCACTTTTCCAAAAGCGCGTATGAAAGAGACACAGAAAGGGCCATTATTCTACCAACAAACCCTATCCTAATCGTCAACTTCTCTACATAATATAAGGGAAGACTAAACTAAAATTTCGTTAATAATTTTTATATAATTGAGATAATGTCAATAAACATTAAAATAAAAATTGATTTCCCTAACAAGGCCACAAAATGGGACCTTTTAGTAACCAAGTTTGACGTATAAGGTATTCGAGTTCAAAAACAAAGGGATTCGATACGCAGAGGGCAAAACACCAACGATGCCCCGGACTCAAAAGACCTTACCACGAGTACAAGCACAAACCAAGAACCAACGCACATAGCTATCGTGAAGGTTACGCGCGGTGCGGTCGTGGCTAGAAGTTTTATGAACTCCTTGCCAAAGGTATAGAAGGTGGAAAATTTTACCCGATCCATGTGGGCTTATCGAGGAAAAGTCTTAGCAAATATCAAATGATAAAAATAACAACCACCTATGATGTTATCACTTTGAAATCAGTCATCATCTAACAGAAACGAGTTCACGAGTCCAAGACCATGGATTCACCTAAAACTTTTGTTTCAGTCTAGCTAGTAATAGCTTTCTTGTGACCCTTAATAAAAATTGTAAAGATTTCATTCAGATTAAACTTACAATGTTTCCCCTTGCTTTAATCATACAAGAGTTTACATCAAGAATTAGGTATAGTAATACTCTCAACACGTGGAGGCCAAAATAGATGCCAGGTTATCCCTCATCTAGACTAGGTACAACAGTCAACCATGTACAGTTCTAAAACAAACCCCAAATGCCATTTTCTAATCAAACATAAAGTAAGGAATGCCCATAGGCTTAAACAAGTTTTGGACACAACGTCACTATTAATGTACCTTTTAGCAAAACAAGAGAGCCCTAAACAGGAAATGCGTATTTATTCAACCAAAAGAGGTATGTAGGCTTAACCTTCTATTTAGTAACCTTCAATTATAATTACCATCACAGAATTCTTTTTAAAAGAAAGTCATATAAGCAAACAAAACTCAATAATGTTTCCTTCCCTACGAACTAGACTGCATCACTCAATATTGCAGTAACCCATTTAGACAAATATGAAATAGAGTAAGCTATAAAAGAGGAAGGAACATTCCAAGCAAAATCAGCGAAATTGGAATAAGATTTAAAGGAACAAACACACAATCAGGCAGTGATATAAACAACCACGAAAACATCTAGTCTAGGCGCCATTCAAGAGGAAAGAAAATTCATTTCAAGATACTGAAAGAAGGTAGAAAACTATTACAAGGAGTAGATTTAACATGCCTGGTTTAAAACGCCATCTCCATGCATATGATTGTTTCAATGCCGTTGCTTGCCTTTAACCCAAAGTGCTTTGCGAGCTCGAGCTAGCGCCACAACCACGTAGTGAAAAACAGCTACAAACCAACCCCATGATTTGAAGCTCGGACACGAGCCATAATGATAACATCACGCTCCTGGATCTACGTTTTTCCACATCAGCTAGTTATCAGGAAAAAAAAATCAAAACTATTGAACCGCTTGTCTTCCTACCCTCGAGGTCGGCATGAGCCTTTGCAGCTTCTGCCAGTGGGTATGTCTTTGTCACACGGACTTTAAGAACACCAGATGCAACATTTGCAAATAATTCTCCTGCAGTTTCCAGGAGCTCTTCTCGAGTTGCAGTGTATTGCATCATGGAAGGCTGTGTCAAAAACAATGATCTTGGGGCAAGGGCTGACAAAGGAACACGATCAATTGCACCTGATGACTGACCAAAGCTCACCATGTAACCTCTAGAAACCAAGCACTCCAAAGATCCCTGGAATGTGTCCTTGTCCTCAGAATCAAAACGACCTGCACACCTTGTCCTTTTGTAATTTCTTAACACAATCTACAAAATCTTCCTGGGTATAGATAATGGGATGATGGCATCCATCTTCAATTGCTTGTGCGGCCTTCTCCTTGGTCGGTACAGTACCAATGACAGTGGCACCAAGGGCATAACCCCATTGACAACAAAAATCCTACTTCTCCAGCTGCAGCGTGCACAAGAATTGTATGCCTGGGCTCCACCTTAAAGCAACGCCGAAGAAGAAACTGAGCAGTCATACCCTT
Source organism: Taxus wallichiana var. yunnanensis (assembly GCA_018340775.1). Taxonomy (NCBI): domain Eukaryota; kingdom Viridiplantae; phylum Streptophyta; class Pinopsida; order Cupressales; family Taxaceae; genus Taxus; species Taxus wallichiana. The sequence goes on along the minus strand of CM031237.1, from coordinate 790,636,895 downwards.
CAGCATAATTGCAGCACCCACAATAGGATAAATGGTAGATGGCACTGGTACAACAAAACTTGCAGGAAGAATCTGCTCCTCAGTGTATGAACCCATAGGATTCCCCGAATTCCAACTAAATCACCAACCTTTTTCCTTCATCAGATCTGGGGACAACATCAAACTCTCGGTGCAAACAGCACAGCTGTAGCTTGTAAGGTGTGATAATTCCAACAGCACCCTTTATGCCTGCCAACATAGTGACTCGTTTGAAGATGCTCATATAATTTCAAAGCAAAATGTGCTTCATGAATATTCTGATATGAACAGATCCACGCCTCTATGAGGTTCTCTTCCATGAGTTACATCAAACAGCAAGAAGATCTCTAAAGAGAATCTTTGTAAATAAATTTCATCAGGTCTCCTGGTAACAGCCACACTGTCACTTAATCGATTTTGATAAAAATATCTGGTAGGAGAATCTCGAATTTGAGGGTGCATTTTGTACTGAACAGACAACAATGAAGTTGAACAACCCGTTGGTTGGAGGCGTTCATGAAGGCTTCTACAACTGCAACAAGCCCGTTGCCTGGCTATTTACTGCTGCAATCAGTTGCTGTGGATCCCCACAAGAACACACCTTACAGCTCCCAAGGAAAGTGGAGGTAACACGCCAACTTCCCTAGCTTGTAGCTTCATCTAAAACCACAGTGGACGCAGTGAAACAGCAGTGAAATAACACTAGAAACAACAGTGAAATAGCACTCTCAGCCTCATTGCAAAACTTGCCTCAAGGTTGGATCGAGCTTCTTCCATGTTAGATTCATCACCTGGACAGAGTGACTTTCCACAATGAAAAGGAAGGATAGCTCAACTAAAACTTTACCTCGTTCATCCACTACAGCTGCAAGATTTGCTACAACTGATCACGACTGTGTGGTCGTGTATAACCAGAACTTCAGGATTTCACACCCACGGCTCCTTGGGATCGCCCTATGGCAACTGCAAACACCAGACACCTCCTCACGGCTCTGTCCTAGGAGAATTTCAGTTCTACGCCCACGAATCTCGCCTTCAGTACAAAAGACGATTTTTTCGAACCACACCCATTTCAATACGCCTGCTTTTGAAATTGATGGAGCGCAGCAAGCAAGCATCCGTGGTTTTGGATAGAAACCACAGGCAGCCCACGTGACAAAAGAGTCATTAGGAGATTTGCAAATCAGAAAATCAGTGGGTGCGGCCACCGACAGGGAGAAAATTGAACACGCCAAGAAAAAGGGTGCAGGGCTCATTAATGCCATGGCGGGAGGGAGACGAACACAAGGAAAGTCAGATAAAAATCTGATTCCATCACGTCACACAATAAAATCTCCACCTGCCACGCCAAGGAGATGAAGTTGGCCGAGTCCAGGTAAGTTAGGGGGCATTACATTCTCCTCCCCTTAAGAAAGCATCGTCCTCGATGCGACATTACACAGAGGAAAAGGAAAAGCACGTAACCAACAACATGCAAAGGAGGAGTACACTTTATGGTTTAAAATTTAACTGATTAAAGCACGACCACAAGGTAGCCTTAGGAACATTTGGTAGAAATTTTAACTTTAAATGTTCTGTGAAGATTGGCAGTTCTTTCTTGTTTGTTATTTTCATTAGTCTCTTTCCGTTAACATTATTCTTAGTTTAATTCCTTTTAAAATTTTATCATTGAAGAGTTTTGGTTTATTCTTTATTGTGGGTGCCCAACATGAACTGCTACCACAACACCCTATCAGGTTCACAAGACACTACAGATTCACAAGCACACAAGTATATACTTCATGATTGTATTATACCACTAAAGGTTACACAATTACGGAATAGAATAGGCACACTCCACATAACATAGGTACTCATCACACATCAATGACTGACATACCAAATACTCAACCAAAAGAGTACTACAATCCACCAGACATTTCCTCAATTTGCATCAATGAAAGACTCACATAACAACAAACCATGCTACAGGTACATAGTGTCCACAAGGGAATCAATGACATGTCCACAACATCACAACACATAACCATCTGACATGAGTAACACATACATCAAAAGACCACTACCAAACATCACAATAACTCAACATATATCCTGAAACATCAACCATACAGACAAATATCATAAGCCTCCCTCAAACTCTTATGCCTCCCTCAAGTCTCTTATGCCTCCCTCAAACTCTTATGCCTCCCTCAAGTCTCTTATGCCTCCCTCAAATCTCTTATGCCTCCCTCAAACTCTTATGCCTCCCTCAAACTCTTTTGCCTCCCTCAAGGAGGCCGGTTGTCTCTCTGTGCCCAAGGCACATCGAGTTTGGACACTCCTAACCCAAGTGACATAATAACGCGTAGTTCTCCATAACCCGCTAGTCATATGTACCCCTTGGGGCGTACCCCCATACAACGAAGCGGGTCCATAGGTCCAACCAATCCATGGTGCATCCCATGACCCTATTCCACACATCACGACATTAGAACCAGCACAACAATCCAATCAAAGTGCCAAGTGGCAAAGTACAAGCCTTGGGCAAGGCGGTAAAAATTCCAAATTTAAAAGAAGACCCCAAAATCAAGCAAAAATAAATGACCAAATGGCCAAAGTTAGTATCAAATCCCCATGTTAGTGCCACAAACCACGGAAATGCCCAAAATTGTAAAGCATTGCAATCAAGAAAAGATGCTGGTTCTTGCAAAATAAAATAAAAAGCTCAATTTACGAATAAAATCAACTTATAATAATGTCACATTACGATAACTGTGTGGCCTTATCTGGCCACCAAAGGGGTACTCAACGAGTTGCTGGCACTCGGAACATCGAGCCTCAGCTCGTAAAATATATATATATCAATCCCGCCACCCTTCGACAAGGCTAAACATAGTCATAGATACACTAGGGTTGCATACATACAACCACATAGGGAGAGAGGAAAGAGTCACATGTAATCTACTAAACCGAGTTTTGACTCGAGTTATTGACCCATGGTACACCATTCCTCACTCTTAACATACACTTCTACCGATCTCCCTCAGGGTCGGTTAGTGTAAGGCTCACAACATAACATGTAACTACATTACTAACACCATGGTGGTACACACATAGCTACCATAACGTCTCACGTATGGTAGGTATACGGGGTAGATCACAATCATACATTCACAGGGCGCAATACATCACTTTACCACATTCTGCACCCAAAGTGCAATCACAATACGATAGGGTTCATACACTCACCGTATGACCCTAATTCACAACATGAAGCATTACATATTACACAACTCATATATACGATGAACATAGTACATCACAACATAACATACATTGCAACATAACAAGGTGGTACACACGTTTCTTCAGAACATGGTAAAAACATCATGATACAACTCGTTTCTTTTAACATCAACTAGTCATACAACACATTGATACACCCACATATCACAATATGCCACAATGCTCCAACACTACGTCATCCACATTAGAATTCTTTTCACACATCACAAACAATAATTTACACGTGAATTCTTCCTAGAATCCACAAGAAGGAGAGAGAATACTCTCATCCCCAACACATCAACATGATGACAAATACGCACTGAGTGACATACACATCACGTGCGTTCACAATATCACAATTACGACAATAATCACATCACGCTTAAAGCACATTACTCTTCCAATATAAATCATCATCATGCAAGTATCATCATGTAACACCACCACCACCATGCAACATCACCATACAACACCAATCCGGCCCATAGGTTCGAGAGCATGAACCTACGCTCTGATACCAAAGTGTAACGGGCCAAAAATACCAACACAAGAACAACACAGTGAAATACAGGATAACTTTTTTTTTTTTTTTTGACTTGCTTTGACTCAACACGACACAACATGTCATCACAAGGTTACAACCAACACTTGGAACCATTTGTTACGGGAAGACCACAAGTTCAAAGATGGAAACATTCACACTTATCAAGGACAATTTATTTTTCTTTTGACAAGACAACATGAAAGTCCAATCCACATGACACACTCACGGCTAGGGCAAGCCACAATAAGAAATGGTTAGGGTTTATTTATTTTGGTAAGACACCCTTTAGCTCATGACTTAAGTTTTTGAAGGAATCAATATATGGTTCGCACAAACTCATCTCACCAACTGAGTTAATTTCTTATACACCAAGAGTAGTTCACTTAAAGTCTCCTCCTACTTGCTAAATCTTATTATCTTCCGTAAAATGACCATTGTTTTCCTTAAGCTTGTTTAAGAGTTCATCCAAAAGGGTAGTTCACTAGTTAGCTAGGGATATCAATTTATAAATGTTTACTTCACAAAGGATGTTTTCATTTTGATCACTCATGGAATCATTTGATTTCAAATAGATCACCTTTACATTTATTTGTTGAATATTAAATTATTATATTTGTTTAGCTTCTTTAAGGGTTAACCGACTCATTTTACTTTACTTATAAAATATTGTCGCTAAGTCTTAGAAAGATTTAACTTAACAATTTATTCTCAAGATCAAAGTTTTTCATTACTCATATCAATGTAAAGATTGAAAGCCATTTCTCACAAGGATAATTTCAAGCTTAACTACACAAGATCAAGACACTTTATTTCACCATTACCAAACAATACAAGGCAAGAGGTCATATCAACTCTCTTTACAAGCAATGTTACACAATTTACAACACATTGGACATTTTTACAAGGAACTTCATAATGGTACAGATGAAACTTTTACACTCTTTTCTTCTAGTCTACTCGCATAATCCATCTGCACAAATATTAACTAAAGTCAGTTCGCAAGAACTGAGCATGTTAAGGCTACACAATGCAATAGTAAGCTAACAATTAACAATATCAAGAAAGGAATATTCTAAATTCAGAAATGGATTAAAACACAACTCACAACTCCAATATTAATCTCATGAGAGAGAAAACTAAATCATCCAACAAGGAGAAAGTCCAAATACTAGTAAGAACAAAATTACATAAATCAAGGCAAGACCTTATGGGTTGGGAACAAGAAAGTCAAGAGTGTTGATATCTCCTTCATGTAATCCTATGGGTTACGTGATTGGAATCCAAAATTTACTCCATCCAACTAAAGGGGTCCAAGAGAAGACAAAGCGTACTAATTATGATCATAGGCGCGAAGCAAAAATGACGTTATCCAATTCTTCCAGGGGGCTTCAAAGTAATATGGGTTCGATGCCCTTAAAAGAACACAACTATAGTTTTGGTTTTAACCAAGGAGTTTACCACTACCTCCTTATCGGATTTCTTAAAACGTAGTACTAGTTAACCAAAACAAAACCACTTTTCCAAAAGCGTACGAAAGAGACACAGAAAGGGCCATTATTCTACCAACAAACCCTATCCTAATCGTCAACTTCTCTACATAATATAAGGGAAGACTAAACTAAATTTCGTTAATAATTTTTATATAATTCAGACAATGTCAATAAACATTAAAATAAAAATTGATTTCCCTAACAAGGCCACAAAATGGGACCTTTTAGTAACCAAGTTTGAAGTATAAGGTATTCGAGTTCGAAAACAAAGGGATTCGATACGCAGAGGGCAAAACACCAACGATGCCCCAGACTCAAAAGACCTTACCACGAGTACAAGCACAAACCAAGAACCAACGCACATAGCTATCAGGAAGGTTACGCAGTGCGGTCAGGGCTAGAAGTTTTATGAACTCCTTGCCAAAGGTATAGAAGGTGGAAAATTTTACCCGATCCATGTGGGCTTATCGAGGAAAAGTCTTAGCAAATATCAAACAGATAAAAATAACAACCACCTATGATGTTATCACTGAAATCAGCTGTCATCTAACAGGAAACGAGTTCACGAGTCCAGTACCATGGATTCACCTACAACTTTTGTTTCAGTCTAGCTAGTAATAGCTTGCTTGCGACCCTTAATAAAAATTGTAAAGATTTCATTCAGTTAAACTTACAATGTTTCCCCTTGCTTTAATCATACAAGAGTTTACATCAAGAATTAGGTATAGTAATACTCTCAACACGTGGAGGCCAAAATAGATGCCAGGTTATCCCTCATCTAGACTAGGTACAACAGTCAACCATGTACAGTTCTAAAACAAACCCCAAATGCCATTTTCTAATCAAACATAAAGTAAGGAATGCCCATAGGCTTAAACAAGTTTCAGACACAACGTCACTATTAATGTACCTTTTAGCAAAACAAGAGAGCCCTAAATAGGAAATGCGTATTTATTCAACCAAAAGAGGTATGTAGGCTTAACCTTCTATTTAGTAACCTTCAATTATAATTACCATCACAGAATTCTTTTTAAAAGAAAGTCATATAAGCAAACAAAACTCAATAATGTTTCCTTCCCTACGAACTAGACTGCATCACTCAATATTGCAGTAACCCATTTAGACAAATATGAAATAGAGTAAGCTATAAGAGAGGAAAGAACATTCCAAGCAAAATCAGCGAAATTGGAATGAGATTTAAAGGAACAAACACACAATCAGGCAGCGATATAAACAACCACGAAACCATTTGTCAAGGCGCCATTCAAGAGGAAAGAAAATTCATTTCAAGATACTGAAAGAAGGTAGAAAACTATTACAAGGAGTAGATTTAACATGCCTGGTTTAAAATGCCATCTCCATGCATATGATTGTTTCAATGCCGTTGCTTGCCTTTAACCCAAAGTGCTTTCGAGCTCGAGCTAGCGCCACAACCACGTAGTGAAAAAGCTACAAACCAACCCCATGATTTGAAGCTCGGACACAAGACATAATGATAACATCACGCTCCTGGATCTATGTTTTTCCACATCAGCTAGTTATCAGGAATCAAAACTATTGAACCGCTTGTCTTCCTACCCTCGAGGTCGGCATGAGCCTTTGCAGCTTCGCCAGTGGGGTATGTCTTTGTCACACGGACTTTTAGAACACCAGATGCAACATTTGCAAATAATTCTCCTGCAGTTTCCAGGAGCTCTTCTCGAGTTGCAGTGTATTGCATCATGGAAGGCCATGTCAAAAACAACGATTTTGGGGCAAGGGCTGACAGAGGAACACGATCAATTGCACCTGATGACTGACCAAAGCTCACCATGTAACCTCTAGAAGCCAAGCACTCCAAAGATCCCTGAATGTGTCCTTGTCCTTTTGTAATTTCTTTAACACAATCTACAAAATCTTCCTGGGTATAGATAATGGGATGATGGCATCCATCTTCAATTGCTTGTGCGGCCTTCTCCTTGGTCGATACAGTACCAATGACAGTGGCACCAAGGGCATTACCCCATTGACATAACAAAATCCTACTCCTCCAGCTGCAGCGTGCACAAGAATTGTATGCCCGGGCTCCACCTTAAAGCAACGCCGAAGAAGAAACTGAGCAGTCATACCCTTCAGCATAATTGCAGCACCCACAATAGGATAAATGGTAGATGGCACTGGTACAACAAAACTTGCAGGAAGAATCTGCTCCTCAGTGTATGAACCCATAGGATTCCCCGCATATCCAACTAAATCACCAACCTTTTTCCTTCATCAGATCTGGGGACAGCATCAAACTCTCGGTGCAAACAGCACAGCTGTAGCTTGTAAGGTGTGATAATTCCAACAGCACCCTTTATGCCTGCCAACATAGTGACTCGTTTGAAGATGCTCATATAATTTCAAAGCAAAATGTGCTTCATGAATATTCTGATATGAACAGATCCACGCCTCTATGAGGTTCTCTTCCATGAGTTACATCAAATAGCAAGAAGATCTCTAAAGAGAATCTTTGTAAATAAATTTCATCAGGTCTCCTGGTAACAGCCACACTGTCACTTAATCGATTTTGATAAAAAATATCTGGTAGGAGAATCTCGAATTTGAGGGTGCATTTTGTACTGAACAGACAACAATGAAGTTGAACAACCCGTTGGTTGGAGGCGTTCATGAAGGCTTCTACAACTGCAACAAGCCCGTTGCCTGGCTATTTACTGCTGCACCGGGCCTGTCGTGGATCCCCACAAGAACACACCTTACAGCTCCCAAGGAAAGTGGAGGTAACACGCCAGCTTCCCTAGCTTGTAGCTTCATCTAAAACCACAAAGGACGCAAAGTGAAACATCGGTGAAATAACACTAGACACAAAGCAGTGAAATAAGCACTCTCAGCCTCATTGCAAAACTTGCCTCAAGGTTGGATCGAGCTTCTTCCATGTTAAAATCATCACCTGGACAGAGCGACTTTCCACAATGAAAAGGAAGGACAACTCAACTAAAACTTTACCTCGTTCATCCACTACAGCTGCAAGATTTGCTACAACTGATCACGACTGTGTGGTCGTGTATAACCAGAACTTCAGGATTTCACACCCACGGCTCCTTGGGATCGCCCTATGGCAACTGCAAACACCAGACACCTCCTCACGGCTCTGTCCTAGGAGAATTTCAGTTCTACGCCCACGAATCTCGCCTGTACAGCACGATTTTTGCGAACCACACCCATTTCAATACGTCTGTTTCAGCATTGATGGAGCGCAGCAAGCATCCGTGGTTTTGGACAGAAACCACAGGCAGCCCACGTGACAGAAAGGAGTCATTAGGAGATTTGCAAATCCGAAAATCAGTGGGTGCGGCCACCGACAGGGAGAAAAATTCAACACGCCAAGAAAAAGGGTGCAGGGCTCATTAATGCCATGGCAGGAGGGAGACGAACACAAGGAAAGTCAGATAAAAATCTGATTCCATCACGTCACACAATAAAATCTCCACCTGCCACGCCAAGGAGATGAAGTTGGCCGAGTCCAGGTAAGTTAGGGGGCATTACATATATGTTGTAGTAAAAATGGGAACAAGAGAACAAATTTGAAGTTTATTGTTATTTGGAAATGTTGAATTTGTAGTAAGAAAATAACAATGTAAAAGTAGATTTAGATTTCTTTTGCTCATGGAATTTGAAAGAAGACTAGTTGAACATAATGGAATGACTTTGTAAAGTAGATGTGTTTTATTAGATTAGATAATACTTTAAAAATGAGTAGATTTAACTAAGGAATGAAAAAATAGAATTAAATCCCAAAAATGGAACTCTAGATGTACAAAAATGAGCTTAGAATGCATTTTAATACTTTTAGTAACTTTTTATTTTTTAAAAAATCTCAAGTTTTTTGTTTTGTTTTTAGAAATTGGACCGCTTTCCTATGTAGAGTGGCGGTCCCATAACCACCACTCAAGTTAAGGTGGCGGTCTCAAAAATGCTGCCAAGAGGGTGGCAGTCCATGGTTTGTCACCCAGGAAGGCAGGTGGTCCCAGGACCACCGGTCTGCTCTAGGTGGCGGTTCTATCACTTACGATAAAACTCCTCGGATCCATACCTGTGAAAATTTTAATCGGGTTATACACATCTATAAGTTGTAAAACCTAACTAATAACTACCAAAGAAGTAAATAATGAGTAAATCCTCGTGGCTTGGGCAATAAATATCTCTAAATGGTGGATTAAAAATATTCCTTTCATTTATAACAACAGGGGTAGGGTTTTCCCAAAATTAAAAACCTAAATACAAATAGCTTGAAATAAAAACTAGATTGGTAGAGGAATCCTCCCAATCCTTAAATGAAATAGATTACATTGATAAAACTACAACTAAACTAATCTAAACTAGATCTCCTTGTAGAATCCTCCATAGTTCTTCCTCCTTTTCTCCCATGGCTCCCTTCTCTCCAACAAAATTTTTTTAACAAAAATAGACCAAATGAGGAGAATAAAATGAAGGAAATGTTTTAATAGAAATTCATAAGGAAATTTAGGGCTAGTTTGGAACCCTAGGATCTAGTGGCCAAGATTGTTTTGATCTAAGGGTGGAGGTTTCACCCTACTTTTGTTTGGTAGAAATGTAATTTAAATGTTTAAATTAAATCCTTAAGGGTATGTGTAATTGGGGAGTGGGGCCATTTAATTGCCTTAGAGTGCTAAACCTTTATTAGTTCTTAGCAAGCCTTAGGAGTCAATGGAAAGGACTCTAAGTTAATAGGATAATAAATTTAAATAAATTAACACAAGGTTAACCTTTCTAGGTTTGAATATTAACTAAAGAGAAGAAAACATATAACTATGTAAATTAATCTATGGTACCTTCCTAGCTGACTTTTAATTAATGGACCTTAGAGGTAAAACGATTTTTAAGTGTAACCTTTATCTAGACCCTAGCGTATCAATCTTAAAGTTGAATTAGTTATGTAAGTTAATTTAATGAACCCTAAGGGTCGACACCCTTGTAATCTTTCTATAATTTAAACAAAAAAATAAAATAAAATATTTATTCGTAATTTTTGGGTTAAGTGTTAGGTTGAAGCATGTTCCTAGAACATCATTTTTGTGGGCATTACACTTGGTATCAGAGCCGTGGGTTGAAAGATTAGACCATTGGGCACACTTAGAACACATGAGACATGATTTATAAATCTAGTGCAAAATTGGTTTCTTTTAATCTAGAAAACCACAATGTCTGATAATTGCATAATTTTAGAAAACATAGAAAACTAAAACAAGACCTAGAACAATGAACTAACTCGCCTTGATATGTGTAGGAGGTGCCGATAAGACGAGGGGTCTTTACACATAGACCTAAATATACCACCTCCAGAGAAGGTCAGAGCGCCATTCTACCTCAAATTTTACTGTAAACTTCGGGATGTTAATGCCCTTATATGTAGAGGGTCCCTAGGAGGACAGCCTGCTAGACATGATATGGAGCCATCAGTTGAGGCTAGGGCATCTCCTTGATACATCGAGGAGCATGGGGTAGAAAACTTCCACATGGAGTCGATCAGGGAAAATTCACAATAGAGAGAGCATGGAGACATGATTTCAAGACATAGGAACAGATCTTAGAGCCCTAAACAGAGGGAGGAGTATGTATAGAGACTTGGGGCTTGTCAATCGTAGGTCCCAGCACTACATATCGGGAGATCCTGAAGCTACGATTATCTCATTATTCCGAGATACATGATGTTTTCATGCAGAGGCCTGGTTGGTGATCTTGAGTGGATGCTTCAAGCTCTGCCCTTGTACTAGTAACACGAAAGCTCGTGTTGTGATAGATCTTCTGAGGGATGGGGCAGGAGTGTGATGGAGGCTAAGGAGAAGATGCTCCATGATGACTTAGAGACAGCTACCTAGGATATTTTTGAGGAGTGTTTCAAGAGCGTGTATTTTCCAAAGAGGTTTATTCAAAGAAGGATAGACGACTTTCACGACTTCTATCAGGCATCGATGACCATAGCTGAGTATGAGAGTCAATTTTTAGACCTACTCCAGTATGTCAACTATATGCAAGATGATCGTGTACATATTCAAAGGTTCATTAGTGACTAGAATTTGGATTTAGGTTTTGTGGTGTGCATTCACTACACACACAGACATTAGTAAAGGCCTTGGAAAATGCCTATATTACAGAGGAGACACGGGAGAAGATGTAGCACGCTAGAGACAAAGTTCAAAGCCACATAGAGTAGATGTAGGATGGCAGATCAAGGGGGGGTTCCTCCTCGTGGTGGACAGAGTTCAGGATAGGCTTCATTCAGGCCACCACAACATTCACCTCACTAGTAGTAGTAGACCCACCCACCTTATAAACCTCCTCATAGATTCAACGCATGAGGGGATGGAGTATGGGGCCTCCCGCTAGGGGTCCCATCGTAAACTCGGTGCCCAAAGAGCTCACTCAATAGGAGATGGTTAGTAGAGATCTCAAGGCCCATAAATCAGTCGTCCAAGATCCACAGCCTCGCACCTCTAGAGTACCGGCTAGAGTTGCATCCCACTGGAGAAGACCAGGTAGTTGTTATGGTTTTGGCATTGCTGGACATCATTGGAGAGATTTCTTACAGAACCCTAGCAACAAGGGTAAGATGTAGATTTCAAATCCTACTGTTGGAGATATGACACAGGAGCCATTGGATCTATGCAGCGGTCAAGAACCATAAGGCTGAGCACCAGAGTACTGTGATAGAGACGATAGGTAGTATTGGTGGTATTTCCACCTCTATATATTTGATTCCAGCTTCATCCGATTTCTTTCATTACACCATCCTTAGTAGAGCATCACAGCAGTGGTGGCGGCTTAGGCGTGGTCATAGTTGGGATGTTGAGATGGCTTCTGGAGCCAAATTTTTTGTTGACTACTTAGTTAAGGAGTGTGTAGTAGATTTGGGACCCTTCACCACTACCTTAGATCTTTGTATCCTTCTATTGGGTTCCTATGGTGTCATCTTGGGCATGGACTAGTTGTCTGCACACAGAGCTAGAATGGATTGTTACCATAAGACTATTGCTTGTACAAATGATCTAGGAGTGGAGTCAATGATTGCATGGATTAGGAGGTCCATTTCTATTTGCACCATCTCCGTTATGCAGCTTAAACGGTGTACTACCCCGCCTCGTGACACCGGAAAATACACCAAAAGTCACTAAAAATTTGGGTAACCTTTTTTTTAATTTTTAATTTATTTATTTATAAACCATTAACACCAATCCTCTCTTAACCCTAATAATTAACATCACCTTATTAAACAAAAATATTTTATTTAATAAATTTATTATAGCGCAAGAAATATTTAATGATCCCAAAGGTAATCCTAACACATTAAATAATTAATTTACTCTACATACTTACCTAAGGGCAACCACTAATATTTAGTTACCCCATTTGAATAAAAACACCCACACTTAAATACAATTACCCATACTTTCATAATTTTCTTCTAAATAAATTCACACACATTTAAATATATATCTCCTTTAAATAAATTCACCCACATTGAAATATAATTACTCATTCTTAAATAAATTCATCCCCATTAAATCAATTTACCCGTACTTAAATAAATTCACCCCAAATAAATAAATTTACCCACATTGAATATATTTACCCATTCTTAAATAAATTCACCCCCATTAAATATATTTACCCACACCCCCTTTTAATTTAATTTACCATTCCCACTTTAAATCTCATGACTAAAAGAAAAGTGTAGGATTCAACATGGGCCCTAAGATTAAACTAATATTAGCCTTAGATCTTATCTTGCCCTAAAATTTTCCCTAACACATCTTTATCTCTTCTATCCCTTCATTTGGGTTTCATTTTGTTTTCTTGTTGTTGTGCAGGTTGAAGAGCTATGGGAGTTTTATTTTATGGAATTTTATTTTGAGAAGAAGTCTCATTATTGTTTCCTTATTGGTTTATTTATTTATATTATTTTTCTTACTCATGAATTTCAGAACCCGTAACTATCTACAAAAAGTGTGGCGGGTTTGAAATGACTGTGGGTTTTCTTTTGAATGGGGGCATGTTTGTTGGTGTGGTGTGTGGGATATTGGGGAGGGTCTTTACCCTCCCCATATACTTACATTTTTGTTGTTTTAATCCTCCATTATTCACTGCATTTTTCTGATGTAGAAAATTGGATTTGGATTTATATATATATATATATATATATATATATATATATATATATATATATATATATATATATATATATATATATATATATATATAATTATAATAAACTTATATTTTGTAATATATGGAACATAACATATAATAAAATATGAATACTAATAAATCAAAGTATAGGTAAATATAAGAAATTGATAAGTAGCTTTACGGAAATGTAATTTAGTTATGTAATATAACTATATTAAATCATTTTATTATTATTATTACTACTACACTTCACACAAGGTAAAAGAACTAGTTCAATAGTAAAAATATGGAGTACACTTACTTCTTGACATATTTCTTTCTTAAATGATTTTACTCATTTAAGTAATAAAATAAAAGTGTGTGGTAGAATAGCTAAAAAATAGAAAAGGCTTAAGTATAATTACAACTTGGAAGAAAGCAAACACATACATATATGATTTCCTTATCAAATAAATAAAAATAACTCATTAAATCTCACATGGGGAGAATCAAGACTAGTCCCATTCCATTCAATACTATTACAAGAATTTACAATGCGAGATACCTAGTAAGAAGGATAATGTTTTCCATACAATGTTAATCCCAAACTTCATATTTCATATTCAGATTTCTTTTTTTTTTCTTTTTAAGCAAGAAGGAAATCTATATCAAAAATAACAATTTTTTTCAATAAATCAACTTTCCTTCAAAATGGAGCCCCAACAATTCTTATTAAGAGATTTTTTTTTCAACTATCTTACAAGATTTCATTTTCAAGGGTTTAAGTTCACATTTGCAAAATATACCCAAATACATAACTACTCAAGAAACCTTATTACAAGATTCTTTACAAGATTGAAGGGAAATTTCTCAAGAAAAAATGACTCAAGTTTACAAGTAATACCAAATACAAAATAAGGATTTTACAAGATAATGAAAATTTCCACATAGCCATGTTCTTAAGGTTGCAATGAGAGGTAACAATGAAGAACCATGATGACAAGTAACTCCAACTATCTTCCACTTGAGCTCCAACTTGAAAATTTTCAAAGAACCAACACAAGGAGAAAAACTTGTTTAACCACCCAACCTTTAGGCATCATTACATGCTTCTCTAAGGTGTAAGACATGCTAGCCTCTCCCAAGCCCATGGGATAGAGAGCTAGCCTCCACAAAGTTTGCACAACATAAAGGCAGACATAACCACATTATAATTTTCACATCAAGACAATCCAAACACTAAGATGAACCCAAATTTTTGCAAAGAAATGAAAAGGAGGAGAAACTATATTCTACCTCCAAAATGGGGAAGAGAAGAAGAGATCTCCAAGTGCCAAAAGTGTATCCAATATCGGTTGCACCTAAAACATAATCTTCACAACCTCCTTATTCCTCCAAAGTGATCAAACCCTCCTTATTTCTCCACCCATTAACCAAAATTCTTCTTGGTAAAATTATCAAACCCAATGGGTTTCCTCTCAAGAATGGGGAAGGGGGTTCAAACCATATGAACCACCTTCCCCACCTCAAACCATTTGAGGGAAGTAACAAAAATCCTACATGGCATGCCGATCAATCTATGAGGTTTGAGATGAAAAAATCCCTCTCTCTTCCCTCGCATAAACTCCAAAATCCATCATGCCATATGATGGATGGAGAAAATAAAACAAGTATAATCAACAAATAGCCACACACAAAAAGCAACACACATTTTAAACAAAACAAGACTAAGATCTAACATAATATAAAACATAAAATGAGCTCAAGGAGCCTACCTCAAAAATCTCTCCAACACTCTAACTTTTCCACTTCTTTATCCAAGCAAGCTCTAGCTCCTAAATCCACAAGCCTCAAAGTAAAAGCTCCCAAAACAAAAGTTCTTTTCTTTTCCAATGAGGGAGAATTTGAAGAGAAACCAACAAAAATTCTCACAAATGAGGGGGTGACATGTGTCACCCCTCTCTTCCCTCAAGGTCAAATATTCTCAAAATAAAAGAGAGAAAAATAAAATTGCCTTTAAGCATCTTCTCCCAAATTACCCAAAATGAAAAACAAAACAAACTAGTGAAACTTTTACAAAACACACATACCCATCCAACTTACATGGATGTGACCAAAGGGAGGAAAATGGGAGGAAACTCCCTCTATGACTTGTAATTTATCCCCTACCTATTAGGTAGGGTCCAAGGGCCTATTTTCATGCTATGGGAACTCCCAAACTAAAAAGGGGTCACTTAACATGCCTAAAATAGCCAAATTTCGGGTTTGGCACATTTGGGCACAAGTGCAGAGGATGTGGGGCCCACACAAGGTTTCACATGTGACCCTAATCACATCTAATTAAAAAAACCATTACTAAAACACAAAACTTAATGCAAGTGGGGACCATTAAGTCCCCAAATCAAGTTTACAAAGCAATTAAACATCCTAAACAAGAGTAATATTACATGACATACTACATTACAAATGAGGGTCACTCATGGTGCCCAAAATAATGAAATCTAATACTAAGGCCTCATACAATAAACATGGTTAGGACTTAGCCTCATGGGCTGCTTGTGTAAAATTTATGTAGCTGCCCTAAATCTCACGTTCTCCTGTGACCTATTACCTGCACACTCATTGCACACATTAAACACACCTATCCAATACAATGTAAATCAACTACTCAATAAGTGATCAATGAAATCTATGCTAGCATATCATCATCCTAAAATCGAAAATGCGACAACATGCATAATTATACACAATTTACCATGAGTTAGCCATAACTATAAATAAAAGTGACATACATCCATAAAATCCAAACACGTAACTAAATTGAGTATCCATCATATATAAATAAGGTCCAAACAACATCATATTAGTTAGTATCTATAACATCATAAGATAAGGTGTCAACATAGTAATCAAGTCAAATTGGCGCTATATGCCCAAATCTCCATACATGTCTAAGGAGGAAAACCAACATATCATAATGTCCAACATATGTCAGAATCCCTGTTAAGTCATAACTATGGGTTAAGAATTCAACAGTAATTGAGGCTTGAAAATGTGGGCACTACATCCCCCTCTCCTAAAATTAGACTTCCTCCTGGAAGTCACTGGAAGAGATAGGGATAAGATTTTATGAGGTATCACATCGTAGTGTAAGTCCAACATTAAGGTCATTTTTAAAGGAACTAAAATATTTTGTTTTGTCATAACAACATGTCTCTTTAAGTGTAACAAGGTCCAAGAACAAGTATATCTCAAATAGCAGAATGTTAACCCAAGTGAATTGTATAAGATGAATTCATTTGCCTCATCATCTAACTTTTCTATAAGGATCCAAATAAGAGTATGTACAACATAAGGTCTAAAATTAAAAGAGGAAATAATGATGGGTGATCGAAGAGAACAAACATGTTGTTTTAAAATGAATTAATTTTTTTTTTTATATTAGTTGTGTATGAACCCACTCAAGGGAACTATCCAAGGTGTCACAAATACCACTTGATGAGATAGAAAATTTTTACAAGTTCCATGTGGTTTCATCTACTAATCTCATCATTACTCTAAATTTTGAAAAGAAATTGTTCACGAGTCCTTTTTTTTTTAATTTTTCAATTATCTAAATTATTCACTATGGCCAAGGATGAAGATTCACATAATACCAAGCACTGTTAAAGGATTTCCTTAATTTGGCCATTATTATTATTATTATTATTATTGGTCACTAAATGATTGTTTTTTTAAAAAACATTGTGGGTGAAATATATATATATATATAGTCAACTACTAGGTTAGGATTGGTTTCCTAGTTTGGTTTCCAAAGTTTCATAGCATGTACCATGTTTTGTATAACATTTCAATTCTTGTCCATAATTACTTTAGAAGTCTCATAAACGAAAATTTAATTTATCATTGTTTATAAGTTTTACATAAGGCCTCACTATGACAAAGCAATTTTAGAACTTTCTACGCCCCATACAAGCCACAATTCTTAAGGAAAAACAAACCACAAATTTCCATTCAATACGATATAAGAAAACTCTTACTTAAATTTTATCGTTTCTTAAATACTATAATCCAAAGAAAACATGAATGAGTTACATAAAAAAATCCATCAAAAGAGAATGTTTCCCGAATCTTATTAGCATACTTATGAAAATTAAAATATACCACCATGATGGAATGCAACAACTTTTCCGTCGTTCTTTCCTCAAGCATACAAGACATCAACATCCATTTTCTTTTAATGAAAGGTATAGTCTAAATCTTCTCAAGATATCTGACTTACGCTAACTTTTTCTCAACAATTATTTCATCATAATTTGGCTCATTAGGTCGCAAGAGATGTAAGTATAAAATAAATACACTTATTAACTATGGTTGAATCCATATTACATAAAGAAATTTGAATTATACCACCGTATTTGAGTGGTAATAGAAAATAGAACCATGTTTCAAAGGGGACCCCAAAACAATTCCAATATATATATATATAAAGGATGTCTCTACACATGGTAGGTGAAAAGACTAGTTAGTCATTCACTACAACAAACTAGTCTTTTTATCACAATTATTCCCCAATATTGCCACAATTTAACATAATTGTAGAATATTTGTATCATCACTATGAAAATTTCATTTGGTCATTTGTAAGTATTGTGGATATTCTATAATTTACATATAGTGTTGATTATTCGTAGAAAAGTCACATATCCAGCCATTCTTTATAGAAATTCCACAAATTTTAGAAAATGGAACTTAAATTGATCATAAAATGATACTAATAGTAAAATCAAATATTAAATAATTTTGAAAGACCATATATATATGTTACAAAAATGTATATAAAATTAAAATTGAAATATTATGGAAATGTGACTATATTAAAGCATGTTTATTCTACTATATGTTAAGAAGAATAATATAATTTTTTAAATATAACCCATTCTTTAATAAATAATAAATGTATTCGTAATTTTTTTATTATTCTGTAAATATAAATAAATTTCTTTAAAAATTATTAATTGATTTATAAATAATAAATGTAGAGTATATGTGGCACCTCTATAATAATTCAAATTTTCTATTTTTAAATATTGTGGATGTTCCACAATTTTATGTAAGTGTTAATAATTTGTAGCTAATTCACATATACAACACTTTCTCATTGAAAATCTACAATCTTATTCAATTTTTCCATTTTAAAATATTGTGGATGTTCCACAATTTTATGTAAGTGTTAATAATTTGTAGCTAATTCACATCTACAACACTTTCTCAATGAAAATTCATAATCTTATGCGAATTTTTAAAAAATTAGAATATGAATCATATCTACACTAAAAAAATAGTTGAAGAAAATAATATAATATAATAATATTAAAACTACACTATAATATATCTATAAACATAAACACTACACTTCAAATAGTAGTTATATAACACATATCAAAATTTAAGATTTTTACAATATTTTAACTATAATAATTTAAAATTACAGCTATCTTTAAAATCTAATAATTTGAATTCTTTTTGGAGAATTATATTTACTCAAATAAAATTCAAACTTTTAAAAATTACATGTAAATGCTAGACTTACGGTTGTCAAGATTAAGTTTAAATTTAAAATTTGACCAACACTTCCTAAAATAGTAATTGGTTACCCCTTCATGACACGTCTTTCACATGTTCATTGTTCTTAGGATCTTACTTACAAACTACCAATTCAAACCGTTACGTGTTCTGCATGCAACAATTTTTGTGTTATATCAGATGGAATATTTTATAAATGGATATCAACAAAGATCAATGGATCATGGTACCCTTGACAAACAAAGCTCAAAATGGCAGACGTGCCATCGACCTAAGACTAGGAAATATTTTCAGAAATTTTAGTAATATATGTGGAGTTTTGCAAGGGTTACCCATCACTCGATTGGTACAATTTTCCAGAAAGTGTTAGTGTATCCTACCATCTATTTAGACCCGTGTTGTTGTCATGATTTATCTTTGAGATAAGACCTACTCTTTTACTTTGTAGTAATGAGGAATGCAGGTGCTTACTTAAATTCAAAAATATTTCCGAGGTTGGATATTTACTAATTTGGATTTGTGTTGCCTCACCCGATATAAACAATATGCGAATTTGGCTTTACCCCTCCTTAAGTAAGATGAATTTTGCATCAACTGCTAAAGATTAAAAATAAGCCTGAGGTGACATATTTGGTTGGGGTCAAAATCTCTCAAGGGACCTAGGAATAAAATGGAAGGATGATTTGAGGTGTAGAGATGCTTGGCAATTCCAAGGAACCCTATTGAATGGAATAAAAGGGGTAATCTATGGACGAAGCAACCTAAAAGGACATCTAATGGACCTAAATCATCTAGGAGTAAGGGTTGATAAAACATGGCCTGGCTCTCAACCGACCACAACGCAATATTTCTTATAGATGATTATACGAGAAGGAAGCAAACTGAAGTTTGTATTTATTTTAAAGATGTCGAAATATTTTTATGTTCTAAAATTTTGTTTTGTAGATTGCAGAGATAGAGGAGTCTTTGAAGACAACATGGACAGATGACAAGCATAATTAATATCTATACTTAATATAGGAATCATTTGTGGAGCAGATGCATGAAAAAGATTCCATCAAATCTTGTTCCATTGGATCGCTGCATGTTCCAACCGATATAGCACAACTACATTGTGGTGCATGTGACATGGACATGCCACCAAATTTATCCCCAGCACAACCTATTTTATTTGTGGATTTCCTGAGAGAAATTACATAATGGCATATGTTGGAGGACTTGTTGGCAGACATGTTTTCTAAAGGAAATAATTTGAGTGCATGAGGATTTGTAATTGTGGAAAATATGATATGCTCACTCATTCAGCGCTGTGGAAGACATAGGAGTTTTTAATTATAAAGTTGTTTAGGAGGAACAATGTTGGACAAAAATTTAATTACAAAGTTGATAACATCCCTTGAATCCTGGACTTGAATAACTACTTATTCCTCAAATGGCTCATGAAAATGTTAGGTAAGTTGTATGCTATAATTTCTCACATAGGAGATACTTCGAGTTATGGTCACTACATTACGGTAGTCTTAGATGACACTTTTAAAATATCACTATTATCCATAGATAAACCTTGCCTTTACCTTAGTTGGCGTGCTGAATAAAATTGAATGGAGATTGAAAATATCATGGTGGTTACACTGTCATATCTTACCTTCACAACGGAATACCCATTCTCTAAAGCTGTTATATATATTAATCGCCGATTGTACTATGTGAAATAGACTCTTTAATATTAGCCTATGTTTTCACTCTTAGATTTTGCAAAGTGTTAAAAAATATGCACTTCTTGAATAAGGTGATGGATTATTCATCAAATATATAGAGGAGTTGGAGTTGTAGTTATTTGAATATTTACAAGGTATGATCTTGCTTTTACAAGCAATAAAATAGATGTATCTTCAATAGAATTGATAAATTATACTAATCAATTATACGAATAGATTCTTTCTTTTACAAATTGTGAACCAAAAATATTATGCATATCACTTTTGCAAGAACACATACGATTTTAGAATTATTCTATGAGTTCATCCATAAAAATTTTCCATGTTTTTGGTTCTTATAGAGAACTCATGTAACCTCTAAATAATTTATTTAGATCATATAATATAAATAATAAACATTTCAATATAATATATGTTCAATATATAAAAATGATTTTTTTCTCATTTAATAATAAATTTATATATTTGTATGTGTTTTAAATGTAGATAATCTACATAAATAATTATTTAAATGAATGTCAAATTGGTTGTTAATAATAACTTTTCTACATTTAAAAAAAAATAATTTCACAATTAATTATTGTGGCAATCAAATTGTAGCTTCCACCTACAAATTTTATGTGGTAACGACAATTGTAGAAAACATTTGTTGAAATTTCCACAAATATAACATTGATGAGAGATATGAAATTTTAAATTGTGGAATTTCTAAAAATATTTAATTTATAGAAAAACTACATTTTGGTGAAAATTGTAGATTACTAACAAAAAAATTGTAAAAATATTACAAACATTATAAAATGTGGACAATGTACAATTAAAAATGGAGGTTAGTTCCAAAATTTGTGAATTGTGGATCATCCACGATAGAATGAATTATGGAAAAACTACAATAATATATAAAATGTGGATTAGCTACACTCCCAATTCCACAATTTTAATTCTTGAAATACTATATAACCACAAAAATATTGTTGAAAAATTGTGGTAAAAGATCTAATATGTTGTAGTGATTATAGTTAGTCCTCGCAATAATGGTTTACATCATTTATCTTATAATAACATACTAAGAGTTCTTCTATGTGAATGAAATCTTATAAAAGAGTTTCCTAAGAGTCCAATAACCAAAGGCATATCTGATTTGTGAGATCATCGCAATCATTCAATCATTCATATTAACTTCCTCACCTAAATAGTTAGGGAGACAAAACAATACCTAAGTTACTTACAAAATCCCAACCATCTAGTGTGTAAACCATATGAATATCACAAGACGAAGATTAGAAAACATCACCTATCCCATTGAGTAATAGTTTTAGGATCACCTCTATTTTAACTTTTTTTTAAAGGGGTAACAATTTATCCAACCAACGTTGTTTAATTATATATTAGATGAGTTTTTCCAAATTTCATATAATTACACATTTCTATTGTTGTTTACAAGGTATATGTACACAATTTTGATTATATATATATATATATATATATATATATATATATATATATATATTTGTATTTACGAAACATTACCTTCACCCTTATTGACCATAAAAACAGCTTCTTTCACCATCAACACCATCGTCATTACAACATAATGCCTAACCTATAAACTATTCAATACTAATTTATTTTATTTTATTTCCTTTCCGAGAGAGAGAGAATGAAAGATCGTTGTTATATTTATTATATATATAAAATTTTTGCATGACCATTGTTCTTCTAAGTCCACGAATTGAGGTTAGAAAGAGGGTGATTCCCTTATTTCTACACGTAAGTAAAAGAATTATAAACATGATTAACTCAGAACATTTTAAATCAACTTGAGGAGAGTTGAAATCACATGTGTAATTACTAAAGTAAGAAGGTTTTAACCAAGTTACCATGCAACAAAACTTAATAAGTGGTTATGGTATAGAGATAGGTTTATCGAACTCCAAAAGGATTAAGAAAATTAACTAGATCATTTCCGAAGTTAACTCTAAAAGTTATACCAAGAGCTTTGATGAGAATTTGGAGTTATGAAAACTAGATTCGTTTAATAATAGCACCATGCATTCCTACGTTATGTGAAGAGGATAATTTAGCTAAAAACTACCACTTCGAGCAACACCACCGAAAAAGAGAGGCACTAACTTTCTTTCCCTTTATCATTTATTGTTTAGAAATAAGTTAGCAATTATTTTCATCCAATTATAATTAATTTTAAATCACAATTTTGAAAAGGAAAACAACAAGGTCATAAGATCATTTGCTAAATTTCCTTATAAAAGGGTTATAAAACTAAGATTAGCAACATATACCATAGGAGTATAAATTATTTAAAATTTCATAGTAGTGGAATATCAAAATGTGGAAGGATATTTTATCACACCGGGTGGTTCTATACAAGGTACAATTATTTAGCTTACACCCATACCGAAAGGGTTTCATTCAATCTAAAGAGGTGCCTCTAACATGGCGGTTGCGATTCCTAAGAAACAAAGGATCACTAAACAAGAAGCAACCAACACAACACCATAAACATATTCCTTATATCAGGATAACAATTCTACAATCTTATATTTGACCTACTGCTTATTTACAACACCAACAACTAGCCCTTTTTGATGTCCAAAAAGATCATCCTAACCAAGGCCGTTAGCATTCAAAAATGATTTGTTGCACAAATTTTATTTTGGGTCTTAGCATTCAACCTAGAAACACGTAGCTAAAAACAATAACCATATTGTAACATGTTTCACCCTCCAAAGGTGTCCTAAGAAACCTATTTGTTTATTAAGACCTAATTTTCTTGTTCTATGATCTAGAGAAAATGGCTACAAAAGGAGCCTACCAAAACAAGTACCTAACACCCAAATGGTGAAACAAAGTTTCCAGTCAATTCTCTATTATACATAGAGTCAATCAAGACGTACAATTCTCAAAACTGGCAAATAGATTTCAATTTGGAAGCACCTTCTCGGAGCCAACTATTAGAGTTTTACTATTGCATTTCAGCATATTTTTAGTGAAACTTTTCTACAAAATAGGCCTAGAAAAATAACCGATTCCAAATCAAAAATGAGTTTTAACAACTTGAAACCATTCCCTTATATATAGAGAACTCGACACAACTTACAAGATGAAAAACTGATGACCAAAACTCTAGATATGACATACTTTCTGAGGCTAAATAATGTTGTTTACAAGTTTGTGTTTTGAACAAAAACGTCTAGAGACCTCCTAAACACACTTGGAAAAAAAAATCTCTATTTATTTTTCTCGAATCTAATTGCTGCAACACATTGACATGGAGAAATACTACATGTTAGAAGTCAAAAATTTTAATTTCCTACTAACGCTCTCTAATTTACTGGTTCAAACAGAAACGATTTTGCTTAAATTTAAGTTGTTGTCTCGAACAAAAATGTGATTAAATGTGCTCCAAAAATGATTTTAACTATATGATCAAACAGTTTTAAAAGTTGGGTTTAAAGGTTCTTGTGACTACCCATGTCATTAGAGAACAAGATTATCCAAATCGGTCACTACCATGGGGACCAAGGAGCCATTCTGTACATAATTTACTAACGAATTTATCTCAACTTTTACTAGTTTTTTAAACCAAATTAGGTGATCAAATTTTTTTTACGACTTATTGTGTTAATAACCATAATGCTCCATGCAGTTATTTGAGATATACTTGACCCATGGAACAGTTTAGCGAAAACTTAAAAAAAAAAAATTGTTTTAATTTTAATATTACTAAAAGATTAATAACCGCTTAAAAGTATTACCCAGCGTCCGAGTGTGCAAACCTCTCGCTCCGATACCAAATGTAATACCCCACCTCGGGACACCAGAAAATACACCAAAAGTCACTAAAAATTTGGGTGATTTTTTTAATTTATTAATTAATTAATTTATTTATGAACCTTAACACCAATCCTCTCTTAACCCTAAGAAATAAAATCGCCTTATTAAACAAAAATATTTTATTTAATAAATTTATTATAGCCCAGAAATATTTAATCATCCCAAAGGTAATTCCAACACATAAAATAATTAATTTATTCTATATACTTACCTAAGGGCAACCACTATTATTTAGTTACCCCATTTGAATAAAAACACCCACACTTAAATACAATTATCCATACTTGTCATAATTTTCTCCTAAATAGATTCACACACATTTAAATATATATCTCCTTTAAATAAATTCACCCACAATGAAATATAATTACTCATTCTTAAATAAATTCATCCTCATTAAATCAATTTACTCGTACTTAAATAAATTCATCCCAAATAAATAAATTTACCCACATTTAATATATTTTCCCATTCTTAAATAAATTCACCCCCATTAAATAAATTTACCCACACCCCCTTTTAATTTAATTTACCATTCCCACTTTAAATCCCATGACTAAAAGAAAAGCGTAGGATTCAACATGGGCACTAATATTAAACTAATATTGGCCTTAGATCTTATCATACCCTAAAATTTTCCCTAACACATCTTTATCTCTTCTTTCCTTCATTTGGGTTTCATGTTGTTTTCTTGTAGAAAGATTGAGTACACTTACTTCTTGACATATTTCTTTCTTAAATGATTTTACTCATTTAAGTAATAAAATAAAAGTTTGTGGTAGAATAGCTCAAAAATAGAAAAGGCTTAGGTAAAATTACAGCTTGCAAGAAAGCAAACACATACATATATGATTTCCTTATCAAATAAATAAAAACAACTCATTAAATCTCACATGGGGAGAATCAAGACTAGTCCCATTCCATTCAATACTATTACAAGAATTTACAAGGAGAGATACCTAGCAAGAAGGATAATGTTTTCCATACAATGTTAATCCTAAGCTTCATTTTTCAGATTTTTTTCTTCTTTAAACAAGAAGGAAATCTATATCAAAAATAACAATTTTTTTCAATAAATCAACTTTCCTTCAAAATGGAGCCCCAAAATTCTTATTAAGAGATTTTTTTTTCAGCTATCTTACAAGATATCATTTTCAAGGGTTTAAGTTCACATTTTCAAAATATACCCAAATACATAACTACTCAAGAAACTTTATTACAAGATTCTTTGCAAGATTGAGTGAAAATTTCTCAAGCAAAAATGACTCAAGTTTACAAGTAATACCAAATACAAAAAAAGAATTTTACAAGATAAACGAAAATTTTCACATAGCTATGTTTTTAATGTTGTAATGAGAGGTAACAATGAAGAACCATGATTACAAGTAACTCCAACTATCTTCCACTTGAGCTCCAACTTCAAGACATTCAAAGAACCCACACAAGAAGAAAAAATTGTTTAACCACCCAACATTTAGGCATGATTACATGCATTTCCAAGGTTGTAAGACATGCTAGCCTCCCCCAAGCCCATGGGAGAGAGAGCTAGCCTCCACAAACTTTGCAAAAGATAAAGGGAGACAATCCAAACACTAAGATGAACCCAAATTTTTGCAAAGAAATGAAAAGGAGGAGAAACCATATTCTACCTCTAAAATGGAGAAGAGAAGAAAGAGATCTCCAAGTGCCAAAAGTGTATCAAACATTTATTGCACATAAAAATAATCTCCACAACCTCCTTATTCCTCCAAGGTCATCAAACCCTCCTTATTTCTCCACCCATTCACAAAAATCCTTCTTGGGATGATTTTCAAACCTAATGGGTTTCCTCTCCAAGAATGGAGAAGGGGGTTCAAACCATATGAACCACCTTCCCCACCTCAAACCATTTGAGAGGAGTAACAAAAATCCTACATGGATTGCCAATCAATCCATAAGGTTTGAGAGGAAAAATCCCTCTCTCTTCCCCCATAAACTCCAAAATCCATCATGCCATATGATGGATGGAGAAAAATAAAACAACAAGCATAATCAACAAATAGCCACACACAAAAAGCAACACACATTTTAAACAAAACAAGACTAAGATATAATATAATATAAAACATAAAATGAGCTCAAGGAGCCTACCTCCAAAATCTCTCCAACACTCTAACTTTTCCACTTCTTTATCCAAGCAAGCTCTAGCTCCTAAATCCACAAGCCTCAAAGTAAAAGCTCCCAAAACAAAAGTTCTTTTCTTTGCCAATGAGGGAGAATTTGAAGAGAAACCAACAAAATTCTCACAAGTGAGGGTGTGACATGTATCACCCCTCTCTTCCCTCAAGGTCAAAGATTCTCAAAATAAAAGAGAGAAAAGATAAAATAGCTTTTAACCCTCTTCTCCCAATTTACCGAAAATGAAAAAAAAAACTAGTTCAACTTTTTACAAAACATACATACAAATGGGAGGAAAAATGGGAGGAAAACTGCATCTATGCCTTGGAATTAAGCCTCCCTACCTATTAGGTAGGGTCCAAGGGCCTATTTTCATGTTATGAGAACTCCCAAACTAAAAAGGGGTCACTTAAAATACCTAAAATGGCCAAATTTCGGGTTTGGCACATTTGGGCACAAGTGTAGAGGATGTGGGGCCCACCCAAGGTTTCACATGTAACTCTAATCCCATCTAATTAAATACACCATTACCCAAACACAAAACTTAATGCAAGTGGGGACCATTAAGTCCCCAAATCAAGTTTACTAAGCAATTAAACATCCTAAACAAGATTAATATTACATGACATACTACATTACAAATGAGGGTCACTCATGGTGCCCAAAATAATGAAATCTAATACTAAGGCCTCATACAATAAACACGGTTAGGACTTATCATCGTAGGCTTCTTGTGTAAAATTTACGTAGCTTCCCCAAATGTCACGTTCTCTCGTGACCTATTACCTGCACACTCATTACACACATTAAACGCACCTATCCAATACAATGTAAATCAACTACTCAATAAGTGATCAATGAAATCTATGCTAGCATATCATCATTTTGAAATAAAAATGTGACAACATGCATAATTATACACAATTTACCATGAGTTAGCCATAACTATAAATAAAAGTGACATACATCCATAAAATCCAAACACACAACTAAACTGAGTATCCATCATATATAAATAAGGTCCAAACAACATCATATCAGTTAGTATCTCGTAACATCATACGATAATGTGTCAACATAGTAATCAAGTCAAATTGACATTATATGCTCAAATATCCATACATGTCTAAGGAGGAAAACCAACATATCATAATGCCCAACATATGTCAGAATCCCTATTAAGTCATAACTATGGGTTAAGAATTCAAGAGGTAATTGAGGCTTGAAAATGTGGGCACTACATCCCCCTCTCCTAAAATTAGACTTCCTCTTGGAAGTCACTGGAAGAGATTGTTATAAGATTTTAGGAGGTATCACATCATAGTGTAAGTCCAACATTAAGGTCATTTTGAAAGGAACTAAAATATTTTGTTTTGTCAAAACAACATGTCTCTTTAAGTGTAACAAGGTCCAAGAACAAGTATATCTCAAATAGCAGAATGTTAACCCAAGTGAATTGTATAAGACAAATTCATTTTCCTCATCATCTAACTTTGCTATAAGGATCCAAATAAGAGTATGTACAACATAAGGTCTAAAATTAAAAGAGGAAATAATGATGGGTGAGCGAAGAGAACAAACATGTTGTTTTAAAAGGAATTTTTTTTTTTTTATTAGTTGCGTACAAACCCGCTCAAGGGAACTATCCAAGGTGTCACAAATACCACTCGATGAGAGAGAAAAAGTTTCCAAGTTCCGTGTGGTTTCATCTACTAATCTCATCATTACTCTAAATTTTGAAAAGAAATGGTTCACGAGTCCTTTTTTTTTTTAAATTGTTCAATTATCCACATTATTCACTATGGCCAAGGATGAAGATTCGCATAATACCAAGCACTGTTAAAGGAGTTGCCTTAATTTGGCCATTATTATTATTATTATTATTATTTTTGTTGTTGTTGTTTTTGGTCACTAAATGATTGTTTTTAAAAAAATTGTGGGTGAAATATATATATATATATATATATATATATATATATATATATATATATATATATATATATATATATATATATATATATATATAACTACTAGGTTAGGATTGGTTTCCAAAGTTTCATAGCATGTACCATGTTTTCTAGAACATTTCAATTCTGGTCCAAAATTACTTTAGAAGTCTCATAAACGACAATTGAATTTATCATTGTTTATAATTTTTATATAAGTTCTTACTATGACAAAGCAATTTTAGAACTTTCTACACCCCATACAAGCCACAATTCTTAATGAAACAACAAACCACAAATTTCCAGTTCAATACGATATAAGAAAAGTCTTACTTAAATTTTATCGTTTCTTAAATACTATAATCAAAAGAAAACATGAATGAGTTATGCAAAAACAAAATCCATCTAAAGAGAATGTTTCCCGAATCTTATCAACATACTTATGAAAATTACAATATACCACCATGATGGAATGCAACAACTTTTCCGTTCGTACTTTCCTCAAGCGTACAAGACATCAACACCCATTTTCCTTTAAGGAAAGGTACGGTCTAAATCTTCTCAAGATATCTGACTTACGCTAACTTTTTCTTAACAATTATTTCATTGTAATTTGGCCCATTAGGTCGCAAGAGATATAAGTATAAAATAAATACACTTATTAACTAGGGTTGAATCCATATTACACAAAGAAATTTGAATTACGCCACCCTATTTGAGTGGTAATAGAAAATAGAACCATGTTTTAAAGGGGACCCCAAAACAATTCCATTATATATATATATATATATATATATATATATATATATATATATATATATATATATATATATATATATATATATATATATATATATATATATATATATATATAACTAGTGTTTATACTGATTACAAAGGATGTCTCTACCCACGGTAGGTGGAAAGACTAGTTAGTCATTATTGTTAGTCCTTGCAATAATGGTTTACATCATTTATCTTATAATAACATACTAAGAGTTCTTCTATGTGAATGAAATATTATAAATTAGTTTCCTAAGAGTCCAATAACCAAAGGCATATATGATTTTTGAGATCATCGCAATCATTCAATCATTCATAGTAACTTCCTCACATAAACAGTTTGGGAGACAAAACAATACTTAAGTTACTAAAAAAATCCCAACCATCTAGTGTGTAAACCATATGAATATCACAAGACGAAGATTAGAAAACATCACCTATCCCATTGAGCAATAGTGTTAGGATCACCTCTATTTTAACTTTTTGTTAAAGGGGTAACAGTTTATCCAACCAACGTTGTTTAATTATATATTAGATGATTTTTTCCAAATTTCATATAATTACACATTTCTATTGTTGTTTACAAGGTATATGTACACAATTGTGCTTATAGATTTATATATAAATATATATTTTTGTGGCTTACGAAACATTACCTTCACCCTTATTGGACCATAATAATAGTTCTTTCAACATTAACACCATTGTCTTTACAACATAATGCCTAACCAAGAAAGTATTCAACACTAATTCATTTTATTTTATTTCCTTTCTTAGAGAGAGAGAGAGAATGAAAGATCATTGTTATATTTATTATATATATAAAATTTTCACATGACCATTATTCTTCTAAGTCCACGAATTGAGGTTAGAAAGAGGGTGATTCCCTTATTTCTACACGTAAGTAAAATCATTCTAAACATGATTAACTTAGAACATTTTAAATCAACTTGAGGAGAGTTGAAATCACATGTGTACTTACTAAAGTAAGAAGGTTTTAACCAAGTTACCGTGCAAAAAAATTAATAATTGGTTATGGTATAGAGATAGGTTTATCGAACTCCAAAATGATTAAGAAAATTAACTAGATCATTTATGAAGTTAACTCTAAAAGTTATACTAAGATCTTTGATGTGAATTCGTAGTTATGAAAACTATATTCGTTTAATAATAGCATCATGGATTCCTACATCCCATGAAGAGGATAATTTAGCTAAAAACTATCACTTCGAGCAACACCACCAAAAAAGAGAGGCACTAACTTTCTTTCCCTTTATCATTTATTGTTTAGAAAGAAGTTAGCAATTATTTTCATCCAATTATAATTAATTTTAAATCACAATTTTGAAAAGGAAAACAACAAGGTCATAAGATCATTTGCTAAATTTCCTTATAAAAGGGTTATAAAACTAAGATTAGCAACATATACCATAGGAGTAGAAATTATTTCAAATTTCATAGTAGTGAAATATCAAAACGTGGAAGACTATTTTATCACCTGGGGTGGTTCTATACAAGGTACAATTATTTAGTTTACACCCATACCGAAAGGGTTTCATTCGATCTAAAGAGGTGCCTCTAACATGGCAGTTGCAATTCCTAAGAAAAAAAGGATCACTAAACAAGAAGCAACCAAAACAACACCATAAACATGTTCCTTATATCAAGGTAACAATTATACAATCTTATATTTGACCTACTGCTTATTTACAACACCAAGTAACCCTTTTTTGATGTCAAGAAAGATGATCCTAACCAAGGCCATTAGCATTCAAAAATGATTTGTTGCACAATATTTATTTTAGGTCTTAGCATTCAACCTAGAAACACGTAGTACAAACAATAACCATATTGTAACATGTTTCACCCTCCAAAGGTGTCCTAAGAAACCTATTTGTTTACTAAGACCTAATTTTCTTGTTCTACGATCTAGAGAAAATGGCTACAAAAGGAGCCTTCCAAAACAAGTACCTAACACCCA
This sequence comes from Taxus wallichiana var. yunnanensis, assembly GCA_018340775.1. Taxonomy (NCBI): domain Eukaryota; kingdom Viridiplantae; phylum Streptophyta; class Pinopsida; order Cupressales; family Taxaceae; genus Taxus; species Taxus wallichiana. The sequence goes on along the minus strand of CM031237.1, from coordinate 790,605,381 downwards.
AATGGTGAAACAAAGTTTCCAGTCAATTCTCTATTATACATAGATTCAATCAAGATGTACAATTCTCAAAACTGGTGAATAAATTTCAATTTGGAATCACCTTCTCGGAGCCAAATATTAGAGTTTTCGTATTGCATTTCAGCATATTTTTAGTGAAAATTGGCTACAAAATGGGCCTAGAAAAATATCCAATCCCAACTCAAAAATGAGTTTTAATAGCTTTAAACCATTCCCTATATATAGAGAACTCCGACACAACTTACAAGATGAAAACCGATGACCAAATCTCTAGATATGGCATACTTTCCGAGGGTAAATAATGTTGTTTACGAGTTTGTGTTTTGAACAAAAACGTCTAGAGAACCCCTAAACACACTTGGAAAAATAACTCTCTTTTTATTTTTCTTGAATCTAATTGTTGTAGCACATTGACATGGAGAAATACTACATGTTAGAAGTCAAAATTTTTAAATTTCGTACTAACGCTCTCTAATTTATTGGTTTAAACCAAAATGATTTTGCTTAAATTTAAGTTGTTGTCTTGAACAAAAATGTGATTAAATGTGCTCCAAAAATTATTTTAACTATATGATCAAACAGCTTTTAAAGTTGGGTTTAAAGGTTCATTGTGACTACCCATGTCACTAGAGAACAAGATTATCCAAATCGGTCACTACCATGGGGACCAAGGAGCCATTCTGCACGTAATTTACTAACAAATTTCTCTTAACTTTTACTAGTTGTTTTAACCAAATTAGGTGATCAAATTTTTTTGTATGACTTATTGTGTTAATAACCATAATGCTCCATGTAGTTATTTGAGAGATTTGACCCATGAAACGGTTTAGCTAAAAAACGGTTATTTTTTTAAGCATTGTTTTACTTTTAATATTATTAAAACATTAATAACTAGTTAAAAGTTTTACCCAGAGCATCTCGCGTGTGCGAACGTCAGTCCGGTCTCGATACCAAATGTAATGCCCCGCCTCGGGATACCAGAAAATACACCAAAAGTCACTAAAAATTTGGGTAATGTTTTTTTAATTTATTATTATTTTTTTAAATTTATTTATTTATGAACCATTAACACCAATCCTCTCTTAACCCTAAGAATTAACATTGCCTTATTAAACCAAAATATTTTATTTAATAAATTTATTATGGCCCAAGAAATATTTAATCATCCCAAAGGTAATCCCAACACATTAAATAATTAATTTATTCTACATACTTACCTAAGGGCAACCACTAATATTTATTTACCCCATTTGAATAAAAACACCCACACTTAAATACAATTACCCATACTTAGATAATTCTCTCCTAAATAAATTCACCCACAATGAAATATAATTACTCATTCTTAAATAAATTCATCCCCATTAAATCATATATATATGTATACCAATAATATAGTAAAACCCGTATATATCTACAAAAAGAGTGATGGGTTTGAAATGACTGCAGCCTTTTCTTTTGAATGGAGGCATGTTTGCTGGTGTGGTGCATGGGATATTGGGAGGGGTTTTACCCTCCCCATATACTTAAATTTTTGTTGTTTTAATCCTCCATTATTCACCGCATTTTTCTGTTGTAGAAAATTAGATTTTGGTTTACACACACACACACACACACACACACACACACACACGATATGTATGTATGTATGTATGTATGTTTAATAAACTTATTATAATATAAATATACTATATTATATTACTAAAGTTTATTAAACATACATGCATGCATACATACATACATACATACATACATACATACATACATACATACATACATACATACATACACACACACATATATATATATATATATATATATATATATATATATATATATATATATATATATATATGTATATGTATCTATGCATGTATGTATGTATGTATGTATGTATGTATAATAAACTTTAGTAATAATATATATATATATATATATATATATATATATAAACATAATATATATATATGAAATAAAAAAAAAATGAATACTAATAAATCAAAGTATAGGTAAATATAAGAAATTGATAAGTAACTTTATGTAAATGTAATTTAGTTATGTAATATAACTATATTAAATCATTTTTTTATTATTATTACTACACTTCACACAAGGTAAAAGAACTAGTTCAATGGTAAAAGATGGAGTACACTTACTTCTTGACATATTTATTTGTTAAATGATTTTACTCATTTAAGTAATAAAATAAAAGTGTTTGGTGAATAGCTTAACAAGAGAAAAGGTTTAATTATAATTACAATTGTTAAGAAAGCAAACACATACATATATGATTTCCTTATCAAATAAATAAAAACAACTCATTAAATCTCACATGGGTGAGAATCAAGACTAGTCCCATTCCATTCAAGACTATTTAAAGAGTTTACAAGGAGAGATACCTAGAAATAAGGATAATGCTTTACACACAATGTTAATCCTAAGCTTCATGTTGAGTTAATTTTATCTTCAAATGCAATGAAAAATAAATATTTAAGATTTTTTTATTTTTTTGAAACAAGAAGGAAATCTATATCAAAAATAACAATTTTTTTCAATAAATAAACTTTCCTTCAAAATAGAGACCCAACAATTCTTATTAAGAGATTTTTTTTTCAACTATCTTACAAGCTTTCATTTTCAAGGCTTTAAGTTCATGTTTGAAAAATATACCCAAATACATAACTACTATCAAGAAACCTTATTACAAGATTCTTTGCAAGATTGAAAGGAAATTTCTCAAGTAAAAATGACTCAAGTTTGCAATTAATACCAAATAAAAATAAGGATTTTACAAGATAAAGGAAAATTTCCACATAGCCATGTTCTTAAGGTTGCAATGAGAGGTAACAATGAAGAACCATGATGAAAAGTAACTCCAACTATCTTCCACTTGAGCTCCAACTTAAAAACTTTCAAAGAACCCACACAAGGAGAAAAAACTTGTTTAACCACCCAACCTTTAGGCATCATTACATGCCTTTCCAAGGTTAGAAGACATGCTAGCCTCCCCCAAGCCCATGGGAGAGAGAGCTAGCCTCCACAAATTTTGCACAAGATAAAGGGAGACATAACCACATTATACTTTTCACATCAAGACAATCCAAACACTAAGATGAACCCAATTTTTGCAAAGAAAGGAAAAGGAGGAGAAACCATATTCTACCTCCAAAATGGGGAAGAGAAGAAAGAGATCTCCAAGTGCCAAAAGTGTAGCCAACATTGGTTACACATAAACAATAATCTCCACAACCTCCTTATTCCTCCAAAGTCATCAAACCCTCCTTATTTCTCCACCCATTCACCAAAATCCTTCTTGGGAGGATTTTCAAACCCAATGGGTTTCCTCTCCAAGAATGGGGAAGGGGGTTCAAACCATATGAACCACCTTCCCCACCTCAAACCATTTGAGGGGAGTAACAAAAATCCTACATGGCTTGCCCATCAAGCCATGAGGTTTGAGAGGAAAAAATCCCTCTCTCTTCCCCACAAACTCTAAAATCCATCATGCCATATGATGGATGGAGAAAAATAAAACAACAAGCATAATCAACAAATAGCCACACACAAAAAGCAACACACATTTTAAACAAAACAAGACTAAGATCTAACATAAAATGAGCTCAAGGAGGCTACCTACAAAATCTCTCCAACCCTCTAACTCTTCCTCTTCTTTATCCAAGCAAGCTCTAGCTCCAAAATCCACAAGCCTCTAAGTAAAAGCTCCCAAAAAGAAGTTCTCTTCTTTCTCCATGAGGGAGAATTTTAAGAGAAACCAACAAAAATCATCACAAATGAGGGGGTGAAATGTGTGACGCCTCTCCTCCCTCAAGGTCAAAGATTCTCAAAATAAAAGAGAGAAAAGACAAAATACCTTTTAACCCTCTTATAAAAAATTACCCAAAATGAAAAACAAAACAAACTAGTGCAACTTTTTACAAAACTCACATACCCATCCACCTTACATGGATGTGACCAAAGGGAGGAAAATGGGAGGGAAACTCCCTCTATGCCTTGGAATTAAGCCCCCTACCTATTAGGTAGGGTCCTAGGGCCTATTTTCATGCTATGGGAACTCTCAAATTAAAAAGGGGTCACTTAAAATGCCTAAAATAGCCAAATTTCGGGTTTGGCACATTTGGGCGCAAGTGCAGAGGATGTGAGGCCCACCCAAGGTTTCACATGTGACCCTAATCACCTCTAATTAAATACACCATTACCCAAACACAAAACTTAATGCAAGTGGGAACCATTAAGTCCCCAAATCAAGTTTAAAAAGTAATTAAACATATTAAACAAGATTAATATTACATGACATACTACATTACAAATAAGGGTCACTCATGGTGTGCAATATAATGAAATATAATACTAAGGCCTCATACAATAAACACGGTTAGGACTTAGCCTCGTGGGTTGCTTATGCAAAATTTGCATACTGCCCAATCCCATGTTCTCCTGTGACCTATTACCTACACACTAATTACACACATTAAACACACCTATCTGATATACAATGTAAATCAACTACTCAATAAGTGATCAATGAAATCTATGCTAGCATATCATCATCCTGAAATGGAAAATGTGATAACATGCATAATTATACACAATTTACCATGAGTTAGTCATAACTATAAATAAAAGTGACATACATCCATAAAATCCAAACATGCAACTAAAATGAGTATCCATCTTATATAAATCAAAGTAAAACAACATCATATCGCTTAGTATCTCAACATCATACGATAATGTGTCAATATAGTAATCAAGTCAAATTGGCGCTATATGCCCAAATCTCCATACATGTCTAAGGAGGTAAACCAACATATCATAATGTCCAACATATGTCGAATCCTGTTAAGTCATAACTATGGGTTGAGAATTCAATGTAATCGATGCTTGAAAGTGTGGGCACTACAAGCGGTGTGTGCGACGAGGTTGTCATGTATGTATGTTGTTACAATTAGTGAAAATCCGAGGATGAGTCTAGTGGACCATACCTTGATGACCATCTCATTTTGAGAGAGTTTGATGATGTTTTTCCAGGAGATTCCGGGTTACCTCCTCCACGTGAGATAGATTCCCACATAGATGATGTTCGGTGTAGAGCCTATCTCATGAGCACCTTATCGGATGACTACTCCCGAGCTACGTAAGCTCAAGTTGTTGCTTGAGGCTCTTCTTGAGAAAGGTCTAATCCATCCTAGTGTATCCCTTTGGGGTGCACTGGTGATTTTCATGAAGAAGAAGGATGGATCTTTGCGGTTGTGTATTAATTACCACAAGCTAAACAAAGTAATGATCAAGAATCGTTACCCCCTTCCATGCATTGATGATTTATTTGATCAGATGAAGGGGGGCACAGTTTTATCCAAGATTGATCTTAAGTTAGGGTATCATCAACTTAGGATCACGGAGGTAGATATTCATAAGATCACCTTTTATACGAGATATGGCCATTACGAGTTCACAATGGTACCTTTTCAATCTAAAAAATTCCCCCAAAGTGTTCATGAGCTTGATGAATGGGGTATTCTATACTGTTCTAGATCGCTTAATGCTCATATTCCTTGATGAAATTTTGATTTACTCACGTACATGTGAGGAGTACGAGGAGCACCTTCACCAGGTTCTTCAAAGGTGTCTTCTGGAGTAACATCTTATGGGATCCCGGTGAAGTGTGTGTTCTTTTATACAAAGGTGTAGTATTTGGGCCACATCATTTATGGAGAAGGCATCGCAGTTGATCCTTTTGAGATTCGAGGTATCATGGATTTTCCAAGACCCACTAGTGTGACAGAGGTGCACAAATTCATTGGTTTGGTAGGATATTACAGCATTTTGTCAAGAATTCTCTTAGATTGTATACCCCATCACTTCCTTCAGCGAGAAAGGAAAAAAGTTTGTTTGGTCGACAGATGTGAGCAGGCCTTCAGGATAATGAAGAAATTCCTCATGGTAGCGCTTATTCTAACAAAGTGCCGGATCCTCAAGGCAAGTTCTATTTTTTTCACAAATTCTTCTTTGGCGTGACTTGGAGGTGTGTTAATGCAGGAAGGAAGAGTAGTTGCTTTTGAGTCTCACAAACTGAAGGATTATGAGCTCAATTATCTCGACTCGGATCTGGAGCTTGCAGTAGTTGTGTGGTGGAGATATTTCCTTCTTGGTTGGAGATTTACACTCGGACTGATCATTTGAGTTTTCGCCACCTCTTCACGTAGCCCAATCTCAATGTTCATGAGTGGGATTGGATGTAGTTGCTTTGTGAGTACGATATGGAGATAGAGCATGTGAAGGGGAAGGAGAATACACTTGTAGATGCTTTGAGTAGACAGAGACATGTGGTTATGGCTACTTTAGTAATTATAGATTTACGGAGCAGGATTTTGTAGCAGCTTCCTCATGACAACTTCTACCTTACATGTACCCAAAGCAGAGATTGAGTCTCGTAGGCCCCTCGAGGGGATATTTGATGGATTTTTATGAGCTTCAGATGGTCTTCTTAGAAACAGAGTTCGGATACACGTTCCTAGAGATGGAGGCTTGAGAAATGACATTTTGATGGAGGCTCATCATGCACCATATTCAACCCATCTCAGGGTGAAGAAGAAGCACACCACTTTGAGACAATTGTACCATTGGAGAGGACTTTAGAGAGATGTGGCTTTATTTGTGTCATGCTGTTTAGAGTGTTAGAGGGTGAAGGTTGAGCATTAGCATCCAGCTTGCCTTTTCTTTACTCATGCTATACTAGAGTGGAAATAAGACACCATTTCCATGGACTTCATTATTGGGTTACGGACGTCAAGATACCACCATGATGCCATCATGGTCACATTGGATAAATTGATGAAAGTGGCTCATTTTTCTCCAGTGAAGACCACTTCCATAGCCAAAGCAAAGACATGGGTATATCTTAATGAGATTGTCAGATTACACGGGATTTTGTGGAAGATCATTTGCGACCATGATTCTTTGTACACTTCCCATTTCTGGACCACCTTGTAGCATGCTCTCGGGATGAGGATCAATTTCAGCATGACATATCACCCTAAGATAGATGGATAGACTGAGTGGGTGAATCAGATCCTGGAGGACATGCTTAGGATGTACATTATGGATCACCAGCCAGAGATGTGAGGAGTATATATACTTGGTTGAGTTTGCCTATAATAATAGTTTCCGAGTTTGATAGGCATGGCTCCTTTTCAGGCACTTTATGGCAGAGAGTGCATGACACCTCTTAGTTAGGATAGGTTAGAGGATATGGTTTCTCTTGGGCCAGCCTTATTGTAGGACATGGAGTAGTAGGTTGTTTTGATCAGACAAAGATTGCAAGAGGAACAGGATAGGTAGAAGAAGTATGTGGATCAATATAGGACATATCATAGTTATGAGGTGGGCACGAAGGTGTTTCTTCAAGTCAAACCGCATAAGATCCCTATCTATTACAAAAAAGGATCTAATATTGCTCGTAGGTTTGTGGGTCCCTTTGAGATCTTGGAGCGCATCGGCCCCGGCCTATTGTCTAACGTTGCCATCTAGCTTGTCTCACATCCATGATGTGTTTCACATTTCTATGCTTAGGAGATATATTTCGATCCTTCTCACGTGCTAAATTAGACATTATCACAGTGCAGGATTAGGGGTAGGTGAAGGTGAATCCCATCCCCATTATAGAGCACATGACTATGGGCCTTCGCGACGGAGAGATTGAGTAGGTTTGGGTCTAGTGGGACAGATATGATGAGACTGCAGCTACATGGGAGGATGCTACATTGCTATGAGTTCGGTTCCCACACCTATTCCAAAGGTGACTTCCGGAGAAAGTCAAATCTAAGGGGAGGTGGATGTAGTGCCCACGTCCCTTTGACACCTTTTTTTTTTGATTTTGATATTTTTGACTACACTTATGGACGTTTTTGTAGCTTTTTGATTTAACACGATATACATCGCAAGTTAGAGATGCTAGAATATTGTTGATTTTGATTCGTACATGATGCATGTGGATTGTTAGAGACATTTTATATTGATTTTGATATACTCTAGACATGGTTATATATATATATATATATATATATATATATATATATATATATATATATATATATATATATACGACATGCGATATATTTTCATCACCATGAGTAGGCTTTGATAATTGAATTAATGTTGTGATCATTTTGACATGGATGAAACGTTAGATAGAAATGTTGCTAGAAATTTGTAAATGATATCATATTTTCCTAGATGATATTAATTCATATATAGATGATTTTAGATTTATATTGCATATTTTGGCATGGATGTTTTAATGTAGCCACAAGGCCGAAGGAGGTATTTTGTGTTTTGCAGGTAAATTTATTCACAACAAACATCGGGGGATTGGAGACCAACCACATTGGAATTCTAGATGAATTCAACAAGGGTCACTATGGCAACATGTAATTGTATGTGTGTGTTAGAATTATTTGGTTAGGGGAAAATTGTTATCAAGGGGTCATGTGTTGTCTTTTATTTTAGTTTCCTTTTTTAATGTTAGTATGTGTTTATTTTAGTAATGTAATTTACTTGTTTTAATTATTTAGATTTTGATGCATATTTTTCCCCTTTATTTTAATGGGCCTAAGTGTCTTATTAAAGTTAATAAATCTTATCCTAACCTGATTATAGATGTGACCAAAGGAAAATCCTTTATTAGACTTGATTTACTCTTGTAGTTTGTGTTGTGTGTTCAATGTTTGAGATCTTGAGTGTTGTACACTTTAACCTTCATGGGAAACTCGAATTTGTAGTTAAGGGACAATTTTGAAGGCTTGTAGGAAAAGTTAAACATATCTCACACCTCTTAAATTGTTATACCAACCCTACCTATGGGTTAGGGGGTCAAAATTACACTCCATTAGGTGTTTATGGAAGATAAAAAGGTGAAATGTTTATTGGAATTTCTTTCAAGTAATTAAGTTTGTCCTTAGGGGGCATGGGCTTAGATGGTGTGTGTAAGTAACTTTTCATTCCTCTCACCCACCAATTTATGGTGCATTGGGGTTGAAGTTTGAATTCTTAGGTGAATTTTAGGATGAGTGATGTAGCATCCTATATGGAGCCACCTCATCCTCCTCTCTCCCTTTTCTATTTATTATAGTTTTTTTCTTGTTTGGGGTTACTTCATTATTTTGTGCTCTTGCATTTTTGGAGAGTTAGAGAATTGTTGCGAGGGCTTGTGGATTGTTGGAGCTTGTGGATGCTTTCTTGGTTTTGAGGAGCTTGGAGACTTACTCTTGGAACGAGCTCTACTATGGAAAGGTAGGAGCTTTACCTTGCTTATGTTATTCTTTATTTTGTGTTTATGTGCTTATGTGAGTATTGTTTTATGTGGAATGCTTGTTGGTTGTGGGTAGATTGCCTAAGTTTGCAGTAGGAGGAGAATTTGGGAGATTTTATGTAGGGAGGAGTAAGAGTTTACCCTTTTGTTTGAGGGAGTTTAGGTTGGGTTCCCACCTTGTACAAATAATGCTTGCATTTCTTTCTTGTTTCTTTAATGAGGGAGGCATGTGGGAGGTATAAGGGGTACTTGAGGGAGGCATAAGAGTATGTAGGGGATTTGAGATATGCATTATAGGCTTTAAGGTGGGCACCCATTCCCATTGGGAGGCATAAGTGGCCTCCCCATAGGTCTTGTTCCTTTGGATTTCATCTTAAGCCTTGTTTTTGTTGTTTTGTTCTTCTTTCTTGTGTTGTTGTTGTTTTGAATGTGGTTTAAATGATTGTTAAATAGATGTTGTGTTGTGGAATCTTGTTGTTTCCATGTGTTAGAATTATCTCCCATTGTAATGTGGTTGGGGATTTGGGGCTAATGGAGAGGATGGCTTCTCCTCTTTATTGATATCTTGGTTGGGTGGAGAGGGTTGCCTCTCCCCCATTTTTTTGTGAATCAAAAAAATATTTGAGGATCTATCTTGTTGGAGTTGTGAAGCTTGGAATTTTTTTGGAGACCTTGTGAAACTTCCTTTGTGTTGTTCCCACTTAGAGTGGAGAAACTTGTAATATTGTATTCTATTATTAGCTTATATTCTTGTATGATTTCCCACTTCAAGTGGAGGACATTGTATTGATCTTGTGAAGGAAATTTTCATTTAAATTTTTTATCAAAGTAATATTATATGTGGAAATAAAAAAATAAAAATAAAGAAGATAGATTTTTATTGTGGAGTTAGTTTTTAGAAATAGAAAAGAAAGTAATTCTCTTTATTTGAAACCTTGGTTGTATTGTGAGAAAAGTAGTTCTTTGTGTTAAATGATATGAGCCATTTTTAATGGAAAAGAAAGTTTAATTTCATTATGAAGTTATTTAATAGTAAATGAGAAAGAAGGAAATATAGAAGTTGTAAGAATTTGAACTTATATGTAGAGTAAACTTGAATGGAAAAATAATCAGTTCCTATAGTTGTTTTGAACATATATATGTTGTAGTAAAAATGGGAACAAGAGAATAAATTTGAAGTATGTTGTTATTTGGAAATGTTGATTTTGTAGTAAGAAAATAACAATGTAAAAGTAGTTTTAGATTTCTTTTGCTCATGGAATTTGAAAGAAGACTAGTTGAACATAATGGAATGACTTTGTAAAGTAGATGTGTTTTATTGGATTAGATAATACTTTAAAAATGAGTAGATTTAACTAAGGAATGAACAAATAGCATTAAATAACAAAAACAAGAATTCTAGATGTACAAAAATGAGTTCAGAATACATTTTAATACTTTTTAGTAACTTTTTGTTTTTTTAAAATCTCAGGTTTTTAGGTTCTATTTTTTAGAAACCGGACTTCCACCCTATGTAGAGTGGTGGTCCCATAACCGCCATTCAGTGCTAAGGTGCGGGTCTCGAACTTATGCTCAGTAGGGTGGCGGTCCATGCTTTGTCACCCAAGCAGGGTGGTGGTCCTAGGACCGTCGGTCTACTCTGGGCGGTGGTTTTGTCACTTATGACAAAACTCCTCAGATCCGTGCCTGTGTAAAATTTTTAACTAGGTTATACCAATTTATAAGTTTTAAAACCTAACTAATAACTACTAACAAGTAAATAATGAGTAAATCACATGGATTGGGTAATAAATACCTCTAAATGGTGTATTAAAATTTTTCCTTCAATTTATAACAATGTGGGTAGGATTTGCCCCAAAATTAAAAACCCAAATACAAATAGCTTGAAATAAAAACAGATTGGTAGAGGAAACCCCTCTCAATCCTTAAATGAAATAGATTACATTGATAAAACTATAACTAAACTAATCTAAACTAGATCTCCCAGTAGAATCCTCCATAGTTCTTCCTCGTTTACTATCATTGTTCCCTTCTCTCCAACCTGTAATTTTTAACAAAACAAATAGATCAAATGAGGAGAATAAAATGAAGGAAAGGTTTTAATAGAAATTCATAAGGAAATTTAGGGCCAGTTTGGAACCATAGGATCTAGTGGCCAAGATTGTTTTGATCTAAGGGTGAAGGTTTCACCCTACTTTTGTTTGTAGAAATGTAATTTAAATGTTTAATTTAAATTGTTACGGGTATGTGTAATTAGGGAGTGGGGCCATGTAATTACCTTAGAGTGCTAAACCTTTATTAGTTTTTAAAGCAAGCCTTAGAGTCAATGGAAAGGAATCTAAGCTAAAAGGATAATAAATTTAAATAAATTAAGAAAAGATTAACCTTTCTAAGTTTGAATATTAACTAATGAGAAGAAAATATATGGCTATGTAAATTAATCGATGGTACCTTCCTAGATGACTTTTAATTAATGGAACTTAGAGGTAAAACAATTTTAAAGTGTAACATTTATCCAGAGACACTGGCTTATCAATCTTAAAGTTGAGTTAGTGATGTAAGTTAATTTAATGAACCCTAAGGGTTAGACACCTTATCACCTTCCTATAACTTAAAAAAAAAAAAAAATCAATGTAGTCACAATTTTTGCATTAAGTGTTAGATTAAAGGGTGTTCTAGAACGTTGTTTTTACTGGGCATTACAATTTAGGTAAGGATTAATTATCATAGGTTTATATGTGATATAGGAAGATGGACAACCTTGAAGGAATCTTCAAAAATATCACTTATGTTTAATTTACTACACATGCGCAGCTTAAAATGAAATAATATTTCATGTTCAAATATGCAAGCTACACGATATCAAGATAGAATATGAGAATTTTTAAAAGATAAATCCATTATCAAATTATTACGAAAAAACAAAATAAAAAATTAGGTAGAGATATTAACTAAATTAAACAAGAGGAAAAGTGGCCTTCTAAAAGTTTCCACAAAAAACCACAAATTTTTAAGTAGTTGGAATTTTTGGTGGTGCCATAGATAATTAAGTCTCATGGATGTAACTAAAAATATTTCATTTCTAAGAAGAAAATTTAAATTCTATTTTGTAAGGGACGTTGAAGTGATAGCACATGTAGATTTATCATCTTCATAGATTATTTTGTAAGAGATTATATCATATAATATTGCTTAGGATAATCTAAATTCTTTGTTTTTCTTTAGCTATTCAATAATACCTATCAAAAACTTATAAAATATTTAAATTTGCTTCGTGTAGATTCAACACTTCATAGAAACATGTTTGTTATTTAAAATGTATCAACAAGAATGTGAAGCAACTCGCCTAGAATTTTTTTCTTTTTCTTTGATTCATTGATTCTCTCAGTGACTGCAATTACAGATTCGATCTTATTTTTGTATGGAGCAAATTAAAAAAGAAGAAGAGGGAAATTTTCACCGTGTATATGCAAGAAAAATAAAATTGAATCCATGAATCAAGCGAGATGTTAGACGATGTAAACACTATATTTCTCCAAGATTAGGTTATACAATATGTGAAGTTTAGTTATCTTGTTCCTTTTCAAAGTCTTAACATACTTTGTAGATGTTATATATTTTTGTGTTTATCTTAAAGACTATTAATGCTTTGACACACAAACAAAATGTTCCAAGAACACATTAAATCTTATACACTTATCCAGAAGGTTGCGGCAATTTTTTGTTTTGTTTTAAGTTATAAGGTTGCAAGGGTGTCAACCCCTAGTGTACGTTAAATTAATTTTCACCAATAATCTCTACTTTACAAAGGATGGACCAGGTCTAAGTTAAATGATTAAATATTCTTAATTTATCTCTAAGGTCAATTAATTAGAGTCAACTAGGAAGGTGCCATAATTTAATTTACTTGGTTAAATGTTTTTCTCCTCCTTAATTAACATTCAAACCCAAAATGATTAACCTTATACTTAGTTACTTTAGTTCCATTATCTTAATAGCTTAAATGTCCATTTCATTAATTTTCTAAAACATACTAGGAACTAAATAATGACTTTGTACACAAATGTATTTAATGGCCACATTCACCCATCTACACATACCTTTAAATTTATTTAAAACACCCATAATATTCATTCTACCAAACAATTGTAGGGTTGATCCTCAACCCTTGGATCAATTCAATTGTGGCCACTAGATCCTAGGGTTCCAAACTAACCCTAAATATCCTTATGAATTCTTATTAAATCCTTTTCTTTACCCTAGTCTCCTCATTTGGTCTATTTTTTGTTTAATTTGCAGGTTGGAGAAATGGAAGCCATGGGAGCAAGAAAGGAAGAACTATGGAGGAATTTACAAAATCAAGCTTAGTTTAGTCTAGGTTGTAGATTTATCATTGTAATTTCTTTCATTTAAATATTGAAGGGGTTTCCTCTCCAAATCTGGTGTTGTGATTTAGTAATTTCTATTTTGAGTTCTCTATTTGGGCCCAAACCCTACCTCCATTAATATGTATGAGATTGAGCACTTTTAATTATCCATTTGAAGATTTACTTTCTTTGAACAATGAAATTTTACCTTCATTTGCTTGCTTGGAGGTTTCCTCTTTAATTTTTACAAGCTTAAATTTTAGTTAGACCAAGTTAAAATTTGCACACGCGTAAATTTCTAGTTTTGTCATTATTAGTGATGTAACCGCCTCTAAGAAGGTCGGCGGTCATGGGACCGCCGCCCTACTTGGGTGACGATTCACAAACCATCTCCTTATCTCGAGTAGTTTTCCGAGACTTCCGCCTTTCCTAAGCATTGATTACGAGACCACTACTCGCACAGGTGCCGATTTTGTTCCTTAGAAATAGAACCTTCAAATCCGAGATTTTTCAAAAACAAAAAAAATCACTAGAGTGTTTTAAAATTCATCCTAAACTTAAATTTATGTGCCTAAAGTTTCCAGTTGAAATGTTTAATCCATCTATTCATTCCATAGTAAAATTACTCATTTTAAAGCATTTCCTATTTCAATAGTAACAACAACAACTACAAGATCATTTTCATTTTGTTCAACAAATTTTCTTTCAAGTCCAAAAGTAGAAATGAAACTAAATCTACTTCTAATGTTGTTGTTTTTCCTTACTACAAAATGCATTATTTCAACATAATAATTTACTTAAAATTTATTGCATCTTTCCATTTCCACTACAACCATTTGTTCAAATAACCACTAACAACTTTGTTCCACATTCAAGGTTTCCAAGCATGCACTATTAGTATTTTACAACTTCTATGTTATTTCTTTCCTTTTTACAATACTATAACTTCAACAATGATAATGAAATTTCTTTTCCTTGAGCATAGCTCATTTCTTTTAATGCAAAGAACTTACTTTCTCACAATACAAATTATAACTAAAATTTTAAACATGATTTCCATTTTGATTCATTTCTTTACATACTACAATTTGAGGAGAAAGGAAATTATACAATTCCTCAATGAGCTTCCTTCAAAATAATAATACAACTTGGTAAATGAAACTTACAATGCAACATTTATTTTTTTAAAAATACAATACTACAAGTCTTCCACCTCAAGTGGGAATAACAAGAAGGTTTTCTCACAAGGAAGGATTTATTTTGGACATCAACAAATGCTCCAAGTTTCACATCACCAATGAGAGATCCACCATGTCTTCACTTGATCAACAACAAAAAAAATGGGGAGAGGAAACACTCTCCACCCAACCAATAATCCAATGAGGAGAAGAAGCTATCCTCCTCATTGGCCCCGAGCCCCAACCAAAATGTAATAAAATATGGATCCAACTCATGGAAACAATACAAAGCTTCCACATCACAATACAAAGATTTCACAACCATACCAAAACACAATCAACACAAACTACAATCACAAGAAGGAAACTAACAAAATATACAAGGCTTCAAAATGCAAAGCCAATGGAGCAAGGATCTATGGGGAGATCACTTATGCCTCCCAATGGGAATTAGGTGCCCACCTTAAAACCCTCCAATATACATCTCAAAACCCCTACACAACTCTTATGCCTCCCTCAAGATCCTCTTATGCCTCCCACATTCTCTTATGCCTCCCTACTATCTCTTATGTCTCCCTCATAAAAAAACAAGTAAGAAATGCAAGCATTTTCTTTTCCAAGGTGGGGAACCAAACCCAAATCCCTCCAAAACATGAAATAAAATCTTATGCATCCATATATATAAGATCTCCATAGCCCTCTCCTACACCACACTTAGGCAATCTACCCAAGAACCCAATAAGCATACCAAAACACTCAATAACATACACATATACACAAATAAAAGAAAACATTTAAACAAGAGTGTAGCTCCTACCTTTCCATGGTAGAGATTGATCCAAGAGTCACACAAAAGCTCCTTCAAGCCCGCTCTAGCACCAATAAGATCTAGAAAAATCCACAATCACTCAAAAAATTTTGAACTACAAAATACAAGTCCACACTAATGAAATGAAGTGACCCCCAAACAAAAAAAAGAACAAGCATAAATAGAAAAGGGAGAGAGGAGGGTGAGGTTGCTCTATGTAGGATACCACATCACTTATCCTAACTCCACCTCACAAGTCAAACCTTAACCCCAATGCATAACAAATTGGTGGTTGAGAGGAATGAAAAACCTCTTACACACACAATCCAAGCCCACACCCCCTTAAGGACAAACTTTAAAATCAATGTAATAAAAGTGCAATTAATGTCACTTTTGTCTTGCAAAACACATAATGGGGTCTATTTTTTATCCACCAATCCATAGGTAGGGTTCGTATAGTAATTTAAGAGGTGTGGGACAAGTTTAACTTGTCACATAAGCCTCCAAAATTGGCCCTTAAGGCCAAATCCGAATTTCCAAGATGAGGTAGAGTGTACAACACTCAAGATCACAAGCACTCAACTTACAACACATAACCCAAAGAGCCATCTAATCTAATAAATGAATTATTTTGTCCCATCCATAATTAGTTTAGTAACATGATTAATTTACTAATCTAGACACAATTTAAATAATTAATAAAAAGAAAATACATCACTATAAAATCACATACTAAAATTAAATAAAGGAAATATAAAAGAATAACACACAAGCCCCCTTGGTCACAATTGGAGGTAATCCCCCCATGGGAAACCCCCTAACAAAATTTAAAACACACAACAACATAACACAAGTTGCCATGGTGACCATTGTTGAATTCATCTAGCATTCCGATGTGGTTGGTCTCAAATCCCCCGTTGATTGTTGTGATATGTTTATTGTTATCTCTTGAAAGTGCACCTTGTAGAGAGATGGTTGCAGGTTTTCTAAGCTTGCAAAATTTTGATCTATCTCTTTTGTAGATACAATGGAAAAACCTCAGGTCTGTGGGTATACCTATTTTGAGGTGAGTCTTCGATATCAAGGCCAGTTCCTTGTTGATGTATCCTAATTTTATTATGGGTTTTAGGGGTAAAAGATGACTGGAAAATGATTAAAACTAAGGTGATACACCATATTTGTATGAAGGCTTTGACTGAGTATACGCACAATTAATATGTGAAAGATTTTTTTGGTGCATGAAGCAACAAGCAGTTTTTTGCAAAATATTAAGGGAAAAACACTTTGAGGTATCGAAGGATATTATCACAACAATACTGCTAAGCTAAACATGTAAATTAATGTCATGTAGAAAATACTGAATTTTACAACAAGGTAAGATGATTAATCAAGGAATTTACATTCACAAGACTAATGAAAGATACACAAGACTACAAAATAACTTGGAAAGGTAGATAATACTTCACACTCATAGGCCAAAACTGGAAAAATTTTCTTCAGTACTCCTATATCCAAAAGTCCTCCGAGAGTTTTCTTTTTTAGAAGTTCCCCCTTGTGCTTTAAAGGCACAAAATATATATTGAAAAAATAATTTTCAATCTTCCTAAAATAGGCTAAGGCTTGTACTCGCCCATGCATCTTATTTTTATCCTTTACTTAATAATAGATAAAGGAATAAAAATAGAGCATGTAATTACAAATAGGCATTAATAGCCTTAACTACAATATAAAAACTAAAGTTGGCTGTTCTTTTTAAAGAAAGAAGGGTGAATAATTTGCTAAAAATAAGATTGCTTGCTAGGCAAGTCTCTCTCCATGAACATGCAACTCGTCTTCTTCTCTATTCTTTCCTATTGTGAAGGCATGCAAAAATACTCCCGTATGTATTGAGTAAAAAAATTACATTAATTGCAATACTTTGCAAAATAATTCATCTAAATATCTATCTTTATTGGGATCACCTTTGTCTCGATGTTGAAATTGTTCTATCTTCTAGTGATCACATGGATAGCAGTGTAAATTATCTCTAACCTTTCCACTAGTGGGGAACACCTTTGTACTTGACCATTAGTCTTCATTGGTTTTGCCACTCTTGATTATCCGACCTTAGACTATAGTATTAACATAGTCCAATGAATTCGGCCCCCTTGAATACACATATGGGACATTATAATACTCGGACAATTTGATTATTATTTCCTTGCTTTTACGGGCATGCGGGAAAAATTTCAAAAATTTTAAGTCCTTTGTGGACTTTCGGACCTTTTTGAAGTTTTGTCCCCTGTGCGGACTTTTAGACTGCGGTCATTTTAGAACTTTAATTCCATTTGAGGGCCTTCGGGATTTTTTGAAACTTTAACCTTCTGCGGGCTCTTGGGACAACTTGGAATTTTAACCACATTTGCAAAAGGTATAAAAGTTTTAAGAAAGCCCGTTGTTCCGTCCAATGTTCTATGGAATCGATATTTGACCTTTTCCCTGATTTGACTTTCTCCTCGTGTGCTCGGGCTTATGGGAATTTTTGGAAATTTTAACTTTTACATTTTTAAAGTTTGAAAACTTAAGTGAACCCCGACCTCCATTTCTCCGCTTCCACTGTGGTGATGACACGTGTCCTTCTCGGGCTGTGGATCTGCGGATGAAAGTTTTACAATTTGAAATTTTTGTAAATTGGTCAACCGACTGCCATTTTGATTGGACGACTTTTGCCTTGATTTTGATGAACCATTTGGGAATGTCGATCTCTGTACCTGTTAATTTTTTATCATTGATCTATGAAGCATGATTTTTAGGTTTTCTGACATGTGATAAATGCATTTTAATGGCTTGAACCATGGTTTTCTTTGAACTTGGAGATCGATTCTTGAGCATTGATTTGTGTCCTTGTTGATTTTCAATCATTGATCCATTGACCAAGGTTGAGCTCTGTTAAGCCATGGTTGAGGTAGGTGAGTTAAAACAACTCGAACACTATTCATTTTTCCACTTTGCATTTGGTTTTGTGGGCGAAACCCCTGGAAGCATTTTTTCTCAATGCTATTGTTAGAGCTCACGAGCATTTATAGGAGTGTCATTGTTGATTATTCTATACTCATCTCTTTGCAAAAATGGTTCTCTACATTTTGTGCTTCTTCTGAGTGAGTTTTCTATAATAATGCCACCATTGTTAGTGTTTTCGAGCTCAGTTTTGTATTGGCCGCCATGGTTGTTCTCTTGGAGCTCAGCCTTCCTAAAGATTTGTTGGCCATTTGTTTTAACTCGAGCTCTCTGCAACTTCTTTGGGTGTTTGAGTTTCTACTCTGAATCTAAGCTCTGTGAGGATTCTGTAACATGGCTGCTATTAACCGATTAAGCTAGGTTCTCCCTCTCTTTGTATCATTGTTTGATGAAGTTAGTAAGTTTTGACCCTGAGTTTCTATGTTACCTGGTCTTTGTCATTTTGAAATCTTGAAACTCGATACTCATTTTTCTCTTGCATTTATTTGTGTTTATGTGGCTCGGTCATGGTTGTTTCGAGTTGAAACCATTCTGGGTACTCATTTTTAGCTCTGATTCAAATTCATGACTCTGAGTTCCATCTTGATTCACTGACATCTACTGAAGAAGGTAAACTCGTGGTTTCTCCTTAAACACTTGCCACTGTTTATTGATTATTGACTCAAAAAATGTAGATCTGTGCATTTCGAGACATGGGTATTCTGGTTCTCATTCTGTAAATTTCATTTGTTTTCCTATAGCCACTTGGTTTGGTCTGTGAATAATTTATGTTTTGAGATCTTGAGTTGTATAGCTGATCAACTTGTTGTATTGTAAACATGTTGTCTTTTTCTGAAACTTGGTTGTAGTTTGAATGAATCCTCTTCTGGGTATTTGTAAAAAATGAAAAGAAAGCCTATGTTGAACTGGATTTGTGCCTTCTTGTTTGAATTGATGGATTTCTTGATAGTTCCTTTTGAAATACTTGTTGCATTCTAAAATCTGTAAGCTTTGGAAATATATCAGTTTTGTGCATAATTGTAAACTGGGTGATCAACCTTGTAGGCCATAAAACATTTGTGCTTTTGAAAATTGAAATACTCCCTTCTGTTTGAAATTTTTGAATATCTCTTTTACTAGGATATGAGAGCTATTTGTGTGGGTCTTTACTTTGTATTCTGAATATGATGCTTGTCACTTGTTAGAATACTACAATCTTGTTTCTTTCATTTAGATGCCTTATTTCCTTTATAGTATTGTTTCTGGCATGTTTGAAAATTTAAAAAGTTAATTTTTCATTGCAAAGCCCTGGCAAATTTTTTCCAAAATTCTTTCTTCCTTCAATTTCCAACATAGTAGTTGAATTTTTCTAATTCAGAATACAGAAAATAACACTTCAGTTGAAGTTGATTTGGTAATTGAAATCTGAAACATCATAACTGTTCATTCCTGATCATGTAATGCCTTTCTACTTTTTTGTATTACTTTACTTAATTTACATAATCCTTTTAAAGCATGTGATAGTTGAAAAACCATGATGAAGAGTTGTAAATGTCCATTTTACATGGTGAAGCCCTGTCAAAATTTTCCCAAAATTCTCTTTTCATTCTATTTCAATTGTAATTTTATCTCGTTTTAGTTGACTTCAACCTCTAAAATTATGATTCTTCTACTTCACCTTTGTTACACTTTTAAATGCATGAATTTATGAAGTTGGAAGTATAAAGAGTTAAACTAAACCCTGAGCTCAGTATTGATGATCATTTGTTTCTCCCTTTTCAGGTACCATGATGCAGTTGCAGTGGATAGCTAGAACAACAATTCGAAAGGAGAAGAACACTTCCTCGAGGCAATGATGGGTTTCTTTTACCTCTTTACATTTTTAGCTTCATAAATATATGCATTGTTTTTCCTTTCAGTTATTTCTCACGACTTGTGTGAGAAAAATATGTACTATTATTACTAATGAATAAATGAAAATATTTTCGTGTTATGAGATGTATGTCCTTCCTTTCTATACTTTCTTTCATCTGTGTGGATAATGAATGAACTTATACAACTCAAAACACTTAAATAATTCACTTAATCATAGAAATAAATGAACAATCAAGTGTACCTTATTGTCGCTCACTGAAAATGTAAACTGCCTATAAAAACTACAAACTATCCCTCAAAACTACCACCTGTATACAGCTTTAGAACATCATGTCTGATACATGCTTCCCTTCCTACCTTCCTCAGGGCCCTGTAATGGTTGTTTACAGTTGTTGCATAGTTCTGACGAGGGTTTCAAATGGAATGGCTGCATCTATGAGGCATGACATTCTTAAACTGTACTCAAGTTGTAGTTTTGATTCCAAATGACTTCCAAGTCTGTCCAGAACCAAACAATTAAAAATTGTATCTTAATCTAAGGTGGCTGTCCCAAACATAACCAAATTTGTAACTGACCAATCTGAGAAACCTTAAAAGTTTTGAGTTGACCTTTTCACACTGGGTGCAGAAATTATCAACATTTCGGTGATCCTATGGGAAAGCTGCCAACTAACTTATAGACCAAAGTGCCTTTCTCTTGTCCATTGGTCATGAAGACCGAAGAATGTAACCAAAATCTGCCTTCTTGAATGCCTAACTCTTCCAAAACAAACTAAAACTAGGAAAGGATTTGGTGAACCAAATCACATGCATGAATGCACTTATTGAATTGAAAAACATTGCAATGTGTAGGAACTACACTTATTGAAAGGAAATCCTAATCTAACCTACTCTAACCAGCACCAACTAAGGCTAAACAAAACCTAAAATAGGTAGTGAAAAGTAGCTCCCTTTTCTCCAAAGTGAGGCCATGAATTCAGATCTAGAAACCAATAAAGTGACATAGCTAAGAATGAGACATGTACCTTTATTTCACTCATCAGATCAGTCCATGAACTAGGAAGCACCTCTATCTGATCTATAATCTGTTCTGGCATGATTTGAGGCTTTATATTGAGAATAGATGACTCACTTTCATGCTCCAAGGCAAACATGAAATCTGTAATATCATAGCTAGGTGAGAATTAACAAAATACCTGAATAGGGCAAGGCCTTTTTATAGCAGAAGTGCTGATAGTTTTGATTTGATCTGAATCGTGAATATCATTTTCAACAATGAGCTCTTTTTGAAGCTATCCTGGAGGTTGTTTTATGTCTTCCAACTGTTGTGACTCATCTTGAAACTATTTTGAGATCTGCTTCTATTCTGCAAGTTGTTCAATGACTATTGTAAGTAACTTTTCAACACTTCTATCAAATGATTTTGCATTTCTCAGATCCTCCATGCAATCAAAGAACTGAATATCATCCTCTTCTTCTTCATAGGTACTATCCAGATACATGGTATGGTAAAAACTAAAGATCATCTTCTTCAGTTTTGTAGGTACCTATATGAAGTTGTTGTTCTGAATCAGCCTATTGGGCATTCTTCTCCCAAAATGGTTCTTTTAGAAGGGGAAAATAAAGATATGTATTGGATAGCATATTTTTCTCCTTTTCAAGTACAAAAGGGACTTCATCAACTAGAGTTTATTTGAATTCTGAAACTACAAAATCAATTAGTTCTATAGGTTGTTCTTCCCCTATGCAGTTTTCCAAATCTGACAAGAAATCAGCCTCCTCGTAAATTTGAAACACACTTTCCTTGAATTTCACCCTCCTTTTCATTCGAAAGTGGTCTATTCTCTTCTGATATGGCTATAAGTTGCGTGAGTATGGTGCCTTCATGCACACTACACTCAGAATATGTAGATTGTAGATCATCTTCCAAACACTCTTGATCTGACTGGAAAAATAGGTTACACCTCTTATATGGTTTCTTTTTCCAAAACTGGAATAAAATCAAACTGAAACTTTGACATCCATCCATGCAAGTTCTAGCAAAAATTCTAGCCTATCATTGTCTTCTGATGGCTGCCCCTCCTGCTTGATCTTTTGTTTCTCTATTTCCTGAACTGGAAGTATGGGTAAAGAAGGAGTGGGCTTAGTTTCATTCAACTGGAAAATTTTGGACAAGAGGTTGGGGTATAAGATCTGCATTTAGAACAACATCTAAACGCCAACTTGGAAACTTAATTTTGACTTCAATATGTGATGGTGGGGTAGAAAAAGTAGGAATTACAGTAGCTTGATATTTAGGAAATTGAGGAATAGGTTGCATTGGATGACAAGGAGAATTTATAGGCATTGAATTTTCATAGGGAGGGTAAGTAGGAACATCCCATTGACAGGGTTCCCTATCCTGATGCCTATCATTCTTCATTTATGTCGGTTTCTCAATTTTTTATTTGATAGCTAAATATTTTTGCTTCAAACTATTAAACTCAATTCTAAGATTTCTTCACCTTTCATACTCAGCATAACCCTCTGCATAACTTTGACCTTGAACAACATAACCCTCATATTAGTAATCATTTTGATATATAGGGTATGGGTTATAAGGGTATTCATTCTGATATGGGTTATAAAACTGATTTGAATGAGAAGGTGGATAAAAGGAATACTGGGTTGGCTGATAATATTGCTAAAAGTGAGGATTCATGGTTGCAAGACCTCATAAAATACTAAACTTATGAAAATAGGCCTGTTGTTCACAAAACAACTGATAACGACAAAATAACATATCTGATTTTTTTGAAAAATACCAAGGCTACAATCGAAAATTTAATTACTTATTAAAAAGTGCTATACCGATGATCTGGAATCATATTTACGGAGTCACTAGATGAGTTCTGCTTTAGATCTTGACTCTTCGAATGCATCAATAGTAGTTCTTTATAAAACTACTATGCATGGTGTCGGATATGTTTAAATGATGAAACACATCCGAAAGTGAAACTTTTAGTTGTGAGTGTCCCACCGAGCGTGTAAAAAAGCATTTGTCTCTCAAAACTACACCTTGTAGAGAGATGGTTGTAGGTTTTCTAAAGCGTGTAAAATTTTGATCTCTTTTCGTAGATATAATGGAAATACCTTAGGTTTGTGGGTATACCTATTTTGAGGTGAGTCTCTGGTATCAAGGTTGGTTCCTTGTTGATGTATCCTAAATTGATTCTGGGGTTTAGGGGTAAAAGATGACTGTAAAATGATTAAAAATAAGGTGATACACCAAATTTCTATGAGGTCTTTGACTGAGTATATGCACAATTGATATGTGAAGGATTTTTGGTGCACGAACCAACAGTTCTTTTGCAAAATATTAAGGGAAAAGCACTTGGAGGTATTGAGGGAGATTATTACAACAATACTACTAAGCTAAACATGCACATTAATATCATGCAAAAACTACCAAATTTTGCAACAAGGTAAGATGATGAATCGGGAATTTACAATCACAAGACGAATGAAAGATACACAAGGCTGAAAAATAACTTGGAAAGGTAGAAAATACTTCACACTCAGAGGGAAAAACTGGAAAAAATTGCTTAAGTACTCCTATATCCAAAATTCCTCCAGAGGTTTTATTTTTTTAGAAGTTCACCCCTTGTGCTTTGCAAAGGCACAAAATATATAACAAAAATAATTTTCCCTCTTCCTTAAAATAGCCTAAGGCTTGTACTCGCCCATGCATCTTATTTTTATCCTTTATTTAATAATAGATAAAGGAATAAAAATAGAGCATGCAATTACAAATAGGCATTATTAGCCTTAATTACAATATAGTCAAACTGAAGTTGACTGTTCTATTTTTAAGAAAGAAGGGTGAATAATTTTCTAAAAATAAGATTGCTTGCTAGGAAAGTCTCTCTCCATGAACATGCAACTCTGTCTTCTTCTCTATTATGTCCTGTTGTGAAGGCATGAAAAAATACTCTTGTGTATTGAGAAAAAATAAATTACATTAATTGTAATACTTTGCAAAATAATTCATCCAAATATCTATCCTGATTGGGACCACCTTTGTCTCTAATGTTGACACTTGTTTTGTCTTCTAGTGATCACATGGATAGCATAGTGTAAATTATCTCTAACCTTCCCACTAGTGGGGACCACCTTTGAACTTGACCATTAGTCTTCATTGGTTTGGCTACTCTTGATTATCCGGCCTTAGACTATAATACTAACATAGTCCAATGAATTCGGCCCCCTTTGAATACACATATGGTACATTATAATACTCAGCCAATTTGATTATTATTTCCTTGATTTTATGGGCATGCGGGAATTTTTTTGAAAATTTTAAGTCCTTTGCAGACTTTCGAGACCTTTTTGAAGTTTTGTCCCTTGTCAGGCACTTTCGGACTGCGAGTCGGTTTAGAGCTTTAATTCCATTTGTGGGCCTTCAGGCTTATTTCAAACTTTAAGCTTCTGTGAGCTCTCAGGACAACTTGAAATTTTAACCACATTTGCAAAATGTATAAAAGTTTTACAAAAGCCCACTATTTCGTCAATGTTCTATGGAATCGATATTTGACCTTTTCCCTGATTTGACTTTCTCCTTGTGTGCTTGGGCTTGTGGGAAATTTTAGGAACTTTTAAATTTTGCATTTTTAAAGTTTGAAAAATTAAGTGAACCCTAACCTCCATTTCTCTTCTTCCAATGTGGTGATGACATGTGTCCTTCTCAAGCCTGCAGATCTACGGATGAAAGTTTTATAATTTGAAATTTTGGTAAATTGGTCAACCGATTGTCATTTTGATTGAAATTTTTCCTTGATTTTGATGAACCATTTGGGAACGTCGATCTATGTACTTGTTAATTTTCGATTGTTGATCTATGAAGCATGATTTTAGGGTTTTTGACATGTGATAAATGTATTTTAATGGCTTGAACCATGGTTTGCTTTGAACTTGGAGATCGATTCTTGAGTGTTGATCTGTGTCCTTGTTGATTTTCAATCGTTGATCCATTGACCAAGGTTGAGCTCTGTTAAGCCACGGTTGAGGTAGGTGAGTTAAAACAACTTGAACACTATTCATTTTTCCACTTTGCATCTGGTTTTGTGGGTGAAGCCCTAGAAATTTTTTTGCTCAACGCCATTGTTAGAGCTAGTTGAGCATTTATGGGAGTGCTATTGTTGATTATTATATACTTGGATCTTTACAAAAATGGTTCTTTGCATTTTGTGCTTCTTTTGAGTGATTTTTCTGTAATAATTCCACCATTGTTAGTGTTTTCAAGCTCGGTTTTGTATTGGCTGCCATGGTTATTCTCTTGGGCTCGGCCTTTTGAAGATTTATTGGCCATTCATTTTAACTTGAGCTCTCTCAGTAATGTCTTTGGGTGTTTGAGTTTCTGGTTCTCATTCTGTAAATTTCATTTGTTTTCCTACAGCCACTTGGTTTGGTCTGTGAATAATTTATGTTATGAGATCTTGAGTTGTATAGCTGATCAACTGTTGTATTGTAAACATGTTGTCTTTTTCTAAAACTTGGTTGTAATCTGAATGAATCCTCTTCTGGGTATTTGTAAAAAATTAAAAGAAAGCCTATGTTGAACCGGATCTATGCCTTCTTGTTTGAATTGATGGATTTCTTGATAGTTCCTTTTGAAATACTTGTTGCATTTTGAACTCTGTAAGCTCTAGAAATATATCAGTTTTGTGCATAATTGTAAACTGGGTGATCAACCTTGTAGGCCATAGAACATTTGTGCTTTCTAAAAATTGAAAAATTCCTTTTGTTTGAAATTTCTGAATATCTCTTTGACTTGGATATGAGAGCTATTTGTGTGGGTCTTTACTTTGTATTCTGAAGATGATGCTTGTCACTTGTTAGAATACTGCAATCTTGTTTCTTTCATTTAGATGCTTTATTTCCTTGATAGTAGTATTTCTGGCATGCTGGAAAATTTAAAAGTTGATTTTTCATGGCGAAGCCCTGGCAAATTTTTTTCCATAATTCTTTCTTCCTTCCATTTCCAACATAGTAGTTGTATTTTTCTGATTCAGAATCTAGAAAATAACACTTCTGTTGAAGCTGATTTGGTAATTGAAAGTGAAACATCATAACTATTCATTCCTAATCATGCAATGCTTTTCTACTTTTCTGTATCACTTTACTTAATTTACATAATCCTTTTAAAGCATGTGATAGTTGAAAACAACATGATGAAGAGTTGTAAATTTCCATTTTACATGGCAAAGCCTTGTCAATTTTTTTCCAGAATTCTCTTTTCATTCTATTTCAGCTGCAATTTTATCTTGTTTCAGTTGAATTCATCCTCTAAAATTCTGATTCTTTTGCTTCACCTTTGTTACACTTTTAAATGCATGAATTTATGAAGTTGGAAGTATAAAGAGTTAAACTAAACCCTGAGCTCAATATTGATGATCATTTGTTTTTCCCTTTTTAGGTACCATGATGCGAATTATAGTGGGCAATTTGAAACAACGATTCGAGAAGGAGAACAATTCCTTGAGGCAATGACGGGTTCCTTTTACTTCTTTACATTTTCAGCTTCATAAATATATGCATTTTTTTCCTTTCAGTTATTTCTCATGGCTTGTGTGAGAAAAATATGTACTATTATTCCTAATGAATAAATGAAAATATTTTCGTGTTATGAGATGTATGTCCTTCCTTTATGTACTTTCTTTCATCTGTGTGGATAATGAATGAACTTATACAACTCAAAACACTTTAAATTAATCACTTAATCATAGAAATAAATGAACAATCAAGTGTACCTTATTGTCGCTCACTGAAATGCAAACTACTTGTAAAAACTGCAAACTGTCCCTCAAAACTGCCACTTGTCTGCAGCTTCAGAACATCATGTCTGATACATGCTGCCCTTCCTACCTTCCTTAGGGCCTTGCAATGGTTGTTTATAGCTGTTGCATAGTTCTGATGAGGGTTTCAAATTGAATGGCTACATCTATGAGGCATGGCATTCTTAAACTGTACTCAAGTTGTAGTTTTGATGGACAATGACTTCCAAGTCTGTTTAGAACCAAATAATTAAAAATTGTATCTTAATCCGAGGTGGCTGTCCCAAACATAACCAAATTCATAACTGACCAATCTGAGAAACCTTAAAAGTTTCAATTTGACTTTTAAATCTTGGATGTAAAATTGTCAACATTTACCTCAGTAAAACACATAATACCTCATTCGGCCTCGTGGCCGCATGACAACATCCAAGATAAAATATACAAATATAAATCCACAATCATCTACATGTGAATTAAATCATCATCTAGGCAAGTAACGTTATTATTTTCAATTTCTAACAACATCTCAATTCTACATTTCATCAATATCAATAGGATCACAAGATTAGTTCAATGATAAGGTCTACTCAATATGACGAAAATATCGAATGTCAGAAATATATACTATGTCAACAACACATCATCATCCATATAAAATGTCTCTAATAATCCACACACATCATACAATAGTCCAAGTATCTCTATTGTCTAATCATCATGCTAAGTCAAAATGATACAATAATATCCATGCATAACCAACTGTAATTGAAATCAAAAGTAATAAGTGTCGAAGGGAAGTGGGCACTACAATTTTGCTTTAGCTATTTAATAATACTTGTCAAAAATTATAAAATATTTAAATTTGCTTCGTGTAGATTAAACACTTGATGGAAACATGTTTTTATTTAAAATGTATCAATGAGAATGCGCAACAACTCGGATAGCTTATTTTTTCATTTTCCTTTATTCCTTGATTTTAGTTTGGATTGATTCTTCGTAACTCGCAATTACAGTTTGATCTTATTTTCAATATGGAGCAAATTTCAAAAGGAGAAGAGGGAAAGTTTCACCAAGTATACATAAGGAAAAAAATTGAATCCATGAAATGAAGTAGATGTTAGACGATGTAAACACTATATTTCTCTAAGATTAGGTTATACAATGTGAAGTTTATTTATCTTGTTCCTTTTCAAAGTCTCAACATATTTTGTAGACTTTTATATATTTTTGTGTTAATGACAAGGACTATTAATGTCAACACGCGCCAAACTAAAAATGTAATTAGTCTAAATATTTTATATATATTTTACGTTTTTAATTCTATAACACTTAAAATAAAAGATTAAAATGGTTTTCACACACAAACACACACACACACACGCACGCACGCACGCACGCACACACACACACACACACACACACACACACACACACACACACACACACACACACACACACACACACACACACACACACACACCACTCTACATAGTTAAAATAATAATAATAATAAAAGTGTTTGACATCTATAGTTACCAAATCAAATTTAAAGTTTCTTAGCATGTAGTGTACCCTAAATTAAATATAAACGAATGTATTCTTTTACCAACTCATCACATTTTAGTATAGGGTGTAAACATCTGATTTTAGAATAAGAAAAGTAAATTACATTCATGGTAGTGTACGAAAGTGTTGATTAATCATTGGTTAAAGTCAAATTGACGTTATTGTCACATATATTCTTTCGCCTATATTTTTCATATTTTATTTTTTATATAATCAATTTTTGTTAACAATAATTTGTGTTCCATTTCCTAGGTTTCTCCTTTATCAGCTGCATGTATCTTTATATTTGTTTTTGAATTCTGCAAGGACCTTATTTTCACCCTTCCTCCTTATTTTTTCTCTCCACCCCTATTTCCAACCCCTTTGGTACATTTCCTAGTTTTGAAGGATTTATGCCATATATATATATATATATATATATATATATATATATATATATATATATATATATATATATACATATATATATATATATATATGTTTATGGTCATATCCTTAAAATAATGGTCTTTCACCTTTTCTATATTGTTTTGATCCAAAACTTTTTTACCGAACTTTTTTCTCTCTTGGCTAACTTTTCTATGTGTTGTGTATCCTTTTGCATACCAACATGGTCCAATGTTGAATTCAACTATTTAAAACATAAATCGGTGCATTGAGCATTTATGTTGCACATAAAAAAACAAACATTGATTTATTACTTTACATGAGAGTGATACTAAAGTATTAACAACATAATTAAATATATTTCCAAAACATCATTGTTCAAGTTGAATTCAAGAATTTATAGATTCATTCTAGCACACACAATAGTTGTTGTGCACCATATTTTAATAGATAAGGGTTTGGAAATTTTTATACAAGAATTTGATTGTTGACATGCAGAGTGGTATTTATGATGTTGTGAAATCATGAGTGGCATAATAATAATTGATGGAAAACATACTCCCTTGTTAACATCTCATGTTATTGCATGAATTTTGCAAGGAAGTTGTTGGCATATGGATGTTAAGTTGTTATTGATTTCAAATACATATTATTGAAAAATAATAATGTAGGAGAGCTAGAGGGAGCTTGGAATGAGGTTGAAAAAGTAGGACAAGTCCAAGGCTTTAGAACTCCCGAGTAAGCACTCGAATTCTTACGGATCCACCGACTTTGACAGAGATTAAGTGGTGATGTGGGATCATTCTGGATGATGTCATTGCATTTTTATCAGTTATGTGATGTAAAAACATGCTCAAAATGATGAATACAAGGGCACATGAGTTGAATTTGTCAGACTAGCTTAGCTCAAGATGCCTAATCCCCGTGCCTAGTTAGAAACGTGACATGGAAAGGTGGAGTGAAGACTTGAGGATGATGGTGGAGCATAGTATAGGAATTAAACAAAAATATAAGTACATTGATAAGTTTAAAAATGGTGAATAACATGACATACATGATGAGCTATAGTGTAAACTAGCTTAATTTGGCCTATTTCAATGGCCTAATATGAGCATACAAAGAAAAAAATCCATAAAAGGAAAATGCAGGAATGAGAAATGTGTAGGGACATTTCTAAGAATATTCATATATTCCTGAAGCTAGAAGTCATAATTCAACATATGGAAGCATGGTTAGGGTCATTGGTATGATTGCCTTTCAGGACAAACATGTTTAACATGCCCAAATGAGATGGGATTGGAAGTTTCAAAAGAAACGTGCAACATTAGCCATTATAGATGGTGGAGGAGGTTGTCATGAAGGTGTGGAACAAATTTGAGGACACGAGGAGGTTTTTAATGAAAAAAATTACAATTTTACCGAATCGGGTTATGTAAGGTATGGAGAAATAATTAATCAAAGGCCGTCAAGAGATGTGTCAAAATAACTTCCCACATTTTTCACCTTTTCAAAATAAAAATAATATACCCAAAAAAATTCAAAGCTAGAATACTAAAAAGAGTTATGGTTCTAAGTATGTCGAAAAATGAAACCTTTTGCAAAACACAAATGCGAAATATATAGATTGTAAAAATAGATGCCAACACTTTTATGTGTACAAAATTATCACCACCAAAAAACATCTAATTAATATCATTTAGACATAAGAAATAACAAGAATTAATGCATCTATACTTGAAAATTGTACTCTTCTTCCATGAAAACAAGACTTGTGTTTGTTGTTTTGAGGTCCAAATTCGACATTTGTCGCTATTCCCGCCTTCACCAAGGCTATGCTCTTGTCTTTGAAGGATTCTACATATATTTTCTAAAAAAACACTCGAATGGTAGAATATGTGAGGCTTTGTACCTTGCGCAATAGTATGTATAGCCATATGTCTACTTCTAATCCTTCCCATAAATGATTGCCTTTCAAAATAATTTTTTTAGTACTCCTACTTGATGATTAACTAAAATTGGTCAAAATCTTGGTGATTGTTTTGATTGGGTTGCATGCTATGCCCTGCCGCAACAACCCTTGAAAATGGTTGTTTCAGCCATTAATGTTAATGAAAAACCTATACCAAAATTGAACATGCATGCCCAAGGCTGCATTCTTCCAATAAAATTGATAATTCCTCCGAAATGTAAGCAAAACAAGAATGAAACCTATGTAAAACTACACAAGGAGAAAATGAAACCTCCATGAGGAATTCCATTGAAGATGACAACCATTATTGAAAGCAGGAAAATGCTTTGAAAGGATGTGTTTAGAAAACACTTAGAGGAAAACATGTAAACTATAATACAATGTCAACTTAGAGTTTTAAAAAAGAATACTTCAAATGGATCCCGTTGACTGGGATCAGAAGCTCTTTTCCATTTATCTCGGGAAATCTGAAATGCATTGTGTAACTTGCATTCAGTGATAATGTATGGTCCACTCCATAGTGAATCAAACTTCGTATGAGAACCTAGCTTTTCTCGGTCCTCATCCCATTTTAAAACTAAGTCACCTTCATTGAAGACTCATGCTTTGGATTTCTTATCAAATGTCCTTTTGATTTGAGCCTGGATATTTTCCATGGATACCGCAACTTCATTTTTGATTTCTTCAAGTTCCATAAGTTCTAAATAACGTACTTCCATGGGTGCATTCTTTAATAACTCCATCTGATGCATAAGTTCTAAACTTGGAAGTTTAAGAGAAATGGTGAATTTTTTCTAAACCATAAACCAACTTGAAAGGTGAGTTTGAAATTGACCTTTTATGAGTAATTCATTCATCCCACAAGGTTTTTATAACTTATTATGCCAAGTACGTTGATTTTCATCAATGGTTCTTTGAATTATTCTGAGTAAATTCTTGTTTTTACTTTCAGCCAATCCATTACCTTGTGGGTAATAATTGGACGAAGTACTCAAATAAATTCCATTTTGAACAACCCATGCAAAAATTTTTACACTTACAAAATCTTTAGCATTATCTGAAATAATGGTGAAAGGAACACCAAACCTTGTAATTATGCCTTCGTAAAAATCCAAGATGTTTGTCTCATTACCTTCCTTCAAAGAAACAACTTCAGTCCATCGTGTGAAGTAATCAATTGTAGTGAGTATCCATCTATGGCCCGAGCTTGAAGGTGGATTAATGAGACTGATAAAATCTAAACCCCAATGAGAAAAGGTTTTATCAGCTAAAATAGGCTGCAATGGTAAGGAAAAAAGTCTTTCTTTTCCTATAAAGAAAGCATATTTCTGACATTTTCTTACCCATGCATGGCTATCCTTGAAAAGTGTAGGCCAATAATAGCCTCCTTTCATGATTTTGAGGGATGTAGTTTTACGTGAATAGTGCCATCCTCAGTTGTCGTGAAACTGCTGAAACAACCTTTCAACTTGGCTTAGATCAACACATTTTAACATGACACCATTGATGTATTTATTGAATAAAACATCACTAAACAACAAATAAGGAATGAACATAATGTTGAAATACCTCATTTTTAGTCATTTGTCTAAATGTGGTGGGTGAATACCATGTTGAAGATACCTTGACATGTTGAGAATCCAATTTGTATGCTACTATTTTTTTTTGTATTTCCAGGCTAATTCTAAAACAAGTAAAAAAATTCCCTACTGTCATGCAAGTCTTGAGCCATGTCCTCACACAATCCTTTTCCTTTAATCAGTTTGGTTACTTTAATGATGATGTCATAATCCGTAACTTGAGTGATCCAACCTGCTCTCTTTTCTAACATATATTTGTTCAAGATAAATTCTTTAATGCTTGGATGTGTAAGCATCATATTTATTCTGTTGTTAGAGAGAAAATCACTTAAATTCTTAAGACATATAATAATTGAAAGAACATGCTTCTCAATGAATGAGTACCTGGTCTCATACTCCATTAGAGTTTGGCTATTAAAATAAATTGGGTGCCACAATTTTTCTTGATTCTGTTGTGTTAAAATTGTTGCAATAGTATCCATGTTAGCATAAGCATACAACGTGAAATATTTTGAAAAATCAGGATTGATAAGAGTTAGGGCAGCATCTATGGCTTTCTTAATGGCATCAACATTGCTCACTTCTTCTTTTGACCAAGTGGAATTCTGATCTTTCGTGAGCATATTGGTCAAAGGATTTGAAAGTGCAGCGAATAAGAAATATATCTTCTTATAAAATTAATTTTTCCAAGGAAACTTCCAAGTGCTTTTTTATGTTTTGGTAAGCCTCAAACAAGAATAGCACTTACTATTTCAGGATCAATCATCATACTATGTTTGGAAATAATATGATCAAGAAGATTTCCTTCATGGATTTAAAACACACACTTTTTAGGTTTAAGTGACACACCAAATTCTCTGCACCTTTCAAATACTGCTTTGAGTTGTGGTAGATGATCACTTGCAAGCTTTGAAAAACAGTGATATCATCCAGATAAACTAAGACAAATTTGTTAGTAATACCTTGAAAATCCCTATCCATAGCACATTGAAAAGTTGCACAAACATTTGATAAACCAAATGACATCTGTTTGTAACCATAAGTGCCTCACTTTGTAGTAAATGATGTTTTGTACTTGATCTTCCTCCTTGACAAGTATTTTATTATATCCACTATATCCGTCAAGCAAGGAATATCTCTCTGAACCAACAACTAACTACAAAATATTCTCCATGGAAGGAAAAGGATAATGATCCTTAAGAGAAGCCTTATTCAAATCATGGAAATCAACACATAACCTGATTTCACCATTCTTCTTTCTTACTGGTACAAGATTAGCCACCCAAGTGGAATGCTTAATGGGGAAGATAATGGAAGACTCAATGAGTTTTTCAAGATTTATCTACATCAAAGGTTATAACTTGGGATTAATTGATCTTTTATTTTGTCTAATAATTTTCAAACTAGACTCTAATTCAATGGTATGATGAGCTAAAGTGGGATCAAAACCTCTTAAATCACTATATTTCTAAAAAAACATATCTGCATAGTCTCTACAAAGATGAATAAAAGAATCCTTTATATAATGTGAACAAACCTTGCCAAGATTAAGAGTCTTACCTTAAAAAATGGTAACGTTTTCATGTTGATTTGTACTTGCAGAAATTACATCCCTCACATGTTTTATTTCATATTTTTTAATGAAAATGGATTCCAAAGTTACAAGGCCTTTCAGAATTTCGTTTGATTTCAGGTATAGTATCTACTCTTCATAATAATTCTTCAATTTTCCTTGATTTTGAGCAAAAATTCTGCTTCTTCTTGCAGAAATCTGATTATGTGTGCATCATTATCGAAAAATTCCAATGCATATCATTATTTAGGACTGAAGGTCTCACCAAAACCTTGATATGTGGCTGAAATTTTTCACTTCTGACATCAACAAGTATATCAAATTGTGAACCAATTGTAGCAAGTCTATCAACGTGTTTATTTTTATCTCTAGGGATAGCTTGAACATTAACAAAAAGGAAATCATCAAGTAAATCCCATACTCTATGCCTGTAAGTTCTCATTAATGGGTTCTTGTAAGTTTCAAAATCTCTAACTCCAGTGAATAACAAGCTTGATGTTCCCAAAAATATGCAAATATATGATTTTCTTTTTTCTTGCCCACTCCAAATCGTTAAAAAGGGCTTCATGTTCGCAACATTTTAAGAACAAGCAAAATGGAACTTAATGGAAGTAAAATATTGTTATTTTGAAGGTGAAATCAACATTAAACCAGCCCTTGAACCATGTTGGTTTTGGAGCCATCAAAATAAAGTTTCCATAAACCATTATCTTGTTGATTTTCTCTCTCAAAGAAGGAATTATAGCATTGTCCTCATTAATACAATACATGCCAAGGCCTTTTCCTTTAATAATATGATCCTCAACGACTTTCCATGGGTCATGGTCATGATCTTCATCAGTTCTTTGATCTTTGAACAGATCTAGGACACCTTCGAAGGCATATCAAGTTTCAACCTCTCAATCATCTAGTCGGTCTTCAATTACAACATAATTTTCAATAACAACACTAGGTGTAAAAGGCTCAATATGAAAATTTGAAAAAAGATCTGAATTGATAGTAAACTTAGCTCCATAACGAGTTATGAAAACTAGATAAGTCCATTTTGCTCGAAGGTAACCACGAATCTTTGATGTGAAGTCTCTAGATAAGCACATGGAAAAATAAGGTGGTAGATCCACCACCATCACATCCTGTAAGATTGTAACACTTGGGCATGCATGCAAAGTTATCTTTAAATCCTTAATAATTCCAATGGTCTTAGTAGATGAACCATCAAGTTGCAAAACTCCTTTGGTACTTGGTTCATACTTAAGACCCATCTTTTTAGCCACTAACTTTGGCATAACAGTGTTGCTAGCTCCACTATCAACCATACAATTATGAACCAAAGAAATTTTATAATAAGAGAAAGGTAGAAAGGAGGTGGCTTAACCACTTTAACTCGATGTTTTTACCTCTTTTGATGTTGTTTTTGGCTGAAACACTTGTTGTTTTGAACCTTTAGCTTGTTGGTCACAATTACCATTACCACATTGCCTACGTTTTCTACATGGTTAGCCTATTTTGATTATAATTTTAGACCCGCAAGCTCTTGGACTTCCAATTGTTTTTTTGAAGAATAGATAATGTATCCCACATGCTCATAGTGACATCAGACTTCTTCATATCATCAATGATATTAAATGGAACAACACCTATTTTAAACCATTTTTTTGTAACAATAGCCTTTTCTTGAACAATAGAATGTACGTAACTCTTACCAACAACATTATTTTGATTATCATGAGTTAGTTTAGTAGTTTCATCACCTAGATTGGCTTCCATTGCTCTTTTCTTTGATCTGGTAACTACTGCAACAAAATAAACCCTATCTTAGGCTTTAATTTCATGACTAACAACCACATGATAAACTGTTTCAAAATTTACCAAAGTGGCATCACAGGGTGCCACCGTTGTTCTTGTGCCAAAATTTGATCTGCATACGCTGCAAGAAACATACTCTCTTGAAAATGATTAAATACTTCTTGATTCATCTTTGGTACGGAAAACCCTTGCGGAACCATTTTTGTAGATGCATTTGAACTACTAGGTTACACACTAGCATCTTAGGCAATATTTGTTTGTACGAGAACAGACGCTCTAGAATTTGTATGGCCATTAGGATCTGCTACATCAAGATGCCTAGCTTGATTGTAATAGCTGGTTATATTTGATAAGGTATATAACCTTGAGGTCTGTAATTTCTGAAATTTGGAAAAGGTGGCTAATATGGCCTACTTGCTTGGGCTTGATTCCTTTCTAACTAAACAATCTTGTTTCCCATAGTTTTAACAACCCCTTTCAAGTCATCTATTTCACTAGACTGAACAGTAGGAACTATGGATGCTTTCTCAACTGGTAGAATAGGAGTTGACTCAGCATAGATAAGCATAGTAGGTCTAGGAGCCAATTTTCTAGGTTGTATTTATTGTTTTCAACCCTAATTGCAATGTCAAATGTTGTGGGGCCCATGAATTCTTGGGGTGCATGCTTAATAGGGGATAACTACTCAATAAAAGATAAATGGTCTTTTTTATCTTCAAATTTCCTACACAAAGTGGCACCTAACACATCCCGAGTTCTGTTCCTACTTGAAAATTTTTGTACCACTGTAAGGATTGACCTTTAAAATAGGCAACTAGTAGCCTTAGATAAACATCCTCATGTGTGACCTTATGTACTTAAAAAAGGGTGGCTACATCTCTAATACGTTCAACTGGGGTAACTTGGTTTTAAACAAGAAAATATGGAAGAAATTTCGAGTAACAACCGGTATATCATAATAAACCGGAATTATAAGAGGGCTTCCCTTAGTAAAAGTCATAAAAGGTTCTAGGTTACTGGGAAGCCATTGGAAATATTGGGATATGAATAACAAAATTTAGGTTTGGAGAAGGAGGATTGGCAAAGTGTGGCTTGTTATAGGGTGCAATATTTCCAACCCTTCTTCTTCTAATTAAATTTAGATGTAAATGAAAAAAATCGGGGGAGATTTCTTACCGATTCCCTAGTTCGATTACAACTCATAGATCATGGAAAGAAATAGTTTATACCCTCTTGGAAGTGATTATTCTTTGTTGTAACAATGAAGATCTGTATTTCTCTTTGTCCAAAATTATTAAGGCAACAAGCTATTGGTACTGATTAAGTGGTTCTCGAAGGACTCCACTCTTAAATCTTCAATCAAATCATGTTGTGTGCTAATAACTGCTAAAATAGGTTGTTGATCTTGATCAATTAACTCTTTAGGAATAGCCATGTGAGAAACTCATCATTAATTGCATACTACAAATAATGCAAAATCTTGTTCTTTGTCCCACCGGATTGCCAAAAATATGTTATCTCATCCCAAAGTGCTCCTTGTTCTCGGATGGCAATATGACTTCCGAATTGGACCTAAATGATGGGATTCCCTTTGAAATGTGGGCATCTCAAAATGAGGGAACCCTACTGAAGGGCTTGTTCCCTTTGATGGATAAATACAAAAGTATAGTCTTTCTCGTGTTGAAGGTTAGATGAAAGAAAAACTTAAAATAGTAAAAGTTGATACACCAAATTATGTGTGAGAATTATTCTATATCAAACACTTGGTAAAAGATGAAAGGACTAAAAAATTCACTTCATACTCTGTTTAATTAATTTTGCATCCACAAGGTACCTAAATACACTTATATGTTTGCAAAATAGCTAAACAAGATCATACAGGTGTTGAGAAATTATTAAATGCAAGAGGAATTGATAATATTCACTATTGCATGCATCTAATTTATTGTAACACACTGCAAAATACTTCTGAATATGGAGGAATAAGTCAGCTTTCTGTATTCACCAAGGCTTTCAAGTACAAATTTGCAGGATAACTCTCCAAAAATAAATACCCTCCAATTACTTCAATGAGTATAAAATATATAGAAAACTATTTCTCTCATACTCCCGAGATAGAATGTAGATGCACGGTTTACTCCAAGTTCTATTTGTGTTAACTCAAAATAGAATAAAAGAAATTCTGGTTAAACTTCAGATGACCATCCTAATCCCCTTTTACATGATTTATGTATGCCTTCTTAGCATTGATTAAGGCAATTTAGGTGTAATATTTAATTGTTACTTTAAGCTTTTCTTGATGTACAGGGCACCTTCATGTGCATTGAAAGTGAATGTTTATCTCATACTCCATGGTTATCATATTTCCATTTCATATTGATGTGACCCCTACTTTTTGTCTCATCTACATGATGCCACATGTGCATGGGAAAAGAATATCTTTCTTTGCCACGTAGCAAGAAATAATAATAGCAAGGGGCTTTTGAAAAAACATTCCTTATCAAATAATTTTGGTCCCCTTGTGATCATTTCACGGTATTGGTGACTAAGGTGTTTTAAGACCCAACAGGCCTTAATAATGGTCGGTACCTTTTTTATTATTGCATACACAGACTACAGTCAAAAAAATATAATGATTTATGGAGAACTTTTGTTGCCCTCCCATGAGGACTACGACCCTTAATGATTTTGTCGAAGATATTGTTAACCCTTGTTAAAATAGGGTTTGAAAGATGTCGGCACGTGTCCATCTCAACTCTGAGACTGAGTCAACTTTGGAAAAAGATAAAAAAACCCTAATTGTAATTCATTTGGGCATTTTAAAAGTTTTTAAAGCTTCGTTTATGAGGAAACTCTGTGCAATTTTTTGGTTGGCCGTCATGATTGTAACCTTGGAGCTCAATTTGTTTTTCCTCTGGCTCTGTATTTTACTCTAGCCGCCATTCTCGAAGGTCTTGTTCTCTGTATCTAATCGTGACCGTCATTATTACGTTTCTTGATCATTGTATTCCACATTTTAGGCCATGGTTGAACAATCCGAGTGCTTTTTATAAGCCATTCCGCCATTACAAAGAATCTGAAGCTCTAGTTGGGATTGTTTCTACTCTGTCGCATTTCTTCAATCATGGACACGTCATGAGACTATAGAGCTTCTATTTTGTTGGGGTTTTGATCTTTTAGCTTGTGGATGAGGGGTGGCACTCTACCTCTTACTTCTTGACCAAGCATTCACAGAGCTTGACTTGGGGTTTTCTCTAACCCAGCTGAGTTTCTTCAAATGGATCTGGTTTTGTGCTTCATGTACTAGTATTTTCTAATTGGGGTTGTACGCTGATAACCTGCTCACATTTTGTCTCTTGGGTTTGAAGGTTTTTCTAGTAACTTTAAATTTATATCTCCGCTTCTTCACTTTGATGATGGGGTCTCTTGTATTCACTGTGAGTCGCCATTGATCCCCTCTCGAGATTAAATTTTTTATGGGACTTCTCTGTAATACCTGCTAAGTTTTATTTATTCTCTATTTGTGCCATTCTTGTGTGAAAATTCTTGTATCGTAAATGGGTATTCTTTGTTGCCTATTTCTCAAGCTTTTTACCTTGCATAATTTGTTAGTCTGTATATCTGAGTCGTTGTTTGGACCTGCGAAAGTGTTTTTGACTCTCCGTTAACCTGCTACATGACTATTCCCCTGAAATATTTTACAAACTTCAATAGTTTGTTGTACTTATATCTAAAAAATTAGCTCTTTACTTTGTGGCGAAATCCTGCTTGACCTTCATGTTTCGTATGCTGGTAAACTCCACCTTTGCTGTGTACTGGCGAGTCAATGGTGTTCTTGCCATGTATCTTCATTGTGCCTTAGTTTCTGAGCACTATGACTCCGCAATTCACTGTATTTTAAATTTGGTGTACTCCCTTGACTAAAAGTTTGTAACTCGCTGAGTGATGTGTGATCCTTCTTTAACAAATTATTTCTTCTTTGCACCACTGTTTATTTATTTCTCTACATATACCGTGAAATATACCTTAAAATGAAAATAAGTGTCTTTAATGGATAATTCTTCCTTTCAAAAGTTGAAAGTAGTTTATGAGATCCTCTATGCTTGACTATCCTTTTAGTCTAGCTTGCTTGTGCACTCTGCTTTAAATACATTTCAAGTTTTGATAGACACACAACAATATTCATCCATCTATAGGTTCCTTTCCTTTGCAATACTGAAGTTGATGTTGAATCTTGTAAATCTGCACTCTTGCTATCTTTTGCAAGGCAGACTTTTTGTTTCAGATAAATCTTCGTGCTCTATGAAGTAGTTTGATGCTTTATTTCATTTCTAAATTTACTTATTTGCGTCAAACCATTTATCTTGCTATTGATTTGTCATTTCAAAATTGAGTTCTTTTGATGATTACTTGAAAAAACTGACCTCTTGTGAAAACATAAAATGCATTTAAAAATTCTTACTTTGTAAAGATTTTTGTTTTAGCATAAGAATACCTAAAAACATGTCTTCTAGAAGCACTTGGTATTTTGTTTGAGATTCGATTTGGTCGATTTTAGACACTTCAACAAACTATTAAATAGTAATTGTGATGATATTATTTCCCATGTCTACAACACATTTATGAAGCTCTACTTTCATAGTCCTATAACTTACTTTTATAACGTAGTCCATATTTTTATAGACTTAAAGGGAACCTTCTTCAAACTCAGCATGAGAAGCTTGAAGTATTTTGAAATGCTTCTGGTGCAATTTTTGGATGAAAATTTATTATTCTGAGATGAAGAGTAATCTGTATTTATTTTATTGTTCGGCACCATCTACTAATCTTTCAAGTTCATTGATGTTGGAATAACATCTTACATAGAGGCTTCTAGACTTATGTTTGACATGTTATAGCTAGAACCATTTGTTTAGTTATGATTCAGACCCACTTACTCTACATGATGCTTATTTACTTTTGTTTATGTCATTTGTACAAGAAATCCTCTTCAATATGATCATGTACTTTATTTCTAAGAAAATGAATCTCATGTTGGTCTTTGCAATGCACTCTTGATAGTGCAGTTTATGACCAAGAAATTTGTCATTCTTGAACAAAGTGTGAGCTATGATATAGTAATAGTTGACAATTTTTGTTACTTATTTTACGGATGATAAATTATGATCTATTTAATTTTATGTGCTCATGTGTACCCTTATTTTTTAAGTCTTTGAGAAAATGAATCTCATGCTCCATTTCATGGTTTTAGTTCTGCCTCATTCTACATCTTCTTATCGCTAATAATAGTCGTTGTTTTTATACATTTTCCCTTATTTTGTTTTCCCAATTTAAACACACCGCTAAATTCTTCTTTTGAAAATTCATTCTTTAAGAATCATGGTAAAGTTGTGAAGGAAGTCCCTATTGTATGTATATGTCTGAAGTTTCTATCATGTTATGACTTCATGAGAAGTCTCTAAGGTTGTAACTTCATAAATTGAATCTTGAACATTCTTAAAATATGATTGACACTTACAAAATCTTTGGAAACTAGGTGTTGTATCTTGAATTTAGATTTTTTGTTATCTTAGACTTTGAAAAATTATTCCTTTTTCAACTTGTAATTTGAAAGTTATTTCTAAAATATGCAATATATTTGATGGTTATGAACTATTCTTTGGAACTTTGTTAATAATTTAAGTATTGAAACTTTGAGCTTTAGCTAGCCTTGAGAACTTCACTTTGAATACTAAATGGATTTTTACCACTTTTAATTTTAAAGTTCTTCATCATGTGATAATTCTTAAGTTGAAAATGTACTTTACAACATTTTGTGCACACCATGATTGTAGCTTAAATATTTAATGATTGTACTTTCCGATGGTATTTAAAGTGTAACTTTTGTTTCTGTACCCACACAATCAAGAAACTGTTAGAAAACATGGGGAAATGGTCTTTATTTTTCTTCTTTTACTGATTTCCCTTCATTGACATGCTCAAAGTGGCACTTAAATGTATTTCATAAATATTTTCCTAATTCCTTTTCATGTATCTTTTCTATACTTTCTTGAAGAGATTCATCTACCTAAACTTGTAAACACATGATTATAGAGAAAACATAGAGATTTAATACCATTTTGTTTGTCAATAGATGTTGCATCTTTGGAAATGAGCATAGAGATGGTGCAACTAGAAACGAGGAGCACGGGAAACAAAATCAATTAGGAAATGATGGGTATCC
The DNA here is from genome assembly GCA_018340775.1 of Taxus wallichiana var. yunnanensis. Lineage (NCBI taxonomy): Eukaryota > Viridiplantae > Streptophyta > Pinopsida > Cupressales > Taxaceae > Taxus > Taxus wallichiana. The sequence goes on along the minus strand of CM031237.1, from coordinate 790,562,912 downwards.
TCTCTCCTCACTTGTTTATAGTTTTATGTAAATGCATTTCTTTCTTCTTGTGCATATAAGTTATATCCCATGGATTGTGTGGGAAATAATAAAATATTATTTCTTAATGAATAAATAAAATTAAATTCTATAATTGAGTTTTCTATTTCATTTTACGTTTGATTACTATAGTTGGTAATTTTGGAATGAACTAAACAACTCAACACATAATTAATAACAAGAATTAATGCACATGTACTCGAAAATTGTACTCTTATGTCATGCAAAGCAACACTTGTTTTTGTTGTTTTGGGTCCGATTTCGACATTTCTGTTATTCCCGCCTCCACCAAGGCTATTCTCTAGTATTTCAAGGCTTATGAATATCTTTTCTGAAGATGACACTTGGAATGGAAGCATATGTGAGAGGTTGCACTCTGTAACAACACATATAGGTGTATGTCTACTTTGATCCTTCCTTAAATGAATACTTTATAACAACGGAAAATTTTAGTACCAGTACCCGCCGATTGACCAAAATTGGTCAACAACTAGCTGTCTATGGTTATTTGGTGTCTACAGGACGTTGGTTATGCTTGTCGGTTTGAGGACTTAATCCCCATATGGGAGAGTAGATATCGTGACATGATGTCATATTAGATCTAGTTTTGTATGTATATTCTTAGATGTGAGCTTGATGTAGAGTACCCTAGTAGAAGCCCAAAAGGGTTGTGAAGTGATTGTGATGTGGATATTTCATGTGTTTATATTTGTAAACTTAAAATATTTTATCAAGGACCAACATTTTATTTTAATGATTTGTTGAGAAGCTCTAAGGCTCTTTTTATTTTTTATCTTATTGTGAGATTTTTTTTTGACGAATGAAATGCACCTACTTAGCCATTTCTTTTGATTGCCAAGATTTCTTGGATTTTACCTTTGTTTGGTAAATCGTAGCTTATTTCCTTGAAGACGCTTGGAAAAATTTGGTCAAGAATGTTACATGGTTTTCTTCTTGTATCTTTGATGAGCCGGGTTCTATTTTTTTGTATTGTGTTCTCTCATCATATGGGGTACACCCTCGGTGTTTTAATTATTATCCTAGGTGCTCCATATCTTGCCCTGCTTTTGGAGTGATCGGAATTTGTATTTCTAGGACCTCGAGTGACCCTTTCAATACTCATCTTTTCCTAAGAAGAGGGTTCCTCTTGCTCCCGACTATGGGTATTAATCATTGTCGGGATATATGTGATACTCAGTATGAACTTATGGATTATGTTAGGGACATATTAAATTTTGGGTAATTAAAGGTTTCTAGTGGATAATGTATGGTTCAGATATAACGGTCTACCGATGGTCATACTATAGTCCTAACTCTATTTCTTTGGGTTATTTTCTTGTAAATATCTATGATTTAATCAAATAAAAAACAAAACATTGAACAATAAAATAATAAAACCAGAGATATTGTAATTCATTCGAGACAAATTCCCAGTGGAGAGATTACATATAAATAGCTCAATGAACTCCTATAAATAAGGAGTCAAGGCTAATCTCTAAGTCCTCTCAATATCCCAAATATCTCTCAACTATGAGTTGTGCATTATAATTGTTTTGCACACTTATATATTATTTTATAATTATTAAAAACCTATTACTGCAAAATAACCCAAACCACTCCTAAGTGTTCACACTATGAACAATATTTCTGATAAGACACCCCCTAAGTGTGAACATGGGGAAAGCTATCTCATGTACCCACTCATGATCTACAAAAAAATGAAGGTTTTCAATGAGTAATAACAACTCAAACAATATGATGTTTTTAAAGAGAACCTCTAACTCAAAAATGGTTTTCTAGTGGAACCAACCACTACATAAAGACTTACATTATTTTGCTCACATAATTGTTTCTAACTTAGAGGGATTACAAAACAGAAATTATGTTCATGCGGGAACTTTAAACATGAATGTTACTTCATTCAAAGATTACAACATAAAGTAAACACACCACACAACAAAAATAAAAGGTCACCAATACCATGAAGCAATCTCTTTGTTGGTGACTAACAAGAGATGCCAATTTTCCTCCATCCTCCTATGCCTCCATCCTCCATCAGGCACTACTTAGTATAGGTAGTCATCTTCATCCTCATTCTGTTCAGGTTCATCTTCTTCTTCATTCTCTGACTCTTCTTTAATAGTTGTATTAGCTTCATCCATTTTTAGCTTTCCTTTTATGATGTCCTTGGCATGAGTAATACAAAAAGAAGATTTATGTCCTTTTTTCTTACAATAAAAGCATTCTAATTCCTCTTTGTTTTTGAAAAATTAGTATGCTTCCTTTTAATATAAAGAGTAGTTTCTTCCTCAATATCTTCTTTTGTTCTTTTTTCTTTAGCTAGTAATGTAGAAATCATACCTTCAAGTGAATGAGAAGGCATTTGACCAAGAGTAAAAACTACATTACTATATTTTGGAGGTAAACTATTTAATAAAATAGCTTTTGCATCTTCTTCATCTACCTGAGCACTTACTTATGTCAGTTTTCTTAGAAGAGATCTAAGATTGTTAATATGACTTGACATAGTTGCACCCTCATTCATTTTCAACTTGAATAACTACAACTTAAGTGAGAATTTAGCATTCACAGCCTTTGCACCAAATGTCTTACTTAGCGAATTGCATATATCTTTATATTTTTTATAAGTCTATATAATGTAACTCGATTCGATAAAGAAAGCCCAATAATGGATTTTTCTTTGTCGTCCCTTGTTTGCCATTTAAGTGATTTTACAGCATCTGTTGGTTCTGGTTATTTTCCACTCACAATTCCCCAAAGGTTCTTGTTCATTAATTGCGTTTGTATTTTCACCTTCCATGTGTAAAAATTTAATCCATTGAATTTATCTAATGGAATTTCCATAATAGGTGTCAAAGTCAGTCGAAAAAGCACTCTTACAATAAAATTCAAACACTAAAAGTAAAATTTTCTAGCATATTTGCCTAAAAGGAAAATAATAATAAAATTTCCAGCAATAGAAAACATAGGATCAATGTGTATAGATCAAAAAAATACACATTTTTAAAAAAGTGGCACATTAATTTGAGTTACCAGCTGAATTTTATGACAATTTTAAGTTAGAACTCCAACATCTTCCTGGACCCTTTCCAAATTTGGCAAAAACAAATTTTCTCCTATTTTTTTCATCTACATCCAAAAAAGGAAAGAAACACAATACCTCTGTTACTGTGAATCCGGATATTGAAATAAGTTGTGTCGCAGCCAAGTATGGATTCGCCTGAGTGAAGCCTCACCATTGTTGGTAGACAAACACGTAGGTCACAGACTTGACTCCAATGAAACAAATTTGATCCAGATCTAAATGCCTCAAAAATTCCTACAGGTTATCATTGCGGTCTAACCCGCTTTGATACCAAATCTTGTAAATATCTATGATTTAATCAAATAAAAAACAAAACATTGAACAGTAAAATAATAAAAACAGAGATATTGTAATTCATTCGGGACAAATTCCAAATGGAGAGATTACATATAAATAGCTAAGTGAACTCCTATAGGTAAGGATTCAAGGCCAATCTGTAAGTCCTCTCAATATCCCAAATATCTCTCAACTATGAGTTGTGCATTACAACTATTTTGCACACTCATATATTATTTTATAATTATTAAAAACCTATTACTACCAAATAACCCAAACCACTCCTAAGTGTTCACACTATGAACAATATTTTTGTAACATATTTAAGAAAATATCAACATTTTGGGCTATAAGTACCCCAGGATAAAAATGGATATGCTCAAGATCATTTTTCTTTTGTGATTAAATAAGTATGCTTATTTGATCTCATGGACCTATTATCCCAATTTTACCCCCCAAGAAAAATTAGTTGAATGTAACAAAACACAGAGGAAACGAAGGGGTCAACTCAGTCGTGTGGGCTCACATTCGATCCCAAAATGGAGCTCAAAACGATCCAACCCGAAGTAGAGAAAAAGAACTGCAGAAGGGGGCCACATGCCTTATTGGTGCAATTCCAAGGGCAAAATCCAAATCAGTGTCCCCAAATGAGCACCAGCCCACCACGTAGCCAAAGTCTAAAAAAGGTTACACTAGATGTTGAAAAGTATTAATAGGGATAGAAACAATAGAATCCTCCACCCATCCCAATGACACACTCTGAAGGTCATGTCCAAATAGGGTCCCTGGACGAGTGCAGATGACACCACATGGTCAGAGTCAAAAGGGGACATAGCTGACCATTAAGAAGTCCAAGGCTGGTGAAAGGAGCCACGTGTCAACTTGGCACAACTTCAAAGGTAAGACCCAAAAGGTAGGACCCAAACAAGCGCGAGCCCTCCACGTGTCTAGGGTAAGACATATTGGTTTGCCAAACAATACGAAATGAAGGGGATGCCCAAGGATGATGCCAAGTGTCCCACCGTCATAATTTCAGGAGCTAACTACAAGGGTCCCACCCGTAAAGGGTTTTTGGCATTATATATGGTGGGCCCCCTTACTCACCAAAGGGATAAGGTAGGTAGTGTTCATTCGAGGCCCAAATCAGCTAAGTATGTGACAGGTCTAGTGGAAAGCCCCAAGTGTCCCTTAGCGCTCCTTCAGGGGGTGAATCTAAATGCGGTCCCCAAACGAGTGCCAGCCCATCATGTATTCAAGGTCGAGGAATGTCTCACCAGCCATGAAAATTCCATGCTTGAGACAGGGCTAGTGGAAGCCTCCATGTGTCAGATTAGCGCATCTATTGGGTTAGAGTCCAAGTAGGGTCTTGAAATGAGTGCCACCCTCTACGTGTCTCGGGTTAGGCATAATGTCTCCACCAAAAGGAGAGGTTTAAGAAGAACACAAAGGAAGCAAAGCAGTCCCACAAACAATGCCACATGTCAGTTTGGTGCAAATTAAGGAGCCAACAGGAGGGGGTGGAATCTTGAGATGTGTAGGGCTGCCACGTGGATCTTGTGCGGATAGACTCTTTGCCCGAAGCACCTTCAGTGGCCATATATTTCAACTGGAAGCTCGGAATCGAGCGGGAGAGAATGTTTTGGGAAGATCTTAGCACTTCGCTACTCACTTGCCACCATTAATGATTCGGTCCTCCATTTTCAAGGCTATCAAGTCTCCCACCTACCCCCATAATGGATTATGGCCTTCCTTTCTTACCCAATAAGGAACAATGATGGGGGCATGGGTATTGCAGCAAGACCCATCATTGTTACAGGGGAATTCATTTCCCTTTTGGGGTGGTTGAACAAGAGTCCAGATTTCTTCTCCCCCTTCACTGATTATTCCTATATATTGTACAAGAGGGGAAATTTCTAATGGTTGGACACTCTTGTTTTGCACCGTCCCTTCTTATTTGCCCCGTAGGTGAATTCATGGAGTTTTCGAACCTCCCATTCCAATTTTAATGTAATATTTCCTCTTGGCCAGTGTAATGGACTGTATCAAATTGTTGGAACAATAAAAATAAGTCTCGTGGATGATTTAAACCTCTTTTATGTTTATTTGGCTTTCCCTAATTTCTCATTACAATTTTGGTCATCGTGCATGGATATCAGTATAACATTTTTAATGGTTTGTGTTTAAGAGCAATTTAAATTCTCAATATTCCTTGGTGCATCACCTTTGTTAGATTAGATTTAATCTCTTGCATCTCCTTAACCATGTCTCCTTGGTAAGTTAGAGTAGGTTTTAGAGTATATCCTCTGTAATATGAATGTGTGCACCTAAACAAAGGAATAGGAACCGGCCTTCATCCAGAGAGTTCTATTGATTTTCAAAGTACCACACTTTTAGAGATGTTCCATGTGATGCAATCACATTTTTATTCTCAACCCATCGAGTTGCAAACTTCGGGGTGCTATGATTTTACATAAATAATTTTGGCATGAACAATGGGAGAAGAGGTCAATATTTCAGTTTTATCAAGATAGGGTGTGTATCTTAATAAACTTCTAGCCTTTGAAGGATTTAGAGCAACACATCTTGTGACTCCGTAACTCAAATATAGTGGTTTTAGGATTCCAAGCTTGGAAGATTCATGAGAATAATCCAAACGTGATCAAGAATAAGAGAAGAAGGATTGTTGGTATATCTGCACTTGTCTCCGAAAGAGAAAGGAGAGGAAGAAGAACTCGGTAGTCATGAGACCAACAGCTAAAAGGTACTTTTCTATACTTGCTAAAAGCTTTAAATTATGATATTTCCATGATGATTCAATCCATGAGAGGTATAACTTTACTTGCATCCTATAACATTGCTATTAGAGCTGAAAATTGCTTGATCCAAGCTGGTAAACTTGCACCTAGGCCACCTATGCCTCTATATCAAGAACTAGGAGCTCCAAGCACTAGTCAAGCACCCACATTAGCTCCCATTCCTACTTCAGGAATCAGAGTTCAAATGAAGCTTCCACCTCATCTTCTAGCACCTCAAATGAGCTCCAAGAAGTCATGAAGCAACTATAAAACTTGGGTAATGAGTTGGTGACACTTAAGAGGCAACAAGCTCAAAATTTTAGATCATATCAGCCTCAAACTCAACCCAATAGACCTCCATATCAACCTAATAGGCCACCCATCCAAACTAAAAATCAGAATCAAGCCAAACCTCCTACTAATAGACCATTCTAGCCTTACAATCCTAATGTAGCATCCACATCTAGAGCCTTGGTACCAGTGCAAAATAATATGGCTCAGAATATGATAGGTGTTTCCAATGCAATCAAACTCATAACCATTCAATATGTTTCAATGGTGCTTTGAAGAAATCCCTTATGATGACAACAACAGGTATATAACAAGAGACAGGCCAAGAAGGAAATTAGCAAAGCAAGAGGTGACTCACCAAGAGACATCTCTGAATGAGACCACACTTGTTAATTGGTAGGCTGAAGATTTCTACGGTATAAATCAAGCCCCCGCTCAAAGTGTAGCAACCAATACATGGTCCACAAGAAGGAATATTGGAGAAGGAAAGTCATCAATTTTTATTTATCTACAACCCTCTATTATTCCATGAGGCATTAATAATCAAATTACAGCTCTTAATGTGCAAGGTCAGCCTAAAACATCTTCTAGACCAGCCTAGGTGCTGGTCGTAACATCGCTTGTGCAAGAGAAGACCGTGCAAAGCAAGGGGGAAGAAAGACAACTCATCTCCATTCAACATCATTAAGCGAGATGAATAGAATGAATGTAAACATATCAATGTGGGATTCATTAGATATCCCAGGATCAAGAAACCTATTACAAGCTGCTATGACAACTTGTTCAGTATAAAATCAGCCACCCAATCAATAAGAAAAGGTTCTCACCAACACGTCTCATCAAGAAGGATATCATGGAGGCTACCAAGGTAAGAATTTTAACCCACCACCATTCTATATCTTATTGATCATTGGAGACAAGTTAGTGCATAATTACATGATTGATTCATGAGCAAGTAGCTCATTCATACCGAAACAAATAGGCTGATCACTAGGTATTCAATATGAAGTCATCTCCAAAGGCATAGTGCAATTGGATGGGACAACGGTAACAACGGTTGGAGTAATCAAATATTTGAGCCTCACATTGCATGCATGTCCTAATGTGACCATCTTGCAAGATGTATTAGTCATAGACTTTCCACCTCTCTTTGCATTGTGCTTGTCAAGAGACTTCATTGCTAAAATTGGAGGTTATTTGTCTACTTGATTGGTCACATATGTTATTCATAATAAGGTATGGAGCTAAGGCTACAATCAGATCTGAGCCTATTACAAACTTTCACATAGATCCTCATACACCAAACCCAATCAATTCAAACTATTCAACATTTGATCAAGAATATTATCCAAGCACTCATGAAGTAGATACCAAAGTCAGATGCATTCCAGACTTGACTCTTGATGAATGGGAAAACAAGAGACATGAATTTGACCCTTACAAAGAAATGGAAGAATCTGAATTAGGAGTCTATTGTTTGCATGAAGAGAGTCAACCCCTCCCTAGCATCACCAAGTTAGACTAGAAAGATGATAATGAGGTATGGTGGCTATTCTTTGATGGTACAAGGAGTAAACAAGGCATAGGAGATGGAGATATACTCATTTCACCATAAGGATAAAAAAATTACTCAACTTTCTGTTTCCAGTTTGATTTCTCAAACAACACAATTGAGTATGAAGCCTTAATTCATGGATTACATTGGGCAAGAAAGAGAGGCATTAAAAACTTACAAGTGTTTGGCGATAGTGAGCTAGTTGTGAATCAAGTCGAAGATGAATTCTACCAAGAATGATCTATTGAAGAAATACAAAAATTGGGTATGGGATCTCATTAAAGATTTTGAAGCTTTTAGCATCAATTCCATCCCAAGGAAGAAGAATGAAATAGTAGACAGATTGGCAACAATCGGGGCAACATTTGATGTTGTAGAAAGTATCAAGAGTGAGAAATATCAGCCCCATATTAAATTGGTTATAAGACCAGCTATTCCAGACAACAACACAAGTTGGCAAGTCTTTGAGAATGATCAACGAATTGTTAATTTTCTACAAGAAGAATTTGAATGCTCTGTCATAACCAAGACAAGTTTGAACAACGGTATAGTGACCAAGTGGTGTAGCTAAGAACTAAAAAATTACCAAAAGGTTTTGTAACTTTGGAATCAATCTTCAACCCAAATGATCAATTTTTGAAGGAGAGGGAAAATATTCAGGTAAAGGGTGAAGATTCAGAGCCTATTTCAATAGATGAAGGCAAGACATTGTAAATTGGCAAGGTAAGTACCCAACAAGAAAAATCTGAATTCGTTCAACTTTGTCAAGAATTTCTAGTTGTGATTACGTGGACTTATAACTATTTAAGAGGTTTCAACCCAAAGTTGGCACAACACACTATTGAGTTGGATCCGAGATTTAAACCTATTAGATAGAAGCAAAGGGCGGTAAATCCTCACATTGAACCTCTCATGAGGAAAGAGTTGAACAAGATGATTGAAGCTAACATCATATTACCTATCAAACATTTAAGTTGGGTAGCAAACTTGGTGCCCGGTGAGGAAAACACAATAGAGAAATCAAATTGTGTGTGGACTTCTCGTGATCTAAACATATAATCACTCAAGGATAATTATCCACTTCCATCAATGGAAGAAATATTACAGTTGTATCTTGCTTGGAAAGGTTTTCATTGCTACATGGATACTTAGGCTATAATCGATAAAGGTGAAAGAAGAATATCAATTCACGACAACCTTCACCACGAAATGGGGCACATATGCTTACAAGAAGATGCCATTTGGATTGTCAAATGTTGGAGCAACGTTTCAGCAAGCTATGGATATGGAATTCAAAGGCTTAATCAACAAGATGGTGTTGGTATATCTAGATGATATCATTGTCTTCTCAAAGAATTCAATAGACCGCCTCTTTCACCTCAAATGTAAGTATTTGAAAGGTGTAAAGGTTCGAAGTGTCATTAAATCCAAAGAAATGTTTATTCTTGGCACACGAGGCAATTTTTCGAGCCACATTGTCTCAAAAGAGGGGTTAACAATTGAGCCTAAAAGAGTTGAAGCCATTAGAGCAATTCCATTACCACATCACAAGAAATCTCTCCAAAGCTTCTTGGGAGAATAAACATTTTTTTGCAGATTTGTGCTTGATTTTTCCACTCTTGTGAAGCCTTTAATGATGATGCTAAATAAGAGTCTTGTATTCAAATGGAAAACAGAAGGAAAAGAGAGTTTTGAGGCTATCAAGCATGTAATATACCAAGACTCAACTCTTATTAACCCAGAATTTTCAAAGGATTTCATGTTGTATGCTTTTGGAGGGTCAGACACAATCTCAACAATCTTGGTTCAGCTTAATAGAGAAGGTTCATAATAGCCCATAGCATTCTTCAGCCAAATCCTATAAGATTATGAAGTAAGGTACTCTTTTATTGAGAAACATGTTCTTGCTGTCATTAGGAGTTTGAAGAAGTTCAGAGACTTAGTCTCGAACAAAAATTTTAACTTCTAATGTCTCATACTTGGTGTAAGGACATTATTTTGAACAAGGATTTGAATGCGTAGAGAGCGGGTTGGATCACTCAGGTAATGGAATATGATATTGAAATAAAAGTGACAAATATTGTCGTGGAAACGTTTGTGTGAGCAGCTTGCTTCCAAAAAACGAGCCGAGTCAACGGATAAAGAAGAAGTTGTCCTACTACTATAGAATGAGCTAGAGCAGTCAGATAACAATGCTCCCATTCCATGTTGGACTCAAGACTTGGTGCATTACCTCCAAATAGGTTTGTGTCCTTTGGAAATGAGAAAATAAAAAAGAAGGTACTTTAGATTACAAGCCATTCTCGTATGTGCTTGTTGATGGTGTTTTGTTCAAGAGAGACATCAATGGTGTCCTATTAAGGTGCATTGGGATAGTCCAAGTTGAGAATATATTACATGAGTTCCATAACGGAGAATTAGGAGGCCACTTTGCTCCATGGGTAATAACAATCAAAATTATGAGGGCTGGTTACTATTGGCCTACAGTGTTTAGAGACTACTACGCATGGATCAAGAAATGCAAGAAGTGCACATTATTCACGGAAAAGTAAGATTAGCATCCCTTCCCATTCGTCCAATTTAATTAGATTATCCATTCATGCGATGGGGATTAAAATTCATTGGATTAATCAACCCAAAGTCAAGTCAAGTCCACAAGTGGGTACTCACAGTGACTGACTATTTCACCAAGTGGACTGAAGCAGTGGCACTTAAGGAGGCAAATGAATCCAGGATCTTGGATTTCTATGAAGGGATAATCACAAGGTATGTTGTCCCTACTACTATCATATTAGATAATGCATTCACATTTCTTAGCACAAAGATCACCGAATGGGCTGTAAAGAATGGTGTATATCTCAGCACCTCTTCAAACTATTACCCTCAAGGTAATGGCCAAGCAGAGTCCAAAAAAATAACTTACTTGAGAATCATCAGAAGGACTCTTGATGAGAATTAGAGAACTTGGCACACAAAACTCAAATCAGCTCTTTGGAAGATAGGGTCACACCCAAGAGGTCTACAGGTAGCTCTCCATTTAAGCTTGTATACGGGAAGGAAGCATTTATTCCTATATCACTTGAGTTTCCAGCATTAGAACTCATGAAACAAATGGAACTAGCTGAGTTTGAGCCTATGGAGATCAGGTATGCAGAGCTGATGGAGTTAGAAGAAGTAAGAGAACATGTAGTGCAGACCATGGAGAAGGATCAAACATTGACCAAGAAGAGCTTTGACAAGGAAGCTAAAGCCAGGACATTCCAAGTTAGAGACTTGGTACTAAAGTGGGATACGAACCGTGCAAATCCAAGAAAACATTCCAAGTTTGATGCCATATGGAGTGGTCCATACATGATCACCGAATGCAAAGGTAGTAATGCCTTCCGGTTGGCTAAGTTGGATGGTGAAGAATTGCAGATTCCAGTCAATGGGATCTATCTCAAACATTGCTACTAGAAGGAGAATTCTCACCCTTGTACATATTAGTCTAGGATTTCCAATTCCTCCAAGTGCTTATGCACATTGTTGTTGTTATTAGCATAATTTTCATTTCCTTAAGTGCTCTAGACATAGGTTTTGTTTCTCCGGGTTGTGTCATTGTAGAGAGTTCGATGCACCTCCAGGTGAATGTTGTAGTGGTCCATTTCAGGAATAGGTGAAAACCCTAGGTCAAGACAATTTTCTACTCTCAGAAATCTCATCTTCAAGATTTTCTTATGAAAATTGAGAGAGTATATAGTGGGGTAGGTTCAGGGTCACCAAGTGCAAGCATATGGGCTAGAGGTTTCAAGGATAGGATAAGTACTAGCCTATCACTCATGACATCATGCCCAATGGATATAACAAGGTAGCTTATCCTTTCACCTAGTAGATAAGTGATCCAGTGAGTTGTCAAATGCTATTCCAACTTTACCCCCCAGGAAAAATTGGTCGAATGCGATAAAACACAAAGGAAACAAAGGGGTCGGCTCAGTCATGTGGGCTCATATTCCATCCCAAAATCAAGCCTAGAAAGATCCAACCCGAAGCAGAAAAATAACCATGGAAGGAGGCCATGTGGCTCATCGGTGTAATTCCAAGCGCAGAATCAATAGTAGGGTCCCCAAATGAGCGCCAGTCCGCCATGTAGCTTGAGTCTGAAAAAATGTTACACTAGCTATTGAAAAGTCTTAATAGGGACAAAAATAATTAAAGCCTCCACGCGTCCCTAACGGCGCACCTCCAAAGGTCAGTCCAAATAGGGTCCCTATATGAGTGCGGATGATGCCACATGGTCAAATTCAAAAGGGGGCGAGCTGGACATTCAAAAGTCCAAGGATAGTAAAAGGAGCCATGCGTCAGCTCGATGCAACTTCAAAGGTATGACCCAAAAGGTAAGACCCAAACAAGTGTGATCCCTCCACATGTCTAGGGTCAGACATATTGCTCCACCAAATAGAAAGGACTAAGCCAAACATGAGGAAATGAAGGGGCAGCCCGTAGATTATGCAAAGTGTCCCACCGTGACAGCTTTCAAGAGCTAATTATAAGGGTCCCACTTGTAAATGGTTTTTTGGCATTATATATTGTGGACCTCCTTACTCACCAAAGGGATGACGAGCCAGACAGTGCTCACTCAAGGCCCAAATTGTTGAGTATGAGACAAGGCTAGTGGAAAGCCCCATGTGTCTCTTTGATACTCCTTCAAGGGGCGAATCAAATGGGAGTCCCCAAACGAGTGCCATCCTACCACATAGTTAGGGTCAAAGGAATGTCTCATCGGTCATTGAAAAGTACAGGCTTGAGACAGGGTCAGTGGAAGCCTCCACGCGTCAGCTTGGCACATATACCAGTGTAAATTCCAAGCGTGGTCTTCAAATGAGTGCCATCTTTCAACGTGTCTTGGGTCGGGAATATTATCTCTACCGAAAGGAGGGGTTTGAGAAGAACACAAAGGAAATAGAGTAGGCTCGGATGATGTCACATGTCGGTTCAATGTAACTTTGAAGCTAACGGGAGGGGCCATAATCTTGAGATGTGTGGGGCTGCCACGTGGATCTTGCATGAATAGACTCCAAGCCTAAAAACCTTCAGTGGCCATATATTTCACTGAAGCTCGAATCGAATGGGATAGGACGTTTTGGAAATCTCTCAGCACCTGCTACTTGCTTGCCACCATTAATGATTAAATCTACCATTTTTGAGGTTGTCAAGTCTCCAACCTACCCCCATAATGGATTATGGGCTTCCTTTCTTTCCCAACAAGGAACAGCGATGGGGGCATGGGTATTGCAGCAAGACCCATCATTGTTGCAGGGGAATTCATTTCCCTTTTGGGGTGGTTGAACAAGAGTCTAGATTTTTCTCCCCCTTCTCTAATTATTCCTATATATTGTACAAGAGGGGAAATTTCTAATGGTTGGACACTCTCACTTTGTGCCCTCCCTTCTTCTCTTCCCTACAGGTGAATTCGTGGAGTTTTTGAACCTCCCATTCCAATTGTAATGCAATCTTACCTCTTGGCCAGTGTAATGGATTATATCAAATTCTTGGAGCAATAAAAATAAGTTTGTGGATGATTTCAACCCTCTCTTATGTTTATTTACATCTCCCTAATCTCTCATTGCAATTTTGGTCATCTGTGCATGGATATTGTATCACATTTTTAATGGTTTGTGTTTAAGAGCAATGCAAATGTTCAACATTCCTTTGGTGCATCACCTCTGTTAGATTAGGTTTAATTTCTTGCATCTCCTTAACCCTGTCTCCTTGGTAAGTTAGAGTAGGTTTTAGAGTAGATCCTCTACAATATGAATGTGTGCACTGAGAAGAGCAATAGGAACCGGCCTTCATTTGGAGAGTTCTCTTGATTTGCAAAGTCCCACACTTTGAGAGATGCTCCATGTTATGCAATCACACTATGAGTCTCAACCCATCGAGTTGCAGACTTTAGGGGTGCTGTGATTTTCCACAAACATGACCCATGATAGATATAACCTTGTCTTATCCTCTTGAATTGTTTAGCTTATACCATGTTATGATCCATTTAGTATCATAGAATGAATGCATTTGGATATTTTTGACCTTGTGATTAGAGATCTTTTTATTGGTCTTAAGTTTCCGACCTTGGCTATGTTTATGTCATTCTCTTTCATCCAGGGCTATAAATCTCGGCCTTAGAGGAGATGTTTTGGGTAAAACATTTGACTCGCAAACTTGATATTCGATGTCCTCTTGGTGAGGAAGTGTGGTGTCTATGGGGTAAATCCCCCTTTGTCATCTTGATCACTTGGTTAAAACTATCTTGTGGAATTATAAGTTCTTGGAAACCTTTTTGAATCTAGTGAACCTATTTTGGGTTTAAATAATAAACATTGTTTTCTCCCTCATACTAATCTAAACTCCTTGAACTCGTAAAAGAAAATTTACAACTTTGGAATATACATTGTCATCATAGATCATATTGATACTTGTGGATACTCACTTGGAATGCATTGGTGATGCATGTAACCCTTGGGAAAAATCTTGTAAACTTGGTGTGTTTTGTTGGGACCTCTTGTTTTCTATGAATTTAGTGATGTGATAATTTGGTTCTTTGTACTCATTAAAATTTAATTGGTGTTTTGATAAACCTGAGCATATTATAACTCTAATTGGGAGGCTCGATTTTCGAACTTATAGGAAAAATATGGAACATCGGAAGATGGTTCCTTACTCTAACCTTGTAGTTTAATAGAAGAAATAAAAACTATATGTGAAAAATAGAAAAGAATCCTCTCATACTCTCCCTAGAAGTAAAATGAATAATTTTTCCACCCATATAGAGTGGTGAGATATCATGCCAACATTGGTGATGACCCTTAATGACACAAGATATAGGATATCATAATATAAGGAATGCATTAATTAGAAAACTTATAAGAAATATGCTTAGCAAATGTAACTATAACTTGTTTTTATAATTTGGATTACAAAATGGGTAATTTTATGACATTAAACTCAAGAAAAATGTACAAATAAACAACCTTAATTGTATAAATTGTTATTACATGCCGAAAAAATTAGAGAGGACACAATTAGAATGGTTGACCTAATTGAAAGGTTCCCTTGAGTTGTTGTGTGAGTATCTAATCTCAAAGTGGTAATTTGAAATTTTTAGAAGTATGCATAAGGATATTATTACCTTGTTAAAATGGAGTACCTTGTTAGTAGTGATGTGTTCTAGCCGTGTTATACTACCTTAAGCCTAAATGTGTGTAATCCTCCTTGTTGGCATATTTCGAATGTCGTACATTTTTTTCCCTTTTATTCCAATAGGGGTATGATTTGTGGTCTTTTAAGAGTGATTCTATATCTTAAGTGTAAAGAGAGGCACCCTTCCATGTTTAGAATAGGCCATAGGTTACCTAGGATTATTTGTGAGCTTAGACAACATATGTTAAGTATATGGAGAAATTTTTGAATCCTCCTCCCCTTTGGGGGACCATGATCTTGTGCCCCCTTATCTTCGTGAAGTGAAGTGGCAGGTTGTTTATCGTGAGTTCTACAAGAATGTTTGGTGTGTTGCTATAGTAAATTACTAGTTGGACCTCTCTTATTTCCTATTTTCTCCTAGCTCGCTTGAGTGTTCCTATGTGTTATAATATTAAGCGTTTGTGTTCATTTTAAGATTCTTTTGAGCTAGGGCAGGTTTAAAATTAATAAATTTCATTTTTATATAGAGTGAATGGTATCTCTTGTGTCGATATGATAGTATGGGAAAATATTTCCTATCACCAAAAATGGAAATGTTATCTAATTGATTGGGTATTCTAAATCAGGATTAGTGGTTGTGTGTTATGATATTTGGGTACAAATTCAAGTTATGGAAACCTTATGTCCAAGCTCATGCTTAATGTTACCATGAAAATTTAATGCAAACTCTCCTATATTATTCTAATTAATTCTTCCGAACAATCTACATCCTTGTAGACAATTTTGTTAAATTTAGGTGTTTTCCTCATTTTTAAGCCTTATTTCGTGTGTCCGTTAATTCATTGGCATATAGAAGGGTGTGGGTTCTCGTGCCAATTTTAACATCATAATTGGTAGTTGTTGATTTTGTCAATAAAGGACGAACCACCTGAAGTGTAATTCAACCTAAGTGGAAGTCCTATCCTTCGCTTTTACCATGTGTTACACCCATGTGTGGCCTTGTGGAGACATTATGTGCATAAATTTTATATTTTTCTTCACTTTTTAATGAAGATCATAGATGTTAGAACCATATGAGAATAATTGTGAGCTAGGAGGGGAAAACACATGTAAACCTAGAAAACTTTTACTCTTTTCTTGTTTTTATTTCTTGTATCTTAGATGGTTCCCATGAGTAGGCTCGTACATATCATGTATATATAATTTGATTACCCTGTTGAAATGAATAGTATGTTGCTTTTTCTCACCATAATTAGTCCCTATAAATGTGGACCATATGTTTTGCATCCACTTATGTGGAACTTTATAGGAAAGTTGGAAAATGAGGTAAATGAATTCTGTTTGGAAGATACAATTTTCCTTTATTGATATTTTCCAAATTAAAATACACACACACACACACACACACACACACACACACACACACACACACACACACACACACACACACACACACACACACACACACACACACACACACACAAACACACACACTTGACCTTGAACCATGTTATATTTGATGAGACATGTTTGTTAAAATAATAATAATAATAATAATATCATTGTTCCATTAAAGTAACACTAATGATGGGCATACACTAAATGTGACCAGGTAGAAACTTTAGAAAGTGATGTTAATAACAATTCCTTGTCAGACGAACAAATTTTTTTAGTTAAATTGCTCTAACAACACTTAGTACATGAAAATATTAAATACATGGGACATGTTTAATGTAACCACAAACCACATAGTACTTTGTGGGGTCATATCCCTACCTCTTCTAGTGACATCCAAGAGGAATTCAACTCTAACAATAGGGGATGTAGTGCCCACTACTCTTAGACACTTATTTTAGTATGATTTTTATTATATTTTGGTTAGCATGTTGATAGAAAATATGGACATTTTTCTTATCCATATGGTGTGACTCATGCCATGGATTATATGGAATCCTAGAGGACATGGATATATATATATATATATATATATATATATATATATATATATATATATCTGTATATCACTACTTAATGATGATATAGTGTTGTTACTTTGTTATATACTGACACTTTGTATTCTTGATGTATTGATTATGTTTAGATGATTGGGTTAGTCTTGCAATCTCATTGATGTTGGTGAAAATGGTAGAATTGAAATGTTTAGAAATTGTAAAAAATTGATAGAATTTCTTAACCTTGATGATGATTTAGCTACATTATATGATGATGTTAATTAATAGATATGTATGTGTTTTATTTCTTGATATAATTTATATGGCCTTGAGGATGAAGGGGTATTGTTTTGGTTGTTTACAGGAAATTATATCACAATAAACAAGAAGGGGATAGGAGACTAACCATGGAAGAATATTGGATGTTTGCAACAATGCCACCTTGGCAACTTTGTGTTCATGCATATTGTCATTTTTTCATTGAGTTTGTTATGAAGTTCCCATGGGGGTGACCTCATCTGTGACCATGGGTTTGTGTGTTGCTTTTCCCTATTTTATTATATTTATTTTGTATGTGATTTCTTTAATTTTAATGTATTCTCACTTTATTATTGCTTAATTAATGTGCTCTTGTTTAGTTAATTAATCATGTTGATTATGCTAAGTTGGGATGTGACTATGTGGGCATTAAATTGGTTAGATAGTCCTTGTTACCTTCATGATTTTGATTGGATTTGATTTTTATTTTGGGAAGAGTACCCATTCCCATCACCCAAACTCGAATTTGGGCTTTGAGCCCACTTTTGGAGGCTTGTGGGACAAGTTAAACTTTTCCCATACCTCTTAAACCTTCCTACCAACCATACCTATGATGTAAGGGGCCAAATTTAGCCCTCATGATGTTTTTGTTGAATGAAAAGGGGAAATTAATGTCACATTTTTACTTACCCTCTTAATTGTGTCCTTGGAAGCATGGAGTGGAGGTTTGAGTGCAAGTTTGAGTGTGTCATAACCTCACCCTACCCATTTATGAGTCTTGGTCCTTGTGTTTGACTTATTGAGGTGGATTGAAGTAGTGATGTGGCATCCTATGTGCAATCACATCACCATCCTCTCCACATTTTCTATTTATTTTAGTTATTTTGGATTTTTTGGGGTTACTTGGTTTTGTTACACACTTGCATATTTTGGTGATTTTTCTTCAAATTCTTCATTGGGAACTTTGGGAGTTTACACTTAGATTAGCTCTGATTTGGAAGAGGTTGAATTTTTTTTTTTTTGAAGATTGAGGAATATTATAATGGAAAGGTAGGGTCAATACCTTGTATTCTTGTTCTTATTGTGTATTATTTTGTAAATGACATGTATGTAGGTGATCTATTATGCGGTTGAGTATATGTTGGACTTAAGCATGGTTTTGGGAGAGGGAAGTGGAGTCATTATTGTAGTTCCCATTCCTCTTTGACACTATTTCATTTTGATGTTGATACTATTGGACTGATATTTAGACATTGTGATTATGATACATTGATCAGTAGATGATATATTATACTGATATTTGGACTATTGACATTATGTGGTTTACATTTTATTATGATGCACTATATGGTGATGACCGAAAAGTTGTATTTATTGAGTTGTGTTATTCTCGATTACTATACTAATATGTCGTAATTTGGATGCATAACATATGATTGGATGTTTTGAGTAAAATTATGATTTTATGGATGCCAAAATAAAATTAATTGTATGATGATGGATAATAGAATTGCTAGATTTGAATGATGATTATTGATTTAATATGCATCTTATCTCAATGTTCTTAAAATGGCCGAAATGCCAGAAAGGTATTTTATTTGTACTTCAGAAACTTTATCACATACATATAAAGGGGATAGGAGACCAACCCTGTAAGGATGTCCGGTGTTGAGAAACACACCAAATTTTGACAACTTATGTGATGTTATGTTGTGTTGTTGTTTCATGCCTAGTTTGGAGGTCTCCCATGGGAGGGTGACCTCACATGTGTGGCCATGGGGTGAATTGTGTTCCCTTTCTTTAATTTTTGTATGTGCTTTATTTGTGTTTTATGTATTTAAATTTTGGAATTGATGTCACTTTATTAGCTTGTAATAATGTGTCTTAATTAAGCTAATCCTTCTTATTTGGTTAACTAGAATAGAGATGTGACAAATAGGTAATTATGAGGTTAGATGGTCCTTGTTGTAAGTAAGATTTGTGATGGTTTATGTGTGATTTACTCCAACCCAACTTCAAAATTTGGATTTTGACTTTGGGGGATTTTTTTCGAGGATTCTGGACAAGTTAAGATCATCCCATGCCTCTTAAATTTACCCAACAACCCTACCTATGGGTTGGGGAGTTTATTTTTGACTTATTTATCCTTTTTGGAGTGTAAAAGAGAGAAAATAATTGCACTTTCCTTCTACCTCAATTAATTTTGTCCTTAGAAAGCATGGTGTGCAAGTTTGTGTGCCATGTGGGTTTTCATAGTTCTTACAAGTTCATTGATTGTCTTAGACTTGGTGTGTTGAATTAAGTGTGGGAATGGAGGAATGATGAAGTGGCATCCTACATGGAGCCACCTCATCATCCTCACATTCCATTTCTATTTATTGTTGGATTTTGATGGAATGGGGGTTACTTGTTCATTTTTCTTCTTGGGCACTTTTGGATTTGGAGCTTGTGGGAATTGCTTGGAGTGTGCTTGGCTTGAATTTTTCAAATACTTGTGAAGTTTCTTGGAGCTTGATGGAGAGGTAGGATCTCCACCTTTGTTTTTTTGTTATTATGCTTGTTGATATGAAATGTTGTGCTTGTTAAATTTGTTTAAGCCTTGTGAATGTCCATGTGTTTGGGAGAAGGGATTATGGGACCATTGGGGAGGGAAAAGGAGTTTTGTGAGGAATGCATTTGGTGGGAGTGTGATTGGGAGTTTCACCTATGGGGAGTGAAAAGGAAATCATGGTTATTTTGTTGCATACTTGCAAGGGAGAGAATGATTTTGTGTTGATTGTTTTGTGCACTTAGAGGCTTAGGGTGAAACTCCCACTTCACTTGGGAGGCATAAGGAGGTGGTTTCCCATAGCCCTTTCTCCATTTGGTTTGGGTATTCAAACCTTTTTGTTGTTGAGAAAGTTGGAAACTTGTTGAGTATGTAATTTTTGTTGTGTTGAATGTCTTGAATGTATGTTATTTTTGTGGAAGCCATAATTGTTGAAAAGTTGTCAAATGTTGATAAAGACATTTCATGGTTCCTTGGTTGGGGCTCAGGGGCCATTAAGGGGATGGATTCTCCTCTTAATGGATTAAAGGTTGGGCATAGAGCATTTCCTGATCCCCTTGCTTTTATTGCAATATTTATTTGTGAAAGTTCAAGAAAGCAATATTTGGAGCTACTTAGAGAAGACATGCGTGAAGACATTTTTTTGAACTTATTCAAAACCTCCTTGTTGTATTGATCATATTATTATACCCACCTTGAGTGGAATATTTTAATATTTTATGATTGAAAGGTGTTAGGAAATAAGGGATAATATATGCGGAATAATCCCTCACAGAATTGCAACAGTAGAAACTAATATGCAAAAATTATTACAGATCTCAAATAAAATTGCAAAATAAAATAATGCAACACAAAGAGACAATATTTAACATGGTTCACCCAATTTGGGCTACATCCACCAAGAATCACTTGCTCAGATTTTATTACAAGCTACCGCTCTCTCAATACAATACCTAGATCTATTTGGAGCTATGCTCAAAAAACTCTACAGAATTCACAACCGAATTCAAAGCACATCTGCAATGTTTTTCATTATTCCCTACCATATGCATAAAACCATATAAGTAGGCAACTGCTTAAGTAGTTTTACAATACCGTGGGTATCAAAACCATGGGCCAAAACCAGCCCAAAAACCTATGGGTCAAAAATCTTGCCCATATGAGAAGAGAACATTTCCCGATATGTCGGGTGCATTTTTTCGAGGATAAATGAAAAGTGTATAGTAATCTTAGTGTATAGTCTTCAACACTTTCACACATGAAAAGAGACTCGACAACCCAACAATCTCCCACTTGGAGACTAGTTTTTTCTCGAGCAAGCTTCTCAACCCTTCACTAGTTTCGTGAAGACTAACCAAAGCTGAACACGACTTTAGTTTTTCCTTGTGACCACCTTGGTCATCATGTCTCAGGGATTATGACTGGTATGAATCTTCTCCACTTCAATTCTCTTCCTCTAAAGTTGTCCCGATGAAATGATACCTTAACTCTATATATGCTTTGTCTTAGAGTGGAAAGTAGAGTTCTTAGCTAGGTGTATAACACTTTGACTATCACTATGCAACTTTCCTTCCTCCTACTTATGCCCAAACTCCTCAAGTAATTGCTGTAACCAAATCATTTCCTTGCTTGCCTCTATGGAAGCAACATACTCATCCTCTCGTGATTGACAAACCCACCAACTCGTAGTCGAAATCCACTTCATTGTTGTTCCACCTACAATGTAAACATAACCTGTTGTGCTCCTCCTGCTGTCTACATCTCCAGCCATATATGAATCTACATAACCACACAAAGTGGTGTTTAATCCACTGTAGCACAAAACTATCCCCATGGTCCCTCTCAAATACCAAAGGATCCACTTTATTGCCTGCCAGTGATCTCTACCTAGATCACTCATAAATCTACTCACCACTCCCACTGCATGGGAAATATCAAGCCTAGTGCACACCATGGCATACATCAAACTACCAACCGCTGATGAGTAAGGTACCTTAGACATCTGGTTTCTCTCCTACTCTATCTTAGGACATTGTTCCTTTGATAACTTGAAATGGCCTACCAAAGGAGTCCTAACCGGTTTAGCATCTTGCATATTAAACCTCTCTAAGACCTTCTTAATGTACTCTTCCTAAGATAAAGTTAGCTTCCGTTCCTTCCTATCCCGAGATATCCTCATACCAAGGATTTTTTGGCTACCCCCAAATCCTTCATAGCAAAGGATTCACTTAGTTGCTTCTTGATTAATTTTATTTCATGCATGTTTTTACCTGCAACCAACATGTCATCCACATATAGACAAAGGATAATATAACTGCCATCCTCAAATTTCTTTGTATACATGCAATGGTCAGAATGACATCTAATATAACCTTGCTCCATCATGAAGCTATCAAATTTCTTATACCATTGATGTGGAGCTTGTTTTAAGCCATACAAGCTCTTCTTCAGTTTGCACACCATCTCCTCTTTACCTTTGACCTCATAGCCCTCTAGTTGCTTTGCATATATAGTTCCTCCTCCAAATCACCATGGAGAAATGCAGTCTTTACATCAAGCTATTCTAAGTGCAAGTCTTCTGCTACAACTATTCCTAGAATAGTTCTAATAGAAGTCATTTTTACTACAGGAGAAAAAATCTCATCAAAATCTATACCTTTTTTCTATACAAACCCAAGGGACCACCAACCGGGCCTTGTATCTTTTCTTTCCTCCTTCTTCCTCTTTGACTCTGAACACCCACTTGTTCTATAATGCTCTTTTTCCTTCGGGTAGCTTCACCAAATCCCATGTTTGGTTCTCCATGAGAGCCTGATGCTCCTCATCCATGGCTTACTCCCACTTCTTCCTAGCATCTACCTGCATTGCTTCATCAAAGATATCTGGCTCTCCACTATCAGTGAGTAATAAATAATAAAGAGAAGGAGAAAAATGTTCAGGTTCTCTTCTTACCCTAGAAGACCTCCTTAATATAGGAGTTTGGGGTTCTATTGAGGGGTTCTGAACCGATTCATGTGTCACTTTTCCATTTGGAAGATCCTTTACCACGTCATATTCTTTCTTGGATTATTACATGTTTTCCTATAATCTGCTACTTATACATGACTTTCTCATTAAAGACCACAACCCTAGATTGAATGATTTTCTTGTCGTTAATACTCTAACATTTATATCCAAAGTCATCACCACCATAACCAATGAAAGTACATTTTTCTGACTTAGCCTCTAACTTGGTCCTATCATCCTTGTCTATATGAACAAACACCTCACATCCAAAGACTCTAAGAAATGAATAATCAACTTTCTTACCATACCAAGCCTCCTCAGGTATGCCTCCATCCAAGGAACTTGAGGGTCCTCTATTTATCAAGTACACAATTGTGCTCATCGCTTCTGCCCAAAAAGAAAGAGGCAGTCCTGCATGTAACCTCATGCTCCTAGCATGTTCCATTATTGTTCTGTTCATCCTTTCTGATACCCCATTCTACTGCGGAGTTCTTGGAACTATCTTTTTCCTCTGATTCCATTCTTAGAACAATAATCATCAAATTCATTGCTGCAATACTCCCCTCCATTATCTGACCTGAGACATTTTAGCTTAAGACCTGTTTTATTCTATACCAAGGCTTTCCATTTAACAAAAGTGTCAAATACATCAGATTTTTTCTAATACAATAAACCCAAACTTTCCTTGTTGCATTATCAAAAAAGTAACATAATAACTTGAACCCCAAGAGATGATACAGGCCGACCCCACACATCGAATGCACCAGCTCTAACTTATTCTCTTTCTTTGTAGGTCCAACCTTGAGAAACATTACTCACTTTTGTTTCCCATATATGCAGATCCTCACGAGAACTCCAAACATATTTCGTATATCTAGTTAAATCTGTCTTTATGATCTCCATGCCCTTATGGCTCATATAAGCCGAGCCTATAGTGCCACAATGTTGTATCTACTTCTAAAGCCACAATATTACAAACATTAGTGCTATAAGTGGTTAAATACAAGGTTCCAACCTTCATATCTCTTGCCACCACAAGAGCACCCTTGGTAACCTTCCAAGAGTTCACCGTAAATATCACAAGATCAACCATCACTTCCCAACCGCCCTACATATATCAAATTTCATCTTAATGTAGGCACATGTTTGACATCCTTTAATAGCCAAGTATTCCCATTCTACATCTTAACCTGAACAAAACCTTTTCCAACTATGTTGCAAGGATCATCATCACCAAGAAAAACATGCCCAAAATCTCCTTGAACATAATCAACAAAATAATTCCTATGTGGAGTAGCATGGAAAGAAGCCCCCGAATCTAAAACCCAATATTCAGTAATATTGTGCAAAGAAAGAATCAAAGCATCCTAACATACATTACCCATTGCCACATTTGCTTCCTTGTTTTCTTCCTGTTGTTTCTTCTTGTCCCGAGTCTCCCAACAGTCCTTATTTGCATGCCCAGACTTTCCATAGTGCCAACATACTATCTTGCTTTTGGATTTTGACCTTTCCCGATCCTTTGATTTTCCATAGCTTCCTCTATTCTTCTGTCTCCCTCTAGTTTCCATTATCAAAGCATTCCCAAGTAGAAGATTCACCAGATATTTTTCTTCACATTTCCTCACTTAGAATCACCCCTACAACATCCTCAAACTTCAACTTTGAGTTAGCTGGAATTGTGTTGCTTACTTTGCCATTACTGCTATTCCAACTCTTACATAAAGAGCACAAAACTAATAAAGAACCTAACTTCTTCATCAAGTTCTATTGTAACCAAAGCTAGCATATTTACAACCGTATTAAAATCATTTAGATGATATGCTACTAAACCATTCTCAGACATATTAATATTAAACAACTTTTTCATTAAAAATATCTTATTAAAGGCGAGGGTTTTTCATACAACTTCCCTAATGGATCCATCAGTTCTTTTGTAGTCTTTTCCTTTGAAACATTAAATAATATCAAAGATGCAAGACACATAATTTGCTGAATTGTCCCAAGTGCCTTCCTATCCAAGAAAATCCCATTCCTCATCTATCATGCTCGAGGGTTTTTCACCTTTCTCGAGATAGTAGAGTATAAAGATCCTTCGATAAAGGTAATCTTCCTTCTCTGCATCTTCCAAAGACTAAAATTTTACCCGTTGAATTTATCAACCCTAGATCTTCCATCATCTGCCATAGCTCCCACTCAAGATAAAACTTTCCCTACAATTCAACACTTCAGCAAACCAAACCAGGCTCTAATACCAATTGTTAGGAAATAAGGGATAAAATATGTGGAATAATCCCTCACAGAATCGCAACAGTAGAAACTAATATGCAGAAATTATTACAGATTTCAAATAAAATTACAGAATAAAATAACGCAACACAAAGAGACAATATTTAACGTGGTTCACCCAATTTGGGCTACATCCACCAAGAATCACTTGCTCAGATTTTATTACAAGTCACCGCTCTCTCAATACAATACCCAGATCCGTTTGGAGCTATGCTCAACAAACTCTACAAAATTCACAACCGAATTCAAAGCACATCTGCAATGTTTTTCATTATTCCCTACAATATGCATAAAACCATATAAGTAGGCAACTACTTAAGTAGTTTTACAATACCGTGGGTATCAAAACCATGGGCCAAAACTAGCCCAAAAACCTATGGGTCAAAAATCTTGCCCATATGAGAAGAGCACGTTTCCCGATATGTCGGGTGCATTTTTGGAGGATACATGAAAAGTGTACAATACTCTTAGTGTACAGTCTGCAACACTTTCACACATGAAAATAGGCTCCACAACCTAACAAAAGGAAGATGTAATAGTTCCTTTATTCACTGATTTAAATGAGTCAGTTAAGGTAGGAAGATTCTTTGGTTTATGTACCTTATTGAAAGGAATTAGTCTTAGTGAAAAAAATGTAATTGAAGCCTTGCATTGTGTTGAAATGCTAGAATGAAAGGAAAACTTAAGTTGTTTATTGTCTTGTAATGAAATTCTTCAAAAAAAAAAAAAGGTGGTTGTAAGCATTCATAGTTGCAATTTTGTATATGCATGTATATTTGGGAAAAGAACCAAGATGTATTGAAAAGGAATGTGTTGGCTCCTTGTTGTTTTAGTTGGTAAAATGGAATAGTTATTCTTGTTTTATTTTGTTTAAAATAAAGGCATATTGGAGTGGTTAAACTATAGGTGCAATTTAGTTTGTTGATAGAAAAATTTACCCTCACATATATAATTGGATTAAATACGAAAGTGCTACTAAAATCTTCCCAAAATCAGTTTTTATCTAATTTGGTAGAAATTCAATCATTCTTTCATATATTAGCTTTAAATGGAACAAACAAAAATAATGTATATACACACTTCTACTTAAAATATAACCATGATTGAATTAAGTGTATGAGAATGTCTTTACAAATTTCCTTTATAAATAATAAACTAAATGTAGTTTTATTTTTTTTAAAAGAGGAATATAAATAAATTTGATTATATTAATATTATTACGAGTTAATAATAATAACAAAATTGAAATAGTGGTAATAATATACATATCTATTAATAAACATTTTAATATTATTAATAATAAAATGTTTATTAATATAAAACATGAATGTATACTAATAGCTATAATAGTAAATACAAATTTTATAAAAAAACTTATATCTTGGTTTTGTTAAGCGGTTAGGCCTATGCGAACACCACTGCAGTAATATGGCTTTTGAGTGGAAAGGGGGAGGGGTCACCGACCCTCTCCCTACCCCATTGTATATTGGGATGGGGGGGGGGTCGCCGACCCCTCTCCCCCACTTTTGTTACTTTTAATATGGTGGGTGGGGGCTAAGCCCCACCAAACTTCACTCTACCTCCCACTTTGTTACTCGTGTTAGCATACGTTGCATAGTTCATATTTTAGGAGTGTTTGTTCTATTTTTATCCTTTTTTCTCTTCCTTGGTGTATTCCATTTTCTCTCTCATTCATCCAAATCTTCCTCCTTCAATTTAGGGAATGTAGTTAATTATTTCTCCTATATAATGTACGTACTTCTTCATAATAAAATAAGTGTGCACGTAGAGTACTTCACTCCATATTTTTCTCTCCTACATGCCTCCTAATTTTTGGTATCGGAGCAAAAAAAAGTCCTCTGGCTTGTGGAAAATAGAAGCAAACGAGGAAACAATGGATTGCACTTTTTTTTCTTGTCTTTTTGCTGCCGACCTACATTTTTATCTTGTTTTGACACCTGCTTTGAAACTTGCGTGGAGGAATTGGAGTGGCTTGAAGCCATTGGAATGTGCATGGAAGTATAAAATTGGTCCTAGCTCCTTCGTGGGAAGGAGTCCTAGTGTTTCGTGGAAGAAAAAAACGTGGAAGAATCCACTTGTTTTTTATGTCTTTTGTCTTATGTACTGCAGCAAATACAAAACAAGATCTACATGAAAAGACAAGGAGAGACATTCACCTGCATACGTGGAAGAATTTTTATTCTTTTTGCATGGAAAGTCTTTTACCGCTATTTTTTTAATATAAAGTTACTACTTGAAAAGCTGCGTGGAATGCCGAATTTCAATACAAAAGCTCAGCGTGACCTGGAGAAAAAAAATACTGCACCAACAATTTTAACGTGGTTGATATTATTATATGGACGTGTGGAATTATAATTTCAGCCAATACTAGAACTGAGGTGTGGATGTTGAGAACATCTACCTGTGTAGAAACCTACATGGAAGTGCATTCCTTGTCAATTTCTATGAATTGGTATTTCATGGTTGAAGGTTGAGTGGAGTAGCTTGAAAGCTTGTTGCATGGAGGAAATCAATCATTCACCTTGTGGAGTAACTCTAGCATCTTGGAAAGGAGAAGGAAATTTGTTTCTTGCTTGTGGTGAAGTAGCTTGTGATTCCAAGGACGTGGAACACAAAGCCTAGCTAAATAAATAAAATTTATTTTTCCTAGCAAAGAAGCATCTCTCTCATAGCCTTTCCACCAAGACAACGAAGGACAAGAAGTAGATCATACAACACTTCATCGAATGTCGAGTGTAGACAATTTGATTGAGAGCGTCAATAACATGGTCGCCATAGCTGAAAGTTGGAATATTAACTCACAAGTCAAAGAACACCATGAAGAAGCTCCTGAGAGCTCCAAGTTCTACTTTGCTTTGCTAAACGAGCTTTGGAATACCGGAAATCTAGCATTCGACAAGCTAGTTTGAGAAGGACTTCTTGAATACTTTCTTTTCGACATCACTACAAGCAAAGTAAGTATAACTAGAATTAGAAGCCGGGTATGACACAAACTATGACGATGAAGAAGAAGATCACCCTACAAATCATCGTCGTCTCACAACACATGACACGAAGATTGTGAGAATTTACGAGCCAATAATTCTTATCAGTGAGTCCAAGTTGTAATAAATCTTGAAATAAATAAATAAATATTCTTTTTTTATTACGATGTCTTCTCGAAGTTACTTTTCCGATGCTCGGTTTCTCAAAGGGTCCAATTGTGGCCAAGAAGAAAAAAATGAGGACAATCCTTTAGTTTGAAGGATTATGGGGAATTGTCACAGGGTCTGTGCCTGCTCCCATAGCCCCTGATGAACTAATAAAATATGAAATGGCTAGTGCTAAAGCCTTGATGCTGATAATGCTCAGTATCAATGATGATGTGCAACCACATGTTCGTAATGTAGAGAAACCAAAGGAGGCTTGGGACAAGTTGGCAACCATTTATGAAGCCAAAAATCAGAAAAAGATACTTCATCTTCAGTCAAAGTTGTACACCCTCTCTATGGGGTTAGATGAGAAAGTGGAGGAGTTCTTACGTCACGTGGCTGAGATGAGATCGGAGTTATTAGCACTCAATGAAATGGTGGATGATAAAATTCTCATCGCAATCACCTTGAGAGCACTCCCTTCTCAAATCCAAGTGTTTGTTATGACACTGAATGTGTCTAAACAAACAGTGACATTTAAAGAGCTTGTGAATTTGCTACAGTAGGAAGAGGCCATCACTTCATCTCATGAGGAGTCTCAGGATAAAGCCTTGTTCTCAAAGCCTTATCGTGGCTAGAAGAATCAGAAGGATCCCCCAGAGAATCCAAATCAAGTGCAACCAAAACAACGGTAGAAAGATCAAAAGTTAAAGAGATGGTGTCACATTTGCGAACCAATTCTCATGACACCGATCATCATCTTTGCATAATAGCTTGAAACAGGGTCTTGAGCCATACAAGAATATCTAAGCTTGAAGATTTTCAAAAGTCCAAACGACGTCCCCACTGGAGAAAGTAGAAGGGACATCTCGCAGCCCAAGAAGATGATGAATTTGATGAGGAGACATTAGAAGGAGCCCATTGTGGTAAGAACCTTGTACTCGTCTCTCAAACTTCTCATCCCATGAAGAAAGTCTGGTTGATAGACTTTGGTGCAAGTAAGCATATGTCAGGTGACAAGAAGCTATTTGATTCACTACACAAAGAACCAACTGGAGATCAAGTTTGGATAGCAGATGACAAAGAGTACGTTGTAGAAGGAATAGGAAATGTCACCATTCCTTTGGGACCACAAAAATGTATACTTACAAAGGTACTATATGTTCCTGGCTTGACTAGCAACCTCTTGTCAGTTACTTAGCTCTTGAATCATCACCTTAAGGTAGAATTCCTTGTTCAAAATGACATTAAATCATGCTTAATCTCCCGACAAGGTACGGTTCTTGCTAAAGCTTTTGTAAAAGATAAGTTATTTGCTTTAGATACTATTTCATCTTCTTCAGTAGCTTTATCTATTTCAACAATAGAATCAATTGCCCTATGGCATTTTAGATATGGTCACTTGTCGGTCAGTTCATTGCACTAGATGAGTTTAAAAGCAATGGTCCATGGACTACCAAAATTTTCCAGTTCCTTACCTATTTTCCTTGGCTTGTCTTGTAGGAAAACAACACAGAGATCCATTTCAAGTGAGCACCTTCCATGCCAAGAAGTATCTGGAGGTAGTTCATACCGATCTGAATGGCCCATTGCCTGCTTCATTTCAGGATACAAGTACTTCCAACTATTCGTGGATGACCACTCTCGCAAGATGTGGGTATATTTCCTAAAGAAGAAAAGTGAGGCTCTTCAACACTTGCAAAAATTCTATCATCGTGTTGTCAAAGAGTCCGGACAACCACTTCTTCTACTCCACTCAGATCAAGGGGGGGAATTCACATCAAATAAGTTCTTGGCCTTCCTAAACCAACAAGGCATTAAGCAGCACCTGAATGCTCCCTACACATCCCAAAAAATGGAATTATTGAGTGTCGCATCACATAGTGATGGAGATGGCTGCTCACTCACGCATGCTAATAATAGCAAAGATAGAGGAACGCTATTGGGTTGAAGTAGTACAGAGAAAACTATATATCTACTCAACAGGGCACCGAAAAAGATTCTACAGAACAAAATGCCAGAAGAGGTATGGAGTGGTAGAAAGCCATCAATTTCTCATTTACGAGTATTTGGTTGCACATCATACATGCATGTCCCAGCTTAGAAGAGAAATAAGGTTGAGCCAAAAACACTCCCGTGTATCCTTCTTGGTTACAGTACTACCTCGAAGGCATACCATCTCATGGATCCTGAGACAAAGAAAATATATGAGAGTCGGGACATGGTTTGTGATGAGTCATCCTTTGACTCAATAGTATCAACTGAAGATCCACTTCTAACCACATCTCACTGATTAGTCTAAATCGATGATGAGCCAAAGGAGACTACTCAAAGAAAATAAATGCTGCCGGAGAACTATGTGTTGACCTTGGAGAACTGCAGAATGTGACTCCACATCAATCCACACGGCAACGACACAGTTCTTCTCAAACGTAGCCAATTTCTTATCCGAAGTGGGTATAAAGCACTATCAAGGACTCACATTTGCAACAACTCCCAGATACATCATCTGGTGTCAAAACAAGGAGTCCAACAAGAAATGAGGTAAACTTTTCACTCATGAGTTCACTAATGAATATCTTCAAGCTAGATAATGTTCATGAAGCACTTAGTCAACCTCAGTGGAAGGAAGCCATGGATAAAGAATATGACTCACTCATGAAAAATCGGACATGGGAACTTTTCGATTTGCCTATAGGAAAGAAACACATAGGCTGCAAATTGGGTTTTAAGACAAAATATGAGGTAGATGGATCCATCGACAAACATAAAACACAAATTGTAGCAAAAGGATATGCTCATAAAGAGGGCATCGACTATGAAGAAAACTTTTAAGCCACTCCGAAGATGAAGACCATCATAGTAGTTTACGCACTTGCAGCACATAAAGGATGGAGACTTCAGCGAGATGGATGTCAAGAGTGCTTTCCTAAATGGTGATATCAAGAAGAAGTATACATGACCCAACCTAAAGGATTTGTTGATGAAGAGTAGCCTAAGAAGGTATGTTGTCTCATCAAATCACTTTACGGACTGAAACAAGCTCCCAGGGCATGGTATATCAAGATCAATGATCACCTTTTGCAGCATGGGTTCACTCGTAGCCCCTCATATTCAAATTTGTATATAAAGAAGGTAGGAAAAGAAATTGTCATTCTTGTTGTATATGTAGATGATCTTGTGATCACTGGCATTTCAGAAGATCAGGTTGATATTGTAAAGAATGATCTCAAAAGAACCTTCAACATGACAGATTTGGGGCTACTACATTACTATCTTGGCTTGGAGATATGGAAAAAGGAGCATCACATTTTTTCTCCCAGAAAAAGTATGCCAAGACACTCCTAGAAAAGTATAGAATGTCATTTGTAAACCTATATCCACTCCCATGGAAAAAGGCTTGCAACTTTCAAGATTCCAGGACTCACCTCAAGTAGATGCTACTCTCTACAGGAAATTTGTTGGAGGGCTCATCTATTTGACATATACCAAACCAAATCTCTGCTATGTTGTCAGCTATCTTTCCAGGTTCATGTAGGAGCCGAAGAAATGTCACTGGAATGCAGCAAAGCATGTTTTGAGATATGTCAAGGAACAATTGATTATGGTCTGGAATATAAGAAGAATGATCAATTCTTCTTATAGGGATACGTCGACTTAGACCACACTGGATCTGTTGATGACAGGAAGTCAACTATAGGATACATATTTCATCTCGGATCTGGACCTATCTCGTGGATAAGAAAGAAGAAGAATGTTGTTTCTATCTCATCCACAGAGGTAGAATATCACACCGCACGAGGAGCTATGTGCGAAGTGATATGGATACGTCACATTTTGGATGACCTAGGAATTCCTAAAAATAGTCACCTATTCTCTATTGTGACAATCAAGAGTGTGTTGAAGCTCGTGCATAATCCAGTCTTTCATGAATGAACAAAACATATTGAAATTGACTACCATTTCATTTCAGAGCATGTCTTGAACCATAAAATTCAGCTCCAGTACTATCCAACTGAAGCACAAGTTACTGACATTCTCACTAAATCTCTTGGAAAAGTGAAATTTGAACTTTTCAGGGGTCACATTTACAAGAATAATGTAATAAGGGGGGAATGTTAGCATACGTTGCATAGTTCATATTTTAGGATTGTTTGTTCTATTTTATCCTTTTTTTTTCTTCCTTGGTGTATTCCATTATTCTCTCTCCTTCATCCAAATCTTCCTCCTTTAGTTTAGGGGAATGTAGTTGATTATTTCTCCTATATAATGTACATACTTCTTCATAATAAAATAAGTGTGTGTAGAGTACTTCACTCCACATTCTTCTCTCCTATCTACCTCCTATTTATCAGCCTTGTAAAAACATTTATGCATTACGGCCTTTTTGAAAACTGCGACCGTGAATAATTAAACAAATAGATAAATTTATATATATATATATATATATATATATATATATATATATATATATATACATACATATATGTATATACATATATATATGTATATATATGTATATATATATATATATATATATGTATATATATACATATATATACATGTATATATATATATATATATATATATATATATATATATATATATATATATATATATATATATATATATATATATATATATGTATATATATATATATATTGGGTACATATACACATGTTTATATACTCAAAATGAGTGTATTGTCAAAAAGAACAAGAGTGTAATTAGTAAATACAAAACTAGAATTATTGGGCAAATGTCATATACCCAAATGGGTATTTCCATTGAATCAAACTTGCATGAAATAACAAAAATTACAAACAAACCCTAGAATAGGGTAGAGTAGAATAACAAGCAAAATAAAAATGAAATAGATATGAAGTTGTGTGTATCCATCCCAAAGCTTTATCCCCCTCTCACATGGCTTCCTTATATTAGTCTTTCCCTTAAATTGCAAAATAAAAATGAAGAAATGAGTTAATTGAATGAATAAAAGACTCCATAGAGATGTTTAGGGTTTTTATGGATTTCTTGGTCTAATGGCTTAGAGGTTTTCCATCCAATGGCTATAAATGGTCATTCTGAAAAATTAGTTCGGGGTTAGGTGAAACCATTATTAAAATATATGGGTCAATTTTGAATGGGGAATTTGAGTGATGTAGGGATTAATTTGGTTTTATAACACTTTAATTAGATTGTGTTTTATTTTTAGTATCCCCTTGACCCTTGGTAATTAATAAATTCAAACTTACCACTTTTCTAACTACGCAATATTCATTATAGTAACTAAATTCATGTGTGTTTAATCATTGGGAGGGTGTTTAGACTTAGCCCTGAAAAAAAGTAAATAATTTAAATGACTTGAGATACCAAATTACTAAATTAAATAAGGATTATGGGAATTAAATTTTTAAACCTAATTAAAAATTAACTATTATAATTTAATTGCTAGTTTTAAAAAATTAATGTTAACCAAGAATTAAGTTAATGTTATGACAAGACTTTAAAAAATCAAATTTTTGCATAATTTTTCTAATATAAAATTTATTCATATTGGGTTTCGTGCTTAAATTTTGTGGGTTTTAAAATTCTTGTGGAGGTAAAAGGGATTTATATCATTTTGCATTTTGAAAATGGAGAGAAAAGGAGTTGTATGTGATTTTGATAGTGCATTTGGACATTTTTGAGTGGACCATCATCCCACTTAGGAGGTATAAGGAGATGGATCCATGATATTTTCTCGTTTTGGTTAATTTTAAGCCTATGTGTTTTTGGAAAGTTTTAAATCTTATTATTATTATTTTTAATGTCTTACAAGTTTTTGTGTTAAGATGTTTTGTGGAAGCCTTTTGTGAAGTTGTCATGGTTATTATACATCCCTTATTTCTCAATTTTTGGGGCTCGGGGCCAATGAGAAGGTTGAATTCACCTTATCATTGGAATTATATTGAGAAGTGAGTGTTTTCTATGCTCCATTCCTTGTTTTTATGATTTTGAGATGAAGAAGAAAAGAGAAGGAGTTGCAAGTTAATTATTGATATGATGATACACGAGTATTGAGACAAAGAAACAGATTTTTATTGAAATTTCTAACATGTTTTCTACATTTTATGTCGAGGATTTGTTACGTGTATTTTAATTTTAGGTTATTGTAAATGATTTATCAAGTGTATCAAAGTATATGGTTGTAATAACGTCTTGAATGTTACTTATTATTGAGAATTCAACTCCATTTAAAGTTGTAATTCTATTTTAAGTTGCATTTTATTTTATTTTGGAATATGTTTCATAGTGTAAGTGTAAACCTATTATGAAAATTAAAGATCTATATTTCATTTGAGTTGTTCTCCTTGAATCACAATGATAGTGAATTGTATGCCTTGTTGTTTTTGGAATGGTTTTGAGTAATGGAAATTATTGGCTAAAATGTAGTTTTGTCATTCTTTACATTATGAAAGAAGCATATATAGTTGGTTGGTAATCAAATTTATTCTCCTTTATAGTGATAGATCTTTACTATTGTTGATACAAATGAAACAAAATTACAAAAATTGTATAATTAATACCTTTGATTAAGAAAGAAAATTACTTCCCTTCATTTGTGCATTTCTCTTCAAAACAATAAGTCTATCAACTATGTGTGTGTGTGTGTGTGTGTGTGTGTGTGTGTGTGTGTGTGCGTGCGTGCGTGCGTGCGTATTTAAATATATTACTTATACAAATAAACCTGCCCAAATATTGTTTGGAAATAAAGAAAAATTGGTATATATATAAATATATATATTTGTATAAGTTTACAAATATATATATATATATATATATATATATATATATATATATATATAATATTAAAAAAATAACATATCAATCGGTATAGTTTCTTTATGTTTTATTTTATAAAACAAAAGTTACAAAAATTAATTTTAATTGTTATCGTTGGGAGGGGTTGCCTCCCCGTCCTCCCCCATCCACATACACACACGAGATATATATATATATATATATATATATATATATATATATATATATGATAATATATATATATATATAAACAATGAAATATGAATTGAACGGTTTCTTTTTGTTTTATTATATCTGGAAATAAAACAATGGGAGCCGGACATAGTCCACCACCCGAAATATATATTTAGTAAATTGTAGGAAATGGGGGGTCGGTTCGCAAACAAAAAAATATGTACACATCCATAGGCATTTTGGGCCAAACCATGAATGTATACAAAGCTAAAAACATATGTTTTTTTAATACACACACACACACACAGACACAGGTACATACACACACACACACACACACACACACACACACACACACACACACACACACACACACACACACACACATAAATACGTACATACATACACACATACATACATACATAGATACATACATAGATACATACATATTTTCATATATTTACACTCACAAAAATGGAGTTTTCATATCCTTAAACTAATAAAATGGGGTAACCAAATATCCACAACCGAAACTTGAAACTTAAAAACAAAATTGCACATTACAAACCTTAGATAGGGAATCACATAAAAAAACTAAAAGATTACATGGAGATTAAATTCCCTCATCTTGGATCTTGAAATAAAATAGATTTTTTCCACACCTCCAAATGCTCCATGGTATCCATCCTCTCAAACCTCGAAATCCACATGTATAAATGAAAACAAATTAGGGAAACAAAGGAATAAAAGGGAAAACATTAGGATGTTTAGGGTTTTTAGAGATACTTAAAATCTAGGGCTATCATTGATGTAATCCAAGGGTGGAGATTAGATCCTACACTTTTTAAGTTGTAGGCATTTTTATGGCAATGGGTATTTTAAATTCAAAGTGTATGGGTATTTTATTAATGGGGTCACCTAGGGAAATTTGGACATGAGTAATAGTGGGCTAGGTAATATTGTGTCAAATTGCTTTTTATGGGTAATTAGACCAAACTTGAACTTGGGGTATTTAATTAATTATTGGAGGGAATTAAAAGGTGGAATAAAGTAAGGTGTAGCTATTTAAACTAATGTGTGACAACTTTTTTATTATGGGTAAATGAACAATGTGGAACATGAATATTTAAATGAATAAATAGTATTATTAGTTATACATTAATTAAACTAATGATGGATATGTGGTTGTGGTATTAAATTAATTAAAGGGATTTAAAATAACTAAATGTAAATGAGCGGTTAAATAAATAAAGTAAAATGCAATGGTATGGGCATTCCATACTTAGCGAAATAAATTTAAATTAAAATCGGAAAGGATTTTAATAGTTGTGAGAGGAATTGAAATGGATAAAATAAACGAGATTAATTATCGAATAATTAGATAAAATTAAGGGGAATCTGGGAAGGTAATTTAACCCCGTAATAAATTATGGGAATTAAATAATATTATTTAATTAGTAAATTGGTTTCGATTACTTTAGAGAGTGTAATATTTATAGATGGAGAAAAGAAAAATTAAATAAACATGTTAATACTTAAAAAGAATGCAATACAAGTATGTTTAAACAAAAAATAATAATTTCCAATAATTTTTCCCTTAGTGATTGGTGGAGTTTGGTTTGGTTTGGTGTGTTGATTTTCGGGCATTACATATTCATTTAGAGACTTAATATTTTTGGAAGTGGATTTCTGACCTTGCTTTTGATGAAATAATTATTTTTATATGGATTTTCCTTCGATATCACCTATGAAATTTCATTGCAAACACATCTTTGGAAGAAGAGAACAAAAATAAAATTGTAAAATCTCTGGGAAGGAAAAAAGGTTTTGTTCATTACAAACCATCCTTTCCGTGCATGTTAAATCCTCCACATGGGTTTTTACGGCCTCCGAAAATTTGAAATAACTCAAAATATCACATCAAACTATGCCCTAGTTTTCTAGATATGATTTTATTTTATTTTCATGCACACATAGTCATTGTGGTGCAAATCTGAGCCTAAACCTTTGATTTTTAATTTTTTCTTAATAAATATTTGTTTTGAAATGATGGACAAAAATGTGGGGTAATGGCAAAAATGAATACCTTCTAGCATATATAGGTTTGGTTACCTTGAGGGAGTGGGGATTCTTTTTTATCCCTCATTTCCCCTTATAAATAGAAAACTAGGGCACAAAAATATGCCTTAACCCTAGGTGACACTTGGAATTCATACATGGCAGACGATGAGGGGCTAGAAAATAAGCAAAATGTGCGTATGGAGACCCACCAGGGTCATTGTCTTGGTCCAGGAGATTCATGGTGGGAGGCGCATAATGTTTTTACCCCCATGTTTGGTTGGAAAGGGAAAATGGGGACACAAAAGTATTCTTTGAGTGCCATACTTGACACGTGTCCTATTTGTTTCTAAGTAACCAATATATTACCTTGGAGAAGCGCCTTAAAAGTGACATATCTTTATAACCCAGATAAATTTTTGGATACTTATTTATATGATTTTGACTGAAAAAAACCATTTGGAGAAGAATGATATGGTTCTCAAGGTCTTATTCTTCCTTTAAATCCTTCAAAAGTACTTTCTTCTCTGGAATCAACGATTATGCCCATAAAATAGAACTCCCCGAGAAGCACCAATGGTTTTTAAAAAATATAAATATTTCATCTTTTATAGGATGTTATTATATTTCCAATGAGTGTTTGGTTTCCACCTAAATCCTTATGGATCTCCCACAATCATTAGACAAAGATCAAGTACTTGTTTAAAATTCCTTCTCCTCATGGGGGATGAGACAAGATCATATGAAAAACCATGGGGAAGAAAGGGGGAGGGAAAATTTTACCATCCCCCTTGTCCCAATTAAAATGCAAAATGGGGCCAAAAATTTTACCCTCATCCCTAGGTGATAAGTGTCAAACATGCATTCCTTAAAGCATGGGCTAGGAAAATGTCCAAAAGATGATTGTCGAAGGTTTCTGCGGTCATATGGTGTTTACATGAGGCTTAAGATTGGGGGTAAAATTTTATATCCCCCTAGTCCCTAAGAAGGGGAAAATAGGGAAATAAAAGTGAACCTTAACCTCATGCTTCCACATGGCACCATAAAAACATGACTAATGACAGATCTTGTACCTTGGGTGATGACTTGAAAATGACATATCTTGATTTCCACGATGAATTTTTAGGCAGTTATCTATCTTATTTTTATTATATATGAAATTTTCATAAGGATGGAAGGGGTATCAAGGTATTATTTGGCTTGAAAACTTCTCAAACTTTATATTTTTGGTAGGACCGCTAGTTGTGTTTGTAAAGATTGAATCATTGAAAGCAAGGTATGGATGTTTGAAAATATGAGATGATGTTGGGATATAAATTATATTTAAATTGATATATATTTTTAGCCTCCAAATAATTTCAGAGCTCCCATGATCATCTTTGAAATATCGGGCATTTTCACAGTCTTTAGCTACTTTAGCCTCTAAACTCGCTTTTGTTAAAATGGCTTAGAAACCTCCGATATTAACATATAATATTCATAAATAAATTAAAAATTTAATTTTTCTCATGAATACACCTCTCGATGAATTTATAATTTGAATTATCCTCTGGGAATATGCACCAACCTTAGATTGGAAAGAAATAGCCCTTTGTAAGACTACAAAAGATTCACCTTGAAATGCATTATTTTCAAGAATTCGTTTGAACTTATTTTATTATTTTACACACTTTGGAGTGGGTGAAATTATAGATAATTCCATTATAAAACAAATGGAGAGGTATGACATAGGGTGTGGACTGACCTAGAGTGGTGTTGGGGAAGGGCTATGATAAATATTTTTGACACCAGTTAAATTTATCCCATTTTCAAGTGGATTTTACCCTTACGCAAAAACCATGACAACATTGGATCTTGCATGGGGACTCAATATAGATATAAAAAATTTAGGACATGATGAGAAGGAATTCCATAATCTCAGTTTACAAATTGAACCCATACTTTATGCATTGTGCTTCCAAGAGTCATTAAAAAAAGATAGGTACAAAGGAGTACACACAACACATGAAAGGGAAAAAAATTATTTTAATTTTTTTATTTAACTAAAACCTCAATCACTTAATAATAGGACACTTATAATGAAATAATATTCATTTGAAAATTATGCATATTTCTTTTATTGATATCGCACTACGATTTAGTTAGATAAATGTTACATTAAATTAGCTATAAATATCAAACTTCAAACATCAAAAGCGATACCGAGTTGAATGAATCAAGAGAAGATGATATAAATTCACAACTTGAAGATCAAAAGATACACTAAATCATGAAGGACAACTTTAACATTCCTTTCATTATCTTATTTTCATGATAGTTTGATTTAATTAATTTATATTTTTATTTTACAATTACTTCAAGTAAGTGGAAAACATGAGAACCCACACGATCCAAAATTTAAATATAATTTTTTCATCCATGGGGAAGGTATTGTGAAATCTTTGAAACAAAAACTAGGAGGTGTAATTAAAACAATCAAGGACATGCAAGGATTAATAAGACAAACATACACTTTTTCAATAAATCCACATAGTTGTTAACATTGACACAATATTGTTTTTGTACGAGACAAAGGGGGCACCGCATTATATATTATTAGTGTGCATTTTTGTTTAAATTCTTTGAGTCTTAGCACAAAACTATAATTTCTTACCTT
Source organism: Taxus wallichiana var. yunnanensis (assembly GCA_018340775.1). Classification (NCBI taxonomy): domain Eukaryota; kingdom Viridiplantae; phylum Streptophyta; class Pinopsida; order Cupressales; family Taxaceae; genus Taxus; species Taxus wallichiana. The sequence goes on along the minus strand of CM031237.1, from coordinate 790,522,780 downwards.
TATTTTTGCCACTTTGTTGGTTATTTTATAGTTACAATTTTAAATAACACAAACATAATCGATATAATTCATGTTTTCCTTGTTTTATGTTAATTTGACAATTGGTTATGTAACACTCACATTTTTCTCACACAAATACAATAGTAAACAAAATACCGAATAATTTTTTTGACTAACATTGTTCACTACACAACACTGCAAGGGCTCAAAGTAGAAAAACTTAACAACACATAAGACACTTACATAAGTCATCAACTCACATAGACACATGACAACACCATATACATGTTGATGCCACACTTTTCCCAATGAACGAATGCTAGTAATGACCCAACCATAAGAAAGGGACCCAAGGATTCGCAAACCCACAACACATCATTACCATGATTACATCTTAGTTATGATTAACATTCCAAGAACATTATTGTGCAAGGATAATTTTATCCTTTTTCTACCTATAGATTCTTAAATTCATTTCATGTTCAACTTATAGTTCGATCATTTAAGTTAGCTCTTTATCCCTTACGACAATCTCCATAACTTACATAATTAGTTTCCATATTTCAAATTGCAAATGAAATTCCTAATTCTCTCATTCTTATTTTAAGATTAGGCTTCTTAAACATGTATTCAATGTTTAAATTTTACCCTTGTTAAACAAGTGAATCGACATGATGTCAAGAAAGAAATATTCAAATTTAAGGGATATTTAGATTCAAGATACATTTTTCCCATAAACATTCTTTGATCATGGTATCTTTATTTCCCTACCATAGTTAATATAGTTCAATAACTTGTTGAATCCATTCAACATTTCCACATGAAGAAATTTTATTTAGATTTATATATATCTTTTGTTTTCTCAAAGTTTGATCTCACCAAGGCAATTCATATTCTTTATAACAAATGAAAATGTTTAATTGAGTTATAAGGACTCCAAGAGTGACATTATTCCTAACCTCAAATATCTATTTACTCTTATATACTTTACTCTCACATCACACTATGGTTTCATTTTTAGTTTTGTTTTATAACAATTGTAGACAAATATAACACATACTTTTCACTAATGTATTCGCTACTATAAGGACTCGTAATCTAGTATGAGACATCCCATTTTTGTTCTCATATACATTGCAGTGCTAAACACATGCTACAACAAAGACATCCACTAAATCCCACCATGAGATCAATCATAGGAATATCACCTACTACCCTTGTTTGATTTTGGGCCATCCACTAGGGTATAAAGGGAAACTGGGCACATGGGTTAATGAGACCCCTTTTTTCTACTTCTCTTAAGTCATCTTATTTAAAATACAATTGTATTTTCTAAGAGTTATGAACAATTTCCACCCACAAGTTAATCCCTTAATTATCCAAGGTTTTGTTTAATTTCAATTGTACCTAAGGATCTACACACCTAATATATATGATTTTATGGTAATATTACATATTCATGCTCAAAAACCTTCATGACAAACCAAGGTGATATGTTGTTAGTAACCAAGGTAACACATTTAGCTGAGAGGAACGAAAGAGATCATTAACAAGAGTTTAAGTCATAACACAACTATTTCACTAGCTCCATTTGTGTCGTTTAGATCCCACAAGGAATTCATTCAATGATGAAGTTAATTTCTAGATCTAACTTTGTAATATGAGGTAGTCCACTAGGATCCTAATTAAGTATTAGTTCTTCTTACAAATGGAAATCATTTGACCTGTCATTCCTAACTGTCAAGTTTATGGCAATGTCTCTAAACATACTACAGTTTCAATTTATTTTGGGGTAATAAATATCATGCAAGAAGGGGTAGATAAGCATTAATTTAAGAATAATGTTTCTGTTGTGGTTAAATTTCTTTATTACATTTTTATGGTAAATAATACAACACACATAAGATATTAAGCTAAAATTTATTTAACAAATATATCAAACCTTTTAACCATACATAAATATGAATTAGAATTGTGCCTATTATTAACTACACATTTCTCAAGGTATCCCTAAAACTTACATCGATACATATTAGAATATTTAAAATATAATTTTTTTGTAACATGGAAATACATTATACATATATACATTTTACAATGACCTATATAAATTACAATAATAAACAATGAATTACACAATGCCTTTTCGCCATCTTTCTTATCTTACAAAACCATGTGAGCATGAAATCAATGGTAAATCGCTGACATGAAATCTACCTATATCTAGAATAATTAATGGTTTTAGTTTCCATATACATACTAATAATACTTTGCATTCAAAAGGAGAGGGTTAAAGACATTTATTTCATTTCACTTCACATCATTTTTTAACCAAGGAGAGAGAAATAGGGATGAGAGAGAAAACTAATTTTCCCAAAGGCTCAATTTCACAAAACAAGTCACATGGTCGAATTCCAAACAATGATTTACAAGTGTTAACAATTTTCCATGTTGGTTTGGTAACCCGATGGGGGTCAAACAATTATTTTTACATTTTTGGACTAGTTATAAAAACGTTCATTTTAGACTCAGAGGCCAAGAAACCACTTTTAAAAGTTGTCTTACAAAGATAAATCATACCATTGGTAAGTTTCAACGTGTCCTTATATAAACAAAGAATTCACAAAGAATTGGAAGAATTCAAAAATAGAGAACGGTTTATAATTGGTGGCTAGTTTTCCAAGGTAATCGGTCGTAATTGACCTAGTTGAAAATGATCAAAATTTATCTCAAGGGATCTGAAAACCACATCAAAAATGATGTTTGATGGAAGAAATTGCAACGATAAAATTCCTACAAGTTCCCATATGTATGGAGAATTCACCAAAGTTGACGGACCGACAACTAAGAAATGGTTCTTAAACTGCAACAGTTTTCTCGAGCATGTGGTCATAATTGGTTCAGTTTGACCTAGTCAAACTATGACCAAAGGCATACAAAATCCATTTTCCAAACTATCAAGAAGATTGTTTTCCCCAAACTAAACATTCCAGGAATTTTTCTAGTAAAAATACAAGAGGTTTGCAAAGGTGGATAAGCATTTCATTTTCCAGATTAAAACGGTGATCTAATACGAAACCCAACTTTTCATATTTAGTAGCTTCCCACAGTTGAAAAATGGTGTAACAAGGCTCCTATAAGGGTGTCAAAAATATCATAGATGATAATTTGAGGTCAATTCAAGGATTGAAGTGACTCCTCACATAACAAGGTACACGTAGGAAACTTAACATCTTCTTTCCAGGAGTTACGAAGGTTATTTTACAAGTCTCCGAAAATCATGATTTATCTATTTTAACAAGGGAGTGGTCAACATATTTATAGGGAATCAACTTCAACCTGTCAATAAATAGGGGTATTGTAGCAATCTATTTTGGTCGAAGTTTTCTAAATCACCTCAAAATGAGGATTTAAGGTCATAGTTGAGAATAAAAGGGTTATTTTGATTGTGTGAGTTATGATATGACATTTTATTGTTTTGCAACCAAGTTAATATAAAACAATTAAATGAATGATAATCCTAAGGTTTAAAAATTATATTTCATTGCAAATGAAAAACTAAAGTACAAGAATTATAAAATATAAGGAGGGCTAAAACATGCCTAGAATTGATTGGAGATAAAATTTAGGTGGTTTTAGTATTTCATGAAATGGTTGTGGTAGCCAAAGGGTTTCAAATCCTTTTAACCAAAGAACATTTAAATTCAAGCCACATCATTTAAAATGCAAATCCCACCATGTTTGTGCATCATAACAGCTGATTACATGAGAGTTTTTAAGGCCTTTTTAACAAATCCACTTCATGAATATTATAGAATTTCATGGGACCACACTCCATTCGAGCATCTTATCAACATTTCACATTATAGGTGCAATCTTCTACATTTTTGCATATGTATTTACTAGGGCAAAGAATTGAACCAAATTTGATTTTCCTCTCCAACATGGTTTCCTACTCTTTCAATAAATTTACCCTACATAAGAGGCATATGCCCAACTGATTATCGTAGTCTCTAGATAGCATTTTCAGTGTTGATTAGCTCTGTGTCCATTTTCATGCGTAATTTCATGAGATGTGATGTTGTTTATCCTCCTATGAAATAATTTAAGAGGAACAGAATGCCTTGGTTTATGTAGATTATATTCCAATGTACTTTTCTAACATCTCCATTATGTTTTCATGGATTTCTATGCCCTATTCTAAATTATACATTTTGATACATTGTGAAGGATGTTGACAAAGGATGTGAATCATGGCTTGACATTTGAATGGTTACAAGGCCTTTTTGACAAACTCATTTTGTATATATCCTCCTATCATTGCAGTCCATGAGGCCACATTTTAGGAATTTAGTTGAACAGTTCACATGCCAAGTGCATGCTTCCACATTTTGCATACATATCTACTAGAGCACTTACAACTACAACATATAAGAAAAGGCCCATCCCTTATCCATAATTTTTTTGGTATAGGTCGAGAAACTATTTTTAATATTGGCTAATAAAACATTTTCTTTTGTTGGTATCCAATTTTTTTCTCCCTTTTAAGTCGAAAGCACACAAACAGGGCATGGAGCTTAGAGATAGATCATTATGTGTGTTGTTTTGTAGCTAGGGATGAGATCTAATCGGCCCTTTGTACTCATATTTGTGGAGAGATGGACATCACCTTTAAGAGGATTTGACCTATCCTCACCGCTTTAGGCCGTGCCTTTCGACCACGGTGAGAGGACCCTTAGTGTAACCTCTGTTTGATGAAGGAGATGGAGATATCCTTCTTTAGCACAAATTTTATGAACAAAACATTGGGAAAATACGGTCAATACTCCATAACTTAACTCTTAAGATTTTTCACTTTTAAAAGATGGATATATTTTCAACACAAGGCTAAGGTTGTTGAAGACATTAAGAAATCTTGACTGTTCTGCATATTTTTAGTAAGTATATTTTGTTCCTTTGTTGATATATAGGGCAAACATGGGTAGTTTAGGATGGATTCATGGTTTTGAATGATTTTTTTGGGAGATGAAGCAAGATAAAGTTGATTATACTAAATCTTTGAGGGATTTCACAATAATGGACAACTCAACAATAGAAATCTTCATAATAGTTAAGATGTTCCTTCAACCAGAAGGTATGCTTCAATGGAGACCTAGATCAACATGTTTTCACAAAATCTTTAAGACTCTAACATTAAGGATTGAATTGAAAGAATCAATTAAACACCAAAATCTCTAATGAATCATGCCTAAGGTACACTCGAAGACTTACAAACAATATTTATCGACAAATGATAGTGGAGTGATTTTAAATTTGTTTATCTCATCACATGATGAAGGATCTTCCTGAAATGAAATTAAAAATGCCACTAAATTGTCAAAGGGATGATATCCTAAGTAATTTCAAAAATATTTCAATGTAAGATTGTAATAGGAATGAGTAAAACTACTTGCAGACATTCTGAAACAAAGCAGACACTAATTGCTCCAAAATTGACACAAATTAATTTCAAAATTGCTTAGATTCATCAACAGGGGAAATATTCTAGAGAAATCTCAGTTCTCGTCAATGGCTATAGATCCACAACCAACTTGACATGATATAAAATCAAACACATAAAGAATTAAATGGTTATGTCGATTGGTCTCTCAGAAGACGACTTTCTCAAATTTTCTCTCTTAAGAATTCAACTCCTACCATTTGTAAGAGTATTCTCATTTCATTTATACATTTTACTCACTCAATTTCCCTTAAAAGTGAAGAATATTCAAGGAACCTTTGCTTGTTACCAATTTGTCTCAAAGTGACAAGTTAACAAATTCAAATCCAAAAGCTGTCGGGTGGACCAATTGTGAATTGATCATATTTCTTGGGCCCTCGACTAATGACTACGCCTGTCATGCCACAAAATTTTGGGAGTTCTTCTAATAATTCTAATTATTTCATGCGAGAAATGCCATTTTTAACCATTTTCGGAGGCTCTGCACAACTTGATTGGATAGGTAATCCTTTTTCTCTCGAGGAAAACCTTTTTCATCTTTAGCACCTACAACTTTCATCATTTCATTCTTTTCCATCTCTTTCCTCTGGAATTCTGCCCCACATCCGTCTTCTCTAGTAATTCCCATTTTTGCAAGTGCCCGAGCAATTCCAACTTCAAAATATCGATCTTAACAATCCTTGGACTCAAAAATTCAGTTTTGAATCCATTCAATGACACTTTACAGATAGAAACGATAAGGAATTTCATCAAAAACTATGAAAAATAATGCATATTCACTTTTCGAGGAGTCTTGGAGGAAAAATGGTGGAAAACCAAACGCAGTACACAACAACCGTTGATTTTTCCTCTTTTCTACTTTATATCACAGTCGTTCACTTGTTTCCTTTGTGCAACTACAAAGGAGATGTACAGGCCGATTTCCAAACAAGCGTGGGCCTTCCGCATGCCCAGACCCAAGAAAAATGTTTTTGGCCTTTGAAACACTCACTGGAAAAAGGAACCAGTGGAAGCCTCCACGTGTCTTAATGGCACATTTTGAGATGGTCCCAAAATCGAGACCCCAAACGAGAGTGGGCTAAACACATGTCTCATTCTAGCAAAGTTTGTTAAATTTTTTGAAGGTTCAATAGAAGGCTCCATGTTTCTAGGGTACGAGACATTTTTCTTTGGCCGTTGAAAAGTCCAAGCAAAGGGAAAAGTGAGCAGAAGCCTCCAAGTGTCCTCCTGGCACTTCTTTAAAAAAAAAAAACTTAGGGGTCTAGTCCCCAAATAGGTGCGGTCACTCCACGTGTACTAGGCCTTTCAAAATTCTTTGAAAATTTTAAGTACAAAGCGGAGCCAACTAAAGCCTCCACATGTCTCCCTGTCGCAATTATTAAGGTGGAACCTCAAGTCGGATCATCAAATGAGCTCAAACCTTCCACGTGTCCATGGTCCACAAAAACTATATCGGCTACAATGAAAATTTGTCTAATTCTGGGCAAGGCAACGGAAATCTCCACGTGTCTCCCCTCGGTGCAATTCCAAGGCCAAACCAAAAGGTGAATTTTTAAATGACCATCGCTCCTCCACGTGGACAAGTTTTGTGTTGAAGTGAGCCTTAGAGTTTTTAAAGTGCCCCGCCGAGCCACATCTAACTAGAAATGGCAACATTTCCATTAATACTAAGAATTAAATTTAACCGGGAAAATACACCTATCAAACAAGAAATGTAGGAAAATCACCATTTGATCCCAAAAATGAATCTTTCTTCATGGATAGAGAGTTTGGAAATGATATAAGGCCCAAATTTGATCCTCTAAGCCATATCCAATCACGTTTCCATAGATATTTCGAGACACAAATGATAGGGACAACAAAATGTGGTTGTAGAAAATGGAAGGAAAGGAAAAACCCAAGTTTTACGCCCAAGTTACAGACTCTTTCATATGGAAAGAGGAATGAAAAAATAATTTTGGACTTTTAAGTGATCCTTGACCAAGGAAGGCACTCGATCATGGAAACTAAATTGATGAAAGAGTCTTCAAGAATCAATACGAGGAGATATAAAACATGACAGAGGCCACAAACTGAGGAATTTCAATGAAAAATAGGGCGAGACTAATTTTAGCACCAACATCGGCTCCAACTCAGGAATGGGCACTCCCTGTGAGTGCCACAATAAAAAATAGTAGACCAAGTGCTAAAAATAGACCATTGGGAAACATAGTCAAAGAATAAGCTTACAGAGAAAAAAAAACCATAACCATCCTCCAAAAAATGAACCGAGAAACCAGTAAAACCAAGTCACCAAGGACTAGAATGAATGAAAACACAAAATCGAATGAAAACAAAGAACTATACACTATACAATGGAGTATACCTTTATTCTGAGAAATCAATCAAGGAAATGTTTCAAATGCCTACCATTAATAGGAAATTCAAGTAGTTCCCCATCTAAGTCTTTTAGGAAGAAGGTATTTTCACCAATTTGAATATCAATTGAATAAGGGCCCATCCACAATGCATCAAATTTACCATGCTTTCCCTTATCTTTGTGCCTCCTATCCCATAAAAGCACAAGATCTCTAATGCTTTGAAAGCTCTGGGAGTCACCTTCTTGTCAAATAACTTCTTCAAATTTTCTTTGAACTTCACATGTCGCTGATGGGATGCCCTTATTTCTTCATCTAACTCAATAATCTGATTGATTCGAGCATCATATGGGCTAAATTCTTGATTCTTCAATTTTTTGAACAATCTGAAATGAGGATAATTATAAATGAAGGGGGCAAAGCTTGAGTTCCATATACCAACTCAAATGGGATTTTACCAGTAGCTCTTTTGACAATGATTATGTCAGCCCAAACAGAAAATTCAATTGCTCAACCCACTTCTTTTTGTTCTTCTCTAAGGTTATTCTAATGATCTTCAACAAGTTTTTATTGTTGACTAAGCTTGTCCATTTCCTTGGGGATTGTAATTAGAAGCATATGTCAAATCGATTCCATACTCTTTGCACATTCCCACCGGAGGTTTGGCTTTGAAACTCATGGCATTATCAGCAACAATTTTAGTTGGCACTCCAAATCTGCATATGATTTGATTCGGGATGAAGTCCATGATAACTTGGTGTATTTCCTTCTTGGTGGTGATTACTTCCACCCACTTAGTGAAATAATCGGTGGCTATAAGAATCCATTTATGACCATCTTTGGAAGGATCAGAAATTTTTCCAATGAAATCCATTCCCTGTTGCTTATTTATGGGGCTTTAACTGACATAGGCTCAAAGGAAGGGAGCATGAAGCTTTCATTCTTCCGAAAAATGCTGGCTACTTTCACATTTCCTAACCAATAGAGTTGTATCTTTGAAAGAGTTCACCACCAATAACCAGCCCTCAAGATTTTAGTGTTGCAACTCTTCCAACAAAATGTCCCCGAAACTCCTCCATGGAGATTAACAATTACCCTTGGGGCTTCATCCTCAGCAATGCATGTTAAAATCACACCCTCCAGCTTCTTCCAAGCTCACCCAAAATCAATAATGACATATTTCGAGAGGCTAACTTAAGAGCTCTTTTCTAATTTCTACTCAAATGTTCAAGCTAGCATAGATGTCTCGAGATAAAAGATTATATCTTTGTACCATTCAGAACTTATAAAATTTTCAAGGACATCCACCCTTTCTCCTTCTACTTCATTCACCTCAATAGTTTACAAGTTTCTCTCAGCCATAAGCTTAGCTAGGCCCAAACCTCTTACCAATTTCATGGTTTGGATATCCATGTCATATTCTTGCAACTTGTTCACCCATCTACATATTTTTCTTAAGACCTCCATCTCTGATAAGATGTCTTTTACCATGGTGTGGGGAACATAAGAAAAACTTTAGAGCTCAAGATGTAGGGTCTGAAAACCTTTATTTCTTTCACCAAGGAAAATTCTTGCTTCTCCATGATGGTGTACTTCAACTCAACTCTCTTGCAATGCCTTCCTAAAAAGGAAATTGGTCTCTCAACCCCTTCATCATCCTTCTGCAACAAAACATATGCAATGGTGTTTTCTAAAGAAAAAGAAAACAATTGAAAAGGCTTCTTGTAATTTGGGGCTGCCAAAATAGGGGCATGCTTTAGTGTTTCTTTGATCCCATTGAAATCTTGATTGGAAACTTCTTCCCATTTGATAACTTGGTCCTTCTTCAACATGCTAGTAATGAGGATGGTCGGCTCAGAAAAGTTAGACACAAATCTTCTGATAAAGTTTATTTTTCTAAAGAAGTATTGAACTCCCTTCTTAGTTATCAGAATTGGAACCTTGCTGATGGCTTCCAGTCTCTCTGGATCTATCATGACCACTTACTTTGATACAATGTGACCAAGAAGCTTTGCCTTTTGCACTCCAAAATGGCACTTCTTAGGATTCAATGATATGCAATACTCTCTACACCTTAACAACATTCTCTCCGAGTGTTGCAAGTGACCACTTCTTTTTCTAGAAAAAAGTTACATCATCTTGGTAAAAAACAATGAAATCATTGATATAACAAGCAAATGCTACATATGTTGCTATTTGGAAAGTTTCTCTAGCATTCATTAAGCCAAAAGGCATCCTCACATAGACATAATCTCCCCAAGGAGTGGTATAGGCAATATTTATTCTTTCCGACTCCTTCACAACAACTTGATTATAGCCGGAGAAACCATCCAGAGTGGATAACAATTCAAAAGTAGTTAAAATTTTTAGCATATTCTCTATGTTTGGCATAGGGTAATTATGTTTCAATGATGTTTTATTCAGGTTCTTGAAGTTTACGCATAACCTTATATCACCATTCTTTTTATGACAGGCACTAGGTTCGCAACCCAAGATGAGTACCTTGTGGGCTGAATGATCCCTCCATCCCTACACTTCTTCAATTCTTCTTGTATATTCAAAGGAGAGGATTGATGGGCCTCTATTTTTTCCTGAAAGGCTTGGAATTATATTCAAGAGGAATATCATGTTGGAACAAATATTCCCCGTATGCCTTCAACTCATAGTAAGACGAAGCTAGGTAGTCTTGATATTTCTTTAGCAATTGAACATGGTACTTGCTTCTCTTCCTTACTCGAGATGCTTCCTAACCAGATTTTACTTGGTTTTTCCTTTATGCTCAGTGTCGTGATCTTCCACATCTCTTAAAACTAACATACTCCTTTTAATAATGGAATCAACATTATCAAAATTTGACTCAAGTGCCACCAAACCTCTCGGAATCATGTTTGTCTTTAGTTGGATGATGTCTTTGCCAAAAAAAATGTCCTTTCCTTCAGCAACACACACCATTGGTTCCTAATCTACATTTTGGTCAGCAAATGCACCTTGGTTCTGCAAAAATTGTTTCACCTAGGCATCTTCAGCAAACACTTGCCAATTTTTAACGTTATCGTGGGACATATGGCCTTTTTAGTATTTGAACATCATACTCACAAAATGGAGACACTATAAAATTCCCAAATCTAGATCCTAACACTGCTAAATTTTCTACAACAACATTAAACTTTCTATAATGGTGCACAAGTATTAAAAGAGTCAAACATTTCAATCAAATCCCGGACTACATGCCTACATTTGTTTCATTCTCTTATTTTTAGTAGCATACAATTTTCTAATTTGCTTGAAAATAGTTCTAATCCCATTTGACAATGATATCCTTTAAACCATATTTCCATGCAATTATCAATCCTAATAATAATGCTTCATATTCAGCAATGTTATTAGTGCATTCAAAGTTAAGTTTGAAATAAAATAAAAACTCTTCTTGTCCTGGAGAAATCAAAACAATGCTAGCACCATTTCCAAACTTGGAACAAGATCCATCAAATAAAAATCTCCAAGGTAAACCTACTTGTTCAAGACATTTACACTGATCAATCTTATGCTCTTTTCCATCACCAAACCCAATAAATTTATCAGCATCTACATCAGCATACAACACTTCATAAGAAGCATTATTCGGATCTTCAATGAGGTGCAACATATTTTCTCTCCATACAACTTTACAAGGTTTCCTTCAATTTGAATGGTAGAAAAGACATATCCATCTCGAGCACTTCCACCAACACTTGTAGCCCACTTTATTGATGACATCATGCCCCATTTTGTAGGGCAATCAACAATGAAAACATCAAGTTTCAATTTCTTACCCGAATAAGCTACAAGTTTTACTACCAAACCTTTTACACATCCTACAACATGCACCTCTCTAGAATCCATTGCAAATAACTTACCATAAGTTATTGTTACTTTAATGTTCAATTCATTCGTTACTTCCGCAGGCATAACATTACATTATGCTCTAGAATCAAACATACAATTGTGCAAAGAGTGTGTCTTTAATAATTAGTGTTGTAAAAAATGGATCAACATTTAATTCGACTCAACCAAATATGTTCCCAAGTAAACTTTAGGTGGTTCACCTATCTCCTCCAATTCTAGTGGTTTTTCTAGGTCTACAATGGTTGAAGGAGGAATGTTTACATTATTTATATGTTTATGCCTTGGGCAATCCTATCTTCCCGCAAATCCAAATACTCAAAAGCCCTCTTCTTGTGCTCAGAATCCTAAGCGGTTCAAAATTGGGACAAAATCTTGATCGACTCAAGACTTGAGCAATGTCATATGGAATGTATTTGGGCAAAGCAGCATTTGGAGAAAGATTGACAAACTCATCAGATGGCACAATATTTTTTACATTTTGGGCATGGGTGGGAACACTAGTTATACTTGAGACAACAAGGCCTTTTCCAGATGCATCTTTCTTTAGAGCCTCTTTTGGGACATTGGTGAGAACTGGGGTCTTTTTTTTGGCTTGAGGCCCTGCCCCTTTAACAACTTTACTTCTTGTGTTATACTATTTTTCTTGGGCAACAAAAACATTCATTAACAACTGTCTATCATCTTCTGATGGGATTCCTCCATCATACTTCTTAATCATTAGAGATCTTAGGTACTCAAAATAATTATTAGGAAGTTCAAAGGCTTGTACCATAGCTATTTCTAAAGCATGAAAGGGAGTAAGAAGAGGTACCCGGTGAATTCAATCCCAAAAAATTGTAGTAGTTCTTACACTTATTACCTTAGTTGAAGTTGATCCTTCTTGTGAGTTTGTAGAGCAATCCACCATACATGCATCATCATCGCTTTTTTCATCATCATCAGCTTCTTCAACTTGTTGATCTACTTGACATGGTAGGTTGGGTAAGAAGCATTTTTCACATTAATCCATTTTATTTGTCTCTTCAACAACAACAACTCTAGCTTTTAGAGGATCGAACTGCTCTATTTTCCCTAGCTTGGGGTTTTCTAGCTCCCATGGGTCCTTTACTTCATCATACCTCTGATCATTTCTAGGATGGTTTATAAATTTTTCTTATCCTCGTTGCCTATGTTCACCCTGAGAACCTTGTCCAATTCCTTTCTCTACCCGACCAAATGCTTGTAATATATTTCTTTGAAAACCCCACCAAGGTCTTTACAACCTCTTCAATATCCACAACCTTACTTGATTGATGCTTCTTAGGGTTGATCAGTTTAACACTCTCCCTCTTAGGGGTTTTCCAACTTCTTTGATGTTGTTATCAATTTACTGAGCCATGGTAATGGCCTACCTCAAATTTCCAGGGTTTGTATCCCTCAAATAATAAGTAATTTTTTTATCAAATACATCCGAGTACTTTATCAGACATGATTAATCACATGGCCTCAAATTAACAGGTAGTATTCTCAATGTTTTGTTAAATCTTGTATTGAAATCATGAACTGATTCATTAGGATTCTTTTTATATTTTCAAACTCTGATACAAGAAACCTATGGCCTATTTTATTGCCATACTGCATTCTAAATGCATTCTTCATCTTTTCCAGAGTCAATGGAATTATCTAGCGAGAGATTAATACTAGTCTCTTCCATCTTCTTCTAGAGTATGGATAAATAATTTAATGTATACATCTTCAAAATCTATTTCAAATTCCTCCATCATATTGAAAAAGAGCTTCAAATGCTGATCACCAATGATTGCATTATTTCCTTAAAACTTAGGCAATCTATTTCTAGCATCTTGAGGCACAACATTTAGATGGCTAGCCATAGCTATAAAACTTATGGGACTAAAAGTATTAACAAAAAATGGAGGTCTTGGTGGAGGTGAGCCATATTATTCGAGGAGGTGATCTTATAGGAGAAACAAAATGATGAGGAGTGAGAAGTCTTTGTGGTATAGGGATACAATTTTGAGAATGAATACCCTTTAAAGGATCTTTTTCTTGGAAAACTCTATTAGATTTGGAAAATTCGGGGACATAATGAGATATAAATATTTCAAATACAAAATAAGGACCCTCTCTAGATGGAGAATTCAATTGAATAAAGAGACTAACTGATTTAGAAGCACTTGAGAAAGTATTGTATTATTCAATGATAGGATAATCAATTTCACCAATAAAGATCTCTTTTCTTGATTCTTGATCTCCAACAACCTTCCAAATTCTTCTTCCTTCTGAATCACACTTCCTAGCTCTTAAAACAACCTTCTAATAGGGTCCCCGCTGAAGAAAAATCTTCTTCCTTCCAGTTTTGCGAGATTAGTGACAAATCTTACTTGATATATGTTAAAACACTAGCATTTATAAATAATTTAAACAACACCGAGTCTCCACTAAGGATTTTTACCTTAGTTTTTTCAAATGCACTATGAAATGCTTATTAGATGTCTCCTAATACAAGATTCATGAAAATATTACAAGATCTACTCGTATTCTACCCAAACTTATCAATGATGATACAAATGTTAGTGTAATAATTCTATAAGATGGAAATATTACACTCGGAACTCACAAACTTGAAAAATTCTTACAAATCGAACAGATAAATATTTTTCAGCAATGTATTTACACTTTAAAATCAGTAAACGCATTACTAGGGTGCGTATGTACTTGTATTTGTAAAATACTTCAAAGAGTCCCCAAAAACGGTGCCACGAGTGTTGGTATCCAATTTTTCTCCCTTTTAAGATAAGAAGCAAAACAGATTGGGTATGGATTTTAGAGATAGATAGATCATTGTGTGTGTCGTTTTTAGTTGGGGATGAGATTTAACGGCCCTTTGTCACTCGGTTTGTGGAGAGACGGATAACACCTTTAAGAGGATTTGACCTGTCCTCATTGCTTTAGGTTGTGCCTTTCGACCGGTAAGAGGACCCTTAGTGTAACCTCTGTTTGATGAAGGAGATGGAGATATCCTTCTTTAGCAAAAATTTTATGAACAAAACATTGGGAAAATATGATCAATACTCCATAACTTAACTCTTAAGATTTGTCACTTTTAAAAGATGGAGATACTTTCAACACAAGGCTAAGGTTGTTGAAGACATTAAGAAATCTGACTGTATTACGCATATTTTAGTAAGTATATTTTTTTCCTTTGTTGATATACGGGCAAACATGGGTAGTTTAGGATGGATTCATGGTTTTGAATGATTTTTGTGGGATATGAAGCAAGATAAAGTTGATTATACCAAATCTTTGAGGGACTTCACAACAGTGGATAAATCAATAATAGAAAGCTTCGAATAGTTAAGACGTTCCTTCAACCAGAAGGTGTTCTTCAATGAAGGCCTAGATCAAGACATTTTCACACAATCTTTAAGAATCTAACATGAAGGCTCAAATTTAAAGACTCAATTAAACACCAAAATCTCTGATCAATCATGCCTAAGGTACACTTGAAGACTTATAGACAATCTTTATCAATAAATGACATTGGAGTGATTTTAAGTTTGTTTATCTCATCACAAGATGAAGGATCTTTCTACGAAATGAAATTGCAAATGCCACTAAATTGTCAAAGGGATGATATCCTGTGTTATTTCACAAAGATTTCAATGTAAGATTGCAATAGGAATGAGTATAACTACTTGTAGACATTTTGAAACAAAGAAGACACTAATTGCTCCAAAATTCACACAAACTGATTTCAAAATTACTTAGATTCATCAGTGAGTAAAGCTTCCAGAGTAATCTCAGCACTCCTTAATGGATATACATCTGTAACCAACTTGACATGATAGAAAATTTAACACAGAAAGAATTAACAGGTTATCTCAGATTGGTCTCTCAAGAAGATAACTTTCTCAAATTTTCTCTCTTAAGAATTCAACCCCCGACCATTTGCAAGAGTATTCTCATTGCATTTATACATTTTACTCACACAATTTCCCCCCCAAAAGAGAATAATATTCAAGGGACCTTTTCCTATTATCAATTTTTCTCATAAAGAGACATTTAAAAAATTCATTTATGAAAGGTGCGAGGTGGACCAATTGTGAATTGATCACATTTCTTGGGCTCTCAACTAAAGACTAGAATGCCATGCCACAACTTTTTGGGATTCCTTCTAATCATTTCGATTCTATCATGTGAGAAATACTCTTTTAACCATTTTCCGAGGCTCTGCATATAGTTTGGATCCGATGAGTAATCCTTTTTCTCTAGAGGCAGCACCTTTTTCATCTTTTGTGTCTGCAACTTTCATCATTTTGAATTCTTTTTCATCTCTTTCCTCTGCAATTCTGTCCCGCATCCATCTTCTCTAGTAATTCCCATTTTTGCAAGTGCCCGAGAAATTATAACTTCAAAATATCGATCTTAATAATCCTTGGACTAAAAAATTAAGTTTTGAATCCATTCAATGGCACTTTACAAATAGACACGACAAGGAATTTCATCAAAAATGATGAAAAACAATGCGTATTCATGTTTCCAGGATTCTTGGAGCAAAAATGGTGGAAAAAAAGATGCAATACATAACAACCGTTGATTCTTCCTCTTTTCTACTTTATATCATATCCTTCTACATGTTTCCTTGGTACAACTACAAAGGAGAAGTACGGGGATATTTTCCAAACAAGTGCGGGGCATCCATGTGCTTAGGGCCCAATAAAAATGTCTTTTGGCCTTTAAAAAGTCTTAGTGTAAAAAGGAGCCAGCAAAAGCCTCCACGTGTCTTAATGGAGCATTTTTAGATGGTCGCTGAAATTAGAGACACTAAACAAGCATGGGCTCATGACGTGTCTCAGTTCAACAGAGTTTGTTAAAAACGTTGAAGGTTCAGCGGAAGGCGCCATGTGTCTAGGGTCTGAGACATTTTTCTTTGGTTGTTGAAAATTCCAAGAAAAGGGTAGAGTGAACAGAAACCTCCAAGTGTCCTCCTAATGCTTCTTTAAAATAAAACTTAGGGGCCGGTACCTAAATAGGCACAGTCCCTACACGTGTCCCAGGCCTTTCAAAATTTCTTTGAAAATTTTAAGTACAAAGTGGATCCGTTAGAAGCCTCCACATGTCTTCCTATCGCAATTGTTAAGACGAGACCATGAGGTGGATCCTCAAATGACCACAATCCCTCCACATGTCCATGGTACACCAAAATTATACCGGATGAGTGAAAAATTGTCTATGTCTCGGGCAAGGCAACAGAAATCTCCACGTATCTCCTCGACGCAATTCCAAGGCCAAACCAAAAGGTGAATTTTCAAACGAGGGTCGTTCCTCCACGTGGACAAGTTCTAAGTTGAAGTGAGCCCTAGAGTTTTTAAAGTGCCCCACCGAGCTGCATCCAACTAGAAAGGGCCATGTTTCCATTGATGCTAAGAAGTAAATTTGACCAAGAAAAATACACCCGTCAAACTGTAAAATGCAGGAAAATCACCATTTGAGCCTAAAAATGAATCTTCCTTCATTGACAGAGAGTTTGGAAATGATTTAAGGCCCAATTGTGATCCTCCAAGCCACATCCAATCAAGTTATCACATATATTTGGGACATAAATGATGGGGACAACAAAACATGGTTGTGGAAAATGGAAGGAAAGGAAAAACCCAAGTTTTATGCCCAAGTTACAGACTCTTTCATATGGATAGAGGAACGAAAAACAAATTCTAGACTTTTAAGTGATCCTCGACCAAGGAAGGGACTGATCATGGCAACAAAATGGAGCACAGAGTCTTCAAGCATCAATATGGGGAAATAGAAAACATGACAGAGGCCACAAACTAAAGAATTTTAATGACAAATGGGGTGAGACTAATTTGAGCATAAACACCTTCCAACTACCCATTACGTGTGTATGTTGGGGATTCCATTGATAAGGATAAGAAGGAAAATAGGGGAAATTTCACACGAGAGGGAGAGCGAAAGGAAGAAGAAATATTACAGCCATACATGGATAGAAGAGGAGGAATTTCCAATGTCTTAATCCATAAAAATAATAACTCAAAATAAAAGATAAATAATAGAAAAATGGATTGGTATACATTAGATACAAGTGTTGGAGATGTTATAGTGCATGTAGCACAATTTCATATTTGCATACACGTCTACAAGAGCATTTTTAACTACAACATTAGAAAAAACCTCCTTTATCCTTATGCCATCTTTGGATGTCCACCTATTCCAAAGCTCACATTTTTCACAAGAAGGGAAGTTGCTAGGGAAGGTTGTAGAGCTTATTTTTGTGCTGCCAAAATTCATTTTCTTGAAACTTTCTAAATCCCTTTTAACAAACCCATTTGTGTATGGCGATCTACAACCAACCGTGTGTGAGGTAGTTTTTTTCTAGGTGGGAATACATATCTTCCTAATTTTGCTTTGGTGAAACAGTTCACATGTCTTACGCATGATTCCACATTTTACAGAAAATGGCATGCATGGAAAACAATGACAAAGGTTGTGGATCCCTTTTCTCCAACAATGCACTCCAACTACCGATACTACTAAAATTACAATATTTACTTGAGTTTCATCATTGTTGAGGCCTGTGGATCTTAATTCAAGTACCATAAATATTAATAAAGGAAATATGAAAGGTATGAAAGGACTTGGGGTGCCCATACCCTACCGGATCTCCCACCACATGGCAACCTCGACACAACCCAACATCCACCGATTAATTTTCACCCACATCCATAAATTATTTAATATTTTATTTTATTTTTGCATGGGGAATTACATCTCCCTCCCCTTACAAAATGATTATCCTCGATGTGATATAATGCAAATTGTATAAAAAGTGATAAGAAATGAAGGAAGCTAATGAAAGCAAATTTCATCTAGGGATAAGATCTCTCGTTGTTAGAATATGACCATAGGGAAGTCATGAAAGTTTTAAGAAATCATAAACTCTTAATTTCCTATGAAGATGGGTAGTAATATTTTACCTTATTACTTAGTTAATATTTTCCTTTACAATACTTCTTACTCTCAAAATATTAATACTCTTTGTTTAGAATTTTTAATTGTCTTACATTTGTGGGTGCCTAGTAGTAATCTGTCTCAAGATGTCACACAATACTTAACATAACACAAACAACCCATGAGAAACCTTTCTACTTACTTTCACGACTATATCACATCACAAGAACTCAACCAAACCATGGAAAGAACATACATGATCCACACAACATAATACTTATTTCACGGGCCCCTAACATAATAATACTCATAACATAAGAAGAACACAAAAAGATGGAATTCCCGACATGTACACATACGGGGGTTTCATGTATATCAAAACCATAACTGTAGCTATATAGGATCAATATGTAAGCAACGTTATACCAACAATGAGGAGCATCAATCCTCAACATAAAAAAAAACATCCGGACTCATAAGAATACACATAAATCATAAAACCAACACTATAAACCTCGTAAAACATTACAAAAGAACCCCATACACCTCCCAAAGAAACACCAACAATTACATAAGAAAAATAAAATTCCAAGTGCACTAATCACGCACACACAAGTCTCTTATGAATCCCTCAAGTTTATTATGCCTCCCACAAAGTGTAAAAAAATGCCTCCCAAGCAATAAAATAAAGATAAATTTTCATTTTCGCTCCCAATAGAGGTCGATTACCCTATGTCCCCAGGGAACATAAGGTCCAAACACCTCTAACCCAAGTGACATACTAACTCATGGTTCAACAACCCACTAGTTATCTTTCATTCCTTGGGGCATATCCCCATACAGTGAAATGGGTCCATAGGTTACACCACTTCATGGTGCATCTCATGACCCTATTCCCGTGATTACGATATTATAAGCGGCATAACAATTTGTTTAAAGTGCCAGTGGCAAAAATCCCAAGCCTTGGGCTAGGGTATGAAAATTTTAAACTTGATACGTAAATTTAAGACTAAGAAAATAAAATGGCTAATCGGCCATATTTAGTGCAAAAATTCACATGTTAGTGCAATAACCAAATAAATTCCCAAAACATAACAACATGTCAATCAAGAAAATTGTTGGTTCTTGCATTAAAAGAGAAAACATTCAATTTATGAATAAAATATGTATAGAGAAATAACACATTATAATGACTATCTCGGTCTTATACAACCACCAAATCAATACCTAATAAGTTGCTAGCACTTTCGGACATCGAGACTCGGCTCGTAAAATAACATATAAAATAATGCAACTTTCATCATCTATGTCTGAATCATCCCGCCACCACTTCAACAAGGATCAATAGAGTCATAACTACACTTAGGTTGAATCCATATGATAACCATATAGGGAGAGAGAAACGATTAAAAGTTGTAATCTACTTTTCCTAAGGTGTTCACATAACACAATATGCATGACACCCATTGAGAAAGTTCCATACATACCAAACAAATAAAAGTGGGTTTTCAGCCTATGTAAGACTCTACTTCCTACCTCGTACTTGGTTTGAGTGACTTATCAATGATACAAATTTTATCACTCCAAACATACACCTTTTACTAATTTCCCTTGGGTTCGGTTAGTGTAGGGTCAACAAAATAACCCATAACTACATCACTAACAGAATGGTGATTCACACACACTAACTATAGCATCTTAAGCATGGTATATATACGGGGTAGAACACAATTATTACTTTCATGGGTTACGATACATCACATTACTATATACTACACCCAAAGTGAAATCATTGTACTATAGGGATCATATGTTAACCATATGCCCCTAAAGCACGACATGAACTATCACATATTACACAAATTATACGTATGAGGAACACAATGTCTAATATTACAACATTTACTCAATTGCAATTACAACATGGTGACGACATCACGATCCAATGAAATTCACTTTACACAAAAATTTTCGTGCAATACATCAATACACCTTCATATAACAATGTCAAAATGCTCCAACAATCTGTAATCCACAATAATATTATTTTCAAACAAAACAAGGTGATATATCACACGTGAAATATTAATAAAATACACAAAAAGGAGAGTGTATAATCTCATCAAAATCATATCAACAAGATAACAAATACGCACTATGTGACATGCACAATATGTGTGTTCATAAAATAAAAATTACAACGTTGTTCACATTACAACATATATCACATTACTCTTCCAATATCCACCACCATCATGCAACATCATCACTACTCCAATCTGTCCTAGAGGTTTGAGAGCATGAACCTCTCTCTGATACCAAATGTAACGCCCACATTTTACACACACAAATACAACAGTAAAAATACCCGAGAATAATTTATTTTTGACTAACATTTCTCACTACACAACACCAAAAAGGCTCAAAGTAGAGAAACTCAACAATGCATAATGCACTTACATAAGTCATCACCTCACATAAAATACATGACAACACCATATACATGTCAATGCCACACTTTACCCAATGAATGAATGCTAGAAATGACCCAACCACAAGAAAGGGACCCAAGGATTGACAAACCCACAACATGTCATTACCATGATTACTTCTTACTTATGATTGACATTCCAAGAACATTATTGTGCAAGGATGATTTTATCCCTTTTCAACCTACACCTTCTTAAATTAATTTAACATTTAACTTATAGTTTGACCATTTAAGTTGGCTATTTATCCCTTATGACAATATCCATATAACTTACATAATTATTTTCCAAATTTCAAATTGCATATAAAGTTCCTAATTATCCCGTTCTTATGTTAATATTATGCTTCTCAAATGTTTATTAAAAGTTTAAATTTTACCCTTTCTACACAAGTGAATCTGATGTGATGTCAAGAAAGAAATCTTAGGATTTAAGGGAGATTTAGATTCAAGATACCTTTTTCTCATAAACATTCTTCGATCATGGTATATTTATTTCACTACCATAGTTAATATAGTTCAATAACTTGTTGAATCCATTCAACATTTCCACATCAATAAATTTTATTTAGATTTATATATATCTTTTGTTTTCTCAAAGTTTGATCTCACCAAGGCAATTCATATTCTTTCTAACACATAAAAATGTTTAATTGAGTTATAAGGAATCCAAGAGTGACATTATTCCTAACCTCAAATATCGTTTTACTCTTATATGCTTTACTCTTACATCACACTATGGTCTCATTATTAGCATTGTTTTATAAAAATCATAAACAAAATAACACATACTTTTCACTAATGGATTCACTACTACAAGGAGTGTAACCTAGTATGAGACATCCCATTTATTTTCTCTTATACAATGCCTTTGTAAAACACATGTTGTAACCAAGAAATCCACTTGTGTCATTTAAATCCCACCATGAGGTCAATCACGAAAATATCATCCATTACCCTTGTTTGGTTTTGATTGTGCACTAGGGTAGAAAAGGAAAATAGGCACATGGATTAATGATACCGCTTTTTTCTACACTTCTCTTAAGTCAACTTATTTTAAATACAATTGAATTTTCTAAGAGTTATGTACAATTTCCACCCGCAAGTTAACCCCTTAATTAGCCAAGGTTTTGTTTAATTCCAATTATACCTAAGGATCTACACCCCAACTATATATGATTTTAAGGTGAGATTACATATTTATGCTAAACAACCTTTATGAAATACCAAGGTGATATGTTGTTAGTAACCAAGGTAACACATTTAGGTGAGAGGAATGAAACAAATCATTAAAAAGACTTTAAGTCATAGCAAAACTATTTCACTAGCTCCATTTGTGTCATTTGGATCCCATAAGCAATTCATTCTATCATGAAGTTAATTTGTAGATCTATTTTTGTAAGACAAGGTAATCCACTAGGATCCTAAGGAAATGTTAGTCTTTCCTACACCGAAATAGTTTGACCATGTTTTTCCTAACTATCATGTTTACGAAAATGTCGTTAAACATACTGACTATGAAAATAAAATCAAACTAGGAATCTTATTTATCGAAACAAGGAGGTGCCATCAAGTCAAAAGTTTCAGTTCATACTATGGTTTTAGTTTCTTACGTGCTACTGAATCATCATTGGAGAAGGGTAGATAAGCATTAGTTTTAGACTAAGGTTTCTTGTTGTGGTTAAATTTCTTTATTACATTTTGAAGGTAAATAATACAACACACCAATTATTTAATCATCTATTGCATAGTGGAAATGCACCTACAAGATATCAAATTCAAATTTATTTAACAAATATATCAAACCTTTTCACCATACGTAACTATGAATTAAAATTGCACCTATGATTAAATGCACATTTCCCAAGGTATCCCTAAAACTAACATCTCATACATATTAGAAAATTTAAAATATAAATTTTCTTTAACATGGAAGTACATTATGCATTTTACATTTTACAATGACCTATATATATTTTACAATAATAAACAATGAATTACATAACACCTTTTCACCATCTTTCTTGCATCCTGCAAAACCATGTGAGCATGAAATCAACAATAAATCATTGGCATGGCATCCACCTATATCTAACATAATTAACATTTTTAGTTTCCATTTACATACTAATAATAATTTGCATTCTTAGGGAGAGGGTTAGAGACATATTTATTTCATTTCACTTCACTTTTTTTAACCAAGGAGAGAGAAAGAAATAGAGACGAGAGAGAAACACTATTTTTCCCTAAGGTTTAATTTCACACAACAATTCAGATGGTAGAGCTTCAAAAATTTATTTACAAGTGTTAACAAGTTTCCACGTTGGTTTGGTAACCCAATGGGGGTCCTACAATTTTGTTTTACGTTTTCCTCCTAGTTGAAAAAATGTTCATTTTAGACTCGGAGGCCAAGAAAACACTTTCAAACTTTGTCTTCCGGAGAGCAATCATACAACTGGTAAGTTTCGACATGTCCTCCTATACACAAGGAATTAATATGAATTGGAATAATTTAGAACTACAGAACAATTTACGATTGGTGGCGGTGTTCCAAGGTCATCAATCGTAATTGAGCTAGTTGAAAATGATCAAAAGTTAGCTCGAGGGATCACAAAACCACATCAAAAACTGATGTTTGATAGATGAATTCGTAATGAGAAACTTCATACAAGTTCCCATATGTGTGGATAATTCACGAGTCAACGGGACCGAGAACTATCAAACAATTTTCAAACGGAGACAAGATTTCATGAGGCACCGGTCGTAATTGGTCCAATTTAACCTAGTCAATCTGCGACCATAGCCCTACAAAATGCCTTTGCCAAACTATCAAGAAGATTTTTTTCCCCAAACTAAACATGCTAAGAAATTTTCTAGTAATAATACTAGATGTTTTCTGCGAAGGCTGATAAGAATCTCGTTTTCCAGATTTAAACGGTGAACCGATACGAAACACAACTTTTCAAATTTAGTAGCTTGTTACAATGCTGCAAAATAGTTTAACATGGATCCTTGAAGGTCGTAAAGATATCATAGACGATCATGCTATGTCGATTCAAGGATTGAATTGACTCCTCACATAACAAGGTACACTTAGGAAACTTAACATCTTCTTTCTAGAGTTACGAAGGTTATTTTGCAAGTCTTCGAAAATTGTGATTTATCTGTTTTAACAAGGGATCGATCAACATATTTTTAAGGGGCTCAACTTCAACTTGTCAAAACCAAGGATACTTGTAGTAATCTAGTTTGGTTAGGAAGTTTGATAAATCACCTAAAAATGAGGGTTTAAGTTCATGGTTGACTACAAAAGGGTTATTTATATTGTGTGAGTTACGATATGACATTTTATTATTTTGCAAACAAGTTAATATAAAACAATTGTATGATAATCCTAGGGTTTAAAAATTATATTTCATTGCAAATGAAAAACTAAAGTATGATAATTATGAAAGATAAGGAGAGATAAACCATGCTTGGAATTGATCGACTATAAAAGTTAGGTGGTTTTCTCATTTCATGAGCTTTCTTGTAGCAACCAAAGGAGTTTCAAATCCTATTCACCAAAGAAAATTTGAGCGAGATCCAAATCATTTAAATCCTAAATACTTGCCACATCTCATGTTATAACATTTACTTCAAAGTTTCTAAGGCCTTTTAATGAACCCGGTTCATGAATATCCTGTTATCATAGTAGTCCATGAGAGAACACTCCATTCGAGTATTCTATAAAAATTTCACATGATAGGTGCATTCTTCTACATTTTTGCATATGTATCTACCAGGGCCAAGAATTGAACCACATTTGATTTCCCTCTACAATATGGTTTCCTCCTCTTTAAATTAATTTTCCTTAATAAGAGTAATATGACCTACTTATTATTGTCATCCATAGAAACCATTTTCGGTGTTGATTAGCTCTGCATCCATTTTCATGCGTCGTTGGATGGAATGTAATGTTGTTTAGCATACTATGAAAAACATTTATAGGAATAGGATGCCTTGGTTGATGTAGATTGTCTTTTCTTTGTACTTTTATAACTTCTACATTATGCTTTTATGGATGTCCATTCCTGTTCTAAATTCTCCATTTTGACACAAGGTACGGGATGTTGGAAAATGCATGAATCATGGATTTACATTTAAATGGTTACGAGGACTTTTCGGCAAACTTATTTTGTATATATATCCTTTTATCATTGCGAATCCATGAGGAAACATTTTAGGAATTTAATTGAACAATTCACATGCAAAATGCACACTTCAATGTTTTGCATACATATCTACCAAAGCACTTGCAACTACAACATCTAAGAAAAGTCCTATCCATTCTCCATAGTGTTTTGGTATAGGTCAAAGATCCCATTTTTAATCTTGACTCACAAAGAGTTTCCTTCCAAGTGCCCATTATTTGTATATCCTAAGGCTTCCATTACGAGGATAAGAATGAAAACAGGGGAACTTTCACGTAGAGGGAGAGTGAAAGAAAGACAAAATATTATAGATATCTCATGTGAATAGAAGAGGAGGAACATCCAATGTCTTAATCCATAAAAAAATAACTTAAAATAAACGAGGAATAACAACAAAATGGAGTGCTAGATGTTGGATACAAGTGTTACGAGAGGTTATAATGCGGGTAACACCATTTCATATTTGTATACACATCTACAAAATCATTGATAACTACAAAATCGATAAAATGTTTTTATCCTTATGCTATGTTGGATGCCCACATTTTCCAAAGCTCACATTTTACACAGGCAAGGAAGTTCTTTGGGAACGTTTATAGAGCTTGGTTTTGTGCCTACCAAAATTCATTTTCTTGAAAGTTTCTAAATCCCTTTCAACAAACCCATTTGTGTATGGTTATCTAGAACCAACCACGTGAGGTAGGTTTTTTTGGTTGGGAATGTAGATCTACCTGCTTTGGATTTAGTGAAATAGTTCATGTGCCTTACACATGCTTCAACATTCTGCAAGATAATGGCACACATGTAAAATGCTTTGGCAAAGTATGTGGATCCATTTTCTCCCATAATGCACTCCAACTACCAAATACTACAAAATTTACACTTTGTCTAGCTGAGTTTCAAGATGGTTGAGTCTTGTGGATCTTAATTAAAGTACACTGAATTATTAGGCAAGGAAAGATGAAATGTCTGAAAGGACTTTAGGGCACCCATACCCTACTAGATTTCCCACCGGAGGAAGCTCCATAACCCACCATCCACTAATTAATTTTCACCCACCACAATAAATTATTTAATATTTTATTTTATTTTAATTTTTGTGTGGGGCACTTCTACATTATATGTGTTTCACATTTTTACTTATAAATTAATTTATAAAATAAGATCCACATCCAAAAATACAACCTAGATAGAGTACTTACTACTAGGGACATGGCCTTATTAAGATGGAATACAAGTTTTGATATGACGTAGTTGTAGTTGTCTATAAATGTTTTGTAGATTGCTTTATGGTACATGGAACAAATTATTTTGTAATTTTTTATTGAAATTTTTAAGCATATGGAAGCAATAAATTATACGAGAATGTATTAAAAATTTATTTTTAAAAACATAAATATATACAATGAATTTTGACATAGTGTTAATTTTACACTTAGTCTTTAAGGTAAATTCCCTAATAAAATATCATCTCTAATATTAATTCAATAGAGATTGCGAAGAAAATAACCAACATCCAATCTTATGGCCTCTAAAAATTAATACTTTCAATCATTCCTCTCATAATTATATAATGTACTTCTATAAGAAAATCACACCCTATAACTAAGAAAGAAAGAGTATTAAACTCAAAATTTAATCATGTTCTTGAAATCCTTGGATTTCTTGAGGATTTACGTATAATGTTTTCCACTCCAAGATTTGATTTTATGAATTACACTCTCTTTTGAACTCAAGGTCTTAGGCTATTCGTGAGTTACAAGTAGTTTTCAATCATTAACCCAAGTTACATTCTCATCGAGTTTATTGGATGCTTTCAATAAGTTTTCATGGGGACACCTTGAGGTAAGGGTAAAACTTATCCATATGGACCAGGGAGAACACAACGGGGCACTCTAAATGTGGATAGATTGGTGGACATTAAGGACCAAAGCCCACCCTAATGTCCCACTTAGAGAAAGTGATCCTCCACCACTCTAGTTCATAGTTGTGATATAGTAAAAGAATTTACCATCCAATTTTTTTGGTGAACATTCCAAATATAAGACCAAACCTGCATGGTGGAAGGATTCTCTACCCAAACATCTTATAGTTGATTCAGATCCAGGTTGAGCCCCGAAGTTGACTCAAATTGCCATCATGGATGGTTTGTAGAACAATACAGAGAAGCTACCTCGGGATTATTCTCTTGAAGTTGTTGATTCGAGAGATAAAGGATGCTTCGACCACCCCCATCCTCCCCGTCCTATGGGTAACATCCTTATCAAATCCATTTCATTTGTTCTTTTGATTTCAGTGGATGTAGGAAATAAGAAATGCACAGTGGTGGATAGGAAAAACAATAGAAATGCCAAATCTAAATCCCCCACCATATCAAACAAGGTATGATTCTTGTCCTTTTAGTTGTTATCATTGTTGTAGTGCCCACTCCACTTGCACATTGTTTCATCTTGATATTGATACTATTGGACTGATATTCATACATTTTGATTATGATACATTGATCAGTAGATGATATATTTCATTGATATTTGTACTATTGACATTATGATGTTTACGTTTTATTATGATGCACTAGATAGTGATGTTAGATAGTTTGATATATGTTGATTTTCATGATATGTATTTTATACTGACACATTATGTTTTGGGATGTTTTGAGTAGAATTGTAATCTCATGGATGTTAGGGTTATATTTTGGTATATTAATTGATAATAGAATTTCCTAGTGTCAAATGATGGATATTTATTTTATATGTATATTTTCTCGATGTTGTTAATATGGTCGAAAGGCCGAGAGGTATTTTTCTTGTGTGTAGTAATTTTATCACATACGTCAAAGGTGATAGGGGACCAACTAGGGAAGGATGTCGGGTGTTGAGCAATGAGGAAAATTTTTACAACTTGTGTAATGTTGTTTAGTGTGGTGTTTTGCATGTTTTGGTGGAGGTCTCCCATAGGGGGATGACTTCACATATGTGGCCATGGGGTGAATTGTATTCCCTTTATTTAATTTTTGTATGTACTTTATTTATGTTTAATGTATTTAAAATTTAAAATTCTTGTCACTTTATTAGCATGTGTAAATATTTCTTAATTAATCTAAACTTATTCTTATTGGGTTAACTAAATTAGGGATGTGACAAATAGTTTTGATGAAATTTGTTGGTCCTTGTTGTAAGTAAAATTTATGTTGATTTGTAAGTATTTTACTCCACCGCAACTTCAAAACTCGGATTTTGAATTGTGGTGCAATTTTGGAGGCTTGTGGGACAAGAAAGTATTGTCCCATGACTTTTAAATTTACCCAAAAACCCTACCTATGGGTTAGAAAGATTATTTTTTACTTCTTTGTCCATTTTTGAGTGTAAAGGAAGGAAAATTATTACACTTTCTTTCTACCCCAATTTATTATGTCCCTTGAAATCATGGTCTGTAAGTTCTGAGCCATGTGGGTTGCCATAGTCATTACATATGCATTGATTTTATTTGTCTTGGTATGTTGACTTGAGTGTGGGGATGGAGGAATGATGAATTGGCAGCCTACATAGAGCACCCTCATCATCATCACATTCCATTTCTATTTATTTTTGATTTTTTGTTGGAATGGGGGTTACTTGTTCTTTTATCTTCTTGTGCACTTTTGGGAATTGGAGATTTTGGAATGCTTGGAAATTGAATGGCTTGGATTTGAGGAGGATTATGGAAATTTATTGGAACTTGATGGAGAGGTAGGATCTCCACATTTTTCATTATGTTATTAAATTCTTATTTTTATGCAACGTTGTGTTTGTAAAATTATTTATTTGGTCTTGTGAAGATGTTTGTGTGTTGGTTGGGTAGTAGACCTTAGTTGGCTATGAGAGAATGGTTATGGGACCATTGGGGAAACAAAAGGGAGTTTTAGTGACGCATGAAATTGGTGGGAGTGTGAATGGGAGTCTTACCTATGGGGAGTGAAAAGGAAATCATGGTTTTTTTGCATGCTTGCAGGGGGAGATAACAATTTTGTGTGATTATTTTGTGCACTTCGAGGCATAAGGTAAGACTCCCACTTCACTTGGGAGGCATAAAGAGGTTATTTCCCATAACCCATTCTCTTTTAGTTTTATCTTCAAACCTTTGTATTGTTGTGAATTTGCAAACTTGTTGGATATGTTATCTTGGTTGAGTTGAATGTCTTGTATGTATGTTTGTTGTGAAGCCACTTTGTTGGGAAGTTTTCATTATTCCTCAATGATCCTCATAGTTATTTGGTTGGGGCTAAAGGGTCATTAATGGGATGGCTTATCCTCTTAACATATTTCAGGTTAGGTGGAGAGAATTGCCTAATCCCCTTCTTTGTTTTGTGATCCAATTGTCAAGTTGAAGAAAGCTAGAGTTGGAGCTACTATTGTTATGAAGACATGCATATTGAAAAATTATTAAAATTTATACTTCTTAGTTGAGTGTATGATTGTAAGTTGTAAATATTGGAAGAAAGTTTTGTTATACTTGAAAATTATTTGATCTTGTGAATTATCTTTAAGAGTGCTTGTTTAAGATACTTATATTTTCAAATGTGTTAGTTTTGTGAAAATAAGTTATCAATTTTTACCTTGTCTTGGTGAAAGGTAGATTTGAATATAGTTGAAATAGATATACATTATTTTAACTCAATTAGTTTCATTGTTCTCAAATGTGATATACTTTCATTCAAAAAAATATTGTAAAGTTTGATAGGCTTCATTTTAAAAGAAATAAGTATCTTGTTGGTTTTCATTTGCTTTGTGAGATGGAATGGCTATTTTGTTTCCTTAAAAGAAAGTAAGTTGAATAATTTTAACTATAAATGTATTACTAAACTAGTTGAAGGAAATGTTAGTTAAAACTATAAGATTGAATAAAAGCATTTTCTTTTACTATCACTTTGTTTCATAAGTTGTGTAAGAAAACTCACTATTGGCTTAAATTAACTTTGGGTTAAAAATATATTTATATGTCCACATTTATACTAAAATGTAACTTTAGTTAAGTTAGCTTTATAAGGATATTTTTGTAATTCTTCTCTATTTGTATATTAGTCTAATATTGGCCTCAAACACATAAATTTATTATACATAAATTTATATATACATATATATATATATATATATATATATATATATATATATTCCATAATTTTTGTATTATAACCTTTGTTTAATTTTGGGTTTTGTGTGCAAATTTTTGTGGGAATTACAATTGGTATCAAAGTTAGGAAAACTAGAAAACACAAAATAAAAACAAATAAACCTAGCAAAATTTTAAATCTAGTACACACAAACATGAATGATGTTTTGAAAGATGAAATATTTAGAAAAATGAAAACAAAACTTAAATGATTATAAACAAACTCTCAACTTGGTTTGTGTAGGAGACACGGACCGAGGCAGTGGTTCCTACATGTGGACCTAGACCTACCACCCCGAGATCATGTAGTAGCAACTATTCTACCTCAAATATTACGACGCTACGGGAGGTTAATGTCACTATGTGTGGAGGATATTTAGGATGGTGACGTAGTAAGAATGACAGAGAGATATCGGTTGAGGATCCTATGCCTTTGGATCACGGTGCAGATAATAGGGTAGAGAACTCTAAATTGGATTCGATTAGACATGAGTAACCTCCTAGGGATCTCGAGAGATCAAGATGTGATGCAAAGAGATAGGTTTAGGGGACCTATCCTAAGAGATGAGTAGGTTGAGATGCATAGATAGATAACTTCATCTACAATGGAGCACATTAGAGAGATAATGAAGTTGAACCCACCTAATTTTGTTGGAGACGTAAGAATATTTCGGCCGAGGCATGGTTGGTTAGCTTAAGCGGATGTATCAATCTATGCCCTTATTCTAGAAACATGAAAGCTCGTGTTGCCATACACCTTCGATAGATGGAGCAGAGTATGGTCGAGGACCAGAGCAGAAGCTCCATGTAGATTCTAATACATTTACTTGGGAGCTATTTGAGGAACATTTCAAGAGAAGATATATTTACAAGAGGTTCATTCAATAGCAGAGATTGATGAGTTCCACTATTTTTGACAAGCCTCCATGATGGTAGAGGAGTATAAGGTGTGGTTTCTAGATCTACTTCAGTATGTAAACTACATGTAGGACGAGAAGGTTGGAGTTCACAAGTTCATCGGGGGCCTTGATTTGGACATGGGTGGGGCACCGCATATTCATTGCCCAACGATATTACCGAGAGGTCATTGAGAAGGCCTATATTGCAGAGAAACTAGGGGAAGACTTAGCAGTACGTGATAGAGTGAGGAGTTGTATATAGCAGTTGCGGGACAATAGATGGAGCGGATCAACTCCTCCTCCTTGTGGGATACACACTTCCGCACTTTCTTCCTCGGTAGTAGTAGTAGTAATAGACTCGACTACCCTTTCGACCTCCATAATTCCATGATACGCAGAGAGGGCATAGTATGGGACCTATATCTAGGGGGACCAACAAGACACGAGCTCAACCTCGAGCACATTCGGTAGGAGCATGTCAACCGCAAAACTCATAGAGATCTATGGTAGAGTCATCAGGTCCTTCAACATGTACTACTCGGCCACTTGAAGGACTATCTCGCATAGTGGAGAGGGCAAGGTACTTGTTATGGATGTGACATACACAAAGATAATTGGAGAGAGTTCCCTTACAACCCTAATAATTAGGGTAAGGAACATGTTTTTGAGCCTCTTTTTGGTGATATGGATAGGATCCACGGGATATATGAAGTGATCGAAAACCTCTAGGAAGAGCACAAGGGCACGAGTGATAGAGACCACAAGTATCATTGGTAGTATTTATATCCCTATTTTATTTAACTCAGGGATCATTAGATTCTTTCATTTTTCCATCTTTAGCAGAGCATTGGAGGCTAGTGACAGTCGGAAAGGCCTAAGTTGGGATGTTGAGATAGATTCGGAGTTAAGATCTCAATTGACTCCTTATTCAAGGAGTGCGTAGTAGACCCACTACCTTGGATATTTGTATTATTTCCTTCGGTTTGTATCATTTTATATTAGTCATGGATTGGTTTTATGCACACATATCCATATTTGATTTCTATAGTAATATTATATCTTGATAAGATGATTTCGGTGTGGAGTCAGTGATAGTTGGTGTTACGAGACCCATCTGGTTTTGCACTATTTTTGTTGCAGATGAATGAAGTGGTGTGCGCGACGGGGTTTTTAGTTGTATGTTATTACATTTAGTGATAGGTCGAAGGATGGGTTTAGTGGACCTTCACTCGATGATCACCCCATTTTTCAAGAGTTCTCGGATGTGTTTCCTATTGATCATTCGACATGCCTACCCCGCATGAGATAGATTTTCACATTGATTTTTTCCAAGAGTAGAACCTATCTCGTGCACTCCATACGGGATGACCAAACCCTAGCTATATGAGATCAAGTTGGAGCTTGAGATAATTCTTTATAAAGGCCTAATCCATCCTATTGTATCCCCTTGGGGTACACCAGTGATATTTGGGAAGAAGAAGGATAGATCCTTGCAATTTTGTTTGGACTATCGTCAGCTGAACAAAGTAACAATCAAGAATCATTACCCCCTTCCTTGCTTTGATGATTTTTTTGATCGTATAAATGGGGCCACTATATTTTATAATATTGATCTTAAGTTAGGATACCTTCAGTTGAGGAATTTCAAGGAAGATTTCCACAAGTCAACTTTCCGCATGAGGTATTTCCACTATGAGCTCATAATTGTGTTATTTTGTCGATGAACATCCCCATGCAGTGCTCATGAGTTTGATGAATGGGGTATTCAAGACATTTTTAGATCTCTTTGTACTCATATTCCTTGATGAAATCCTTATCTACTCACACACACATGAGGATTCGGAGGAGAACCTTTGTCAAGTTCTACAGTGTCTTCGTGAGAAGATGATTTTGGGAACACGGAGAAATGTGCATTATTTCATTCAAAGGTGCAATATTTGGTCACATCAATTTCTTGGGAAGGTATCACAATCAAACCTTCCAAGATTAGAGCCATATGGATTAGCCATTTCCCAACAATGTGATTGAGGTGCGCAGATTTCATTGGGTTGGCGAGGATACTATAGGAGATTTTTTTAGGACTTCTCTCATGTTGCACACCCCATCACTTCCATTTAACGGAAAGGGAAGAAGTTTATCTGGTAAGATAAATGTGATAAGGCCTTCGAGGATACTTGAAGGAATGACTTACGATATCACTTATTATTGTAGTATCGGACCCTCAGGATGAGTTCTTCATTTGTACAGATGCTTCTTTGGTAGGGTTAGGAGGTGTGTTGATGTAGGAGGGTCATGTTGTAGCTTTCTATTCTCATAAATTAAAGGATTAATATCTCAATTATCCTACTCATGACTTTGATCTTATGAATTTTTTTCATGCCTTAGTTTGATGGAGACACTTCCTTATTAACTTGATAATTATACTAAGGAATGATCACTTGTATCTTTGCCACCTCTTCACACAACCCAATCTCAATGCTCATCAGTGGAATTGAATGGAGTTTCTTTGTGAGTAAAATATGGAAATAGAGAATTTGAAGGAGAAGTAAAATGTTATTACGAGAATCCTTAAGTAGATGGAGACATTTTCTTATGGGTTCTTCGGTGAGTATAGATTTGTAGAGAAGGATTTTGCAGCAGCTTCCTCATGACAACTTCTACATTGAAGCTAGATCATAGATTCAGTCTTAAAGGCTTCTTGAGGGAAAGTTTAATGGATTATCATTAGAGGCAGATGGTATTTTAAAATATAGAGGCCGGATATATGTTCCTAGAGATGGAGGATTGATATAAGATATATTTACAGAGGCTCACCATGCACCTTATTCAACCCATCTAGGGGTGAAAAACATGCACACCACCTTGAGACAACTTTGCCATTGGATAGCTCTTCAGAGAGATGTAGCTAAATTTTTGTCTCTCTATTTATAGTGTTAGAGGGTGAAAGCTAAGCATTAGCATCTAGCTAGCCTTCTCCACACACATGCCATACCGGAGTGAAAATGGGACACCATTCTATGGATTTCATTGTAGGAATACCGACGTCGAGATACCACCACGAAGCCATCATGATCACAATGGATAAATTGATGAAAGTGGCTCATTTTTATCTGATGAAGACCACCTATACAACTAGTGTAGTAGCACATATATACCTTGATGACATTTTCAGATTGCACGGGATTCTATAGAAGATCATTTTTATGAGTATCAACTTTAGTACAACCTATCATGAGAAGGGTCTTGGTACACTTATACACTTCTCAATTATTGACTTCCATGTAGCAAGTTCTTAGTACGGGTTTCAACTTCATTACAACCTATCATCAATAGATAGATGGAAAGACAAAGAGGGTAAATCAGATCTTAGAGGATATTTTGCGGAGCTATCTCATAGATGACCAGTCTAGGTAGGAGGAGTGCCTTTATTTGGTGGATTTTTCCTACAACAATAGTTTTAAGAGTTTAATTAGCATGGATCCTTTTCAGTATCATTGTATGGTAGAGATTTTAGGACACCTTTAAGTTAGGATAAATTAGAGGACACGGTTTCTATTGGGTCATCTTTGGCAGTGGGATATGTAGTAGGAGGTCATGTTTGATTCAACAAAGGCTTCGAAGGATCATGATAGGTAGAATAATTATATAGATCGAGGAGGATAGATTGTAGTTTTGAGGTGGGCACAAAGGTATTTATTTATGTTAGGTTTCATAAGATTCCTATCCTTTATGGGAAAGGATATAAGTTAGCTCATATATTTGTGGGTCCCTTCGAGATCTTGGAGCGTATCGGTCCCTAGGCCTATCATCTAGCATTGCCACTCAACTTGTCTTATGTGCATGATGTATTTAATGTATCTGTACTTAGGATATATATTCCAGATCCCTCTCATGTTTTGGATTCGGCTGCATTAAAGGTGCACGAGTAGGGGAAAGTGTTAGAGGATCCCGCGCACATCATAAAGTGCAATACCCTATGCCTTTAAGGCCACGATATTGACCAGGTGTGGGTCTAGTGGGATAGGTATGACGATACTGCAGCCACTTGGGAGGATGCCACTATTTTGTGAGCTCATTTTCCTCATCTATTCAAGTGACTTATAGGAGGAAGTCGAGTCTAAGGGGAGGGGCATGTAGTGCCCACTCCTCTTCGACACTATTTCATCTCGATGTTAATACTATTGGAATGATATTAAAACATTTTTATTATGATACATTGATCAATAGATGATATATTTCTATTATATTTGGACTATTGACTTTATGATGTTTACGTTTTATTATGATACGCTAGAGAGTGATGTTAGACAATTCGATATATGTTCTTTTTCATGATATGGATTTTATACTAACATGTTATGTTTTGGAATGTTTTTATCATAATCATAATCTCATGGAGGTTAGGGTTAGATATTTATATATTGATGGATAATATAATTTGCTAATGTCGAATGATGGATATTGATTTTATATGTATATTGTCTCGATGTTGTTAATACGAACGAAAGGCTAGAGAGGTATTTTTATTGTGTGCAGGACTTTTATCACATACATCGAAGGGGATAGGGGACCAACCATAGAAGGATTTCGAGTGTTCAGCAACGAGGCCAAATTTGAAAACTTGTGTAATGTTGTTTAGTGTGGTGTTTTGCATGTTTTGTTCGAGGTCTCCCATGGGGGTTGAATTCACATATATGTCCACGGTGTCAATTGTGTTCCATTTTTCTAATTCTTATATATTCTTTATTCATGTTTTATGTATTTAAAATTTAAAATTCTTGTCACTTTATTAGCATGTGTAAATATGTCTTAATTAAGATAAACTTCTTCTTATTGGGTTAACTAAATTAGGGATGTGACAAATAGTTATGATGAGATTTGGTGGTCCTTTTTGTAAGTAAAATTTATGTTGATTTGTAAGTGTTTTACTCCACCCCAACTTCAAAATTCGGATTTTGACTTGGGGGCATTTTTGGAGGCTTGTGGGACAAGCAAGGCTTGTCCCATGCCTCTTAAATTTACCCAAAACCCTACCTATGGGTTGGAAATCTTATTTTTGACTTCTTTGTCCATTTTTTAGTGTAAAAGAATGAAAATTATTGCAATTTCTTTCTACCCCAATTTATTATGTCCCTTGAAAGCATGTTTTGGAAGTTTTGAGCCATTTAGGTTGTCATAGTCCTTGGATATGCATTGATTTTCTTGGTATTGGTGTGTTGAGTTGAGTGTGGGGATGGATGAATGATGAAGTGGCATACTACATGGATCCGCGTCATCATCATCACATTCCATTTCTATTTATTGGCATATTTTTGTTGGAATGGGGTTACTTGTTCTTTTCTCTTCTTGTGCACTTTTGAGAATTGGAGCATTTTAGAGTGCTTGGAAATTACTTGGATTGGATTTGAGGAGGATTTTGGAATTTTATTGGAACTTGATGGATAGGTAGGATCTCCACCTTTTCATTATGTTATTTTACTTATTTGTATGCAATTTTGTGTTTCTAAAATTATTTGTTTTGTCTTGTGAAGATGTTTGTGTGTTGGTTGGGTAGTAGACCTTAGTTGGATGTGGGAGAAGGGTTATGGGACCATTGGGGAGGGAAAAGGGAGTTTTTGTGAGGCATGCATTTGGTGGGAGTTTGAATGGGAGTCTTACCTATGGGGAGTGAAAAGGAAATCATGGTTTTGTTGCATGTTTGCAAGGGAGAGATAAGAATTTTGTGTGATTATTTTGTGCACTTGGAGGCTTAGGGGTAAGACTCCCACTTCACTGGGAGGCATAAGGTGGTGGTTTCCCATAACCCTTGATCTCTTTGGTTTTATCTTCAAACCTTTATAATGTTGTGAATGTACAATTTTTTTGGATATGTTATCTTTGTTGAGTTGAATTTCTTGTATGTATGTTTCTTGTGAAGCCACTTTGTTAGAAGTCGTCATTATTGCTCAATGCTCCTCATGGTTATTTGGATGGGGCTTAGGGAAAATTAAGGGAATGGCTTCCCCTTTTAATGTATTTAAGGTTTCGTGGAGGTTGTTGCATACTTCCCTTCCTTGTTTTATGATCCAATTTTCAAGTTGAAGAAAGCTAGAGAAGATTTGCATATTGAAAACTTGTAATTTGGCCTTATGGAAAGCCATTTTGTTGTATATTATTAAAATTTATACTTCCCACTTGAGTGGATAATTGTAAGTTGTAAATCTTGGGAGAAATTTTTGTTATACTTGAAAATTCTTTGATCTTGTGAACTTGTCTTTAAGAGTGCTTGTTCAATATACTTATATTTTCAAATGTGTTGGTTTTGTGAAAAGAAGTTACAAATTTTTACTTGTGAAAGGTTGAATATAGTTGAAAGGTATATTTTTTAACTTAAGTATAGTGATATACTTTCCTTGAAATGGATTTATAATTTTTTTTGTAACTTAAGTAGTTTAAAACATTGTTAAAATCAAATGTGATATACTTTCCTTTACCTAAAAATTTTTATATATTATAAAGTTTGATAGGATTCATTTTAAAAGAAATAATTATCTTGTTGGTTTATATTTTCTTTGTGAGATGGAATGGATATTTTATTTTCCTTTAAATAAAGTAAGTTGAAGTATTTTTACTATAAATGTATTACTAAACTAGTTGAAGGAAATGTTAGTTAAAACTATAATATGGAATTAAAGCATTTTCTTTTTGTAACGCCTAGTAAGACACACACAAAAACAATACTCAAAACTCGGATATATTTTTTTACTTAGATTTTACATGTCAAAAAGGTGACTAGAAGGGGCTATGACCAACTCTCAATAAGCTTGACACAACATTGACCACATATGCAACAAGGAAAAATACAACACCCAACATGAACAATTCAATTTTATTTTCGACAAGGCACAACGTAAAAGTCCAACCACAATACATAGTTACAGTTCAGGACATCCCACAGTGTAAAATATTTTAAGGTTATGTATTTACCAGAAACATCTTTCAAGACCTGACTTTACGATCAAGGAGATTCATGTTTTGATTTGAGAAATTCTTCTTACAAAAGTGAACTTCTTTCTTTTATACTTTTGACTAATTATCTTAAGATCAAGTTTTCAAAAAGAGGACCCTCTATAATATGTCAATAACTTACTTAATTCATTGATTTATAAAAGACATTTTCCATTCCTCACAAGGTTAATTAATCATACTCAAGCCACTGAAACTTGTTCCACACCTCCATTGCACAGGTGACAAGCACAAGCTCCGATTGAGGGAAAGTACCATTTTAGGTTTGGAACAATAATCTTCTTTATGGAAGGATACAAAATTTAACATTACTTAAGAAAGATTAAAATGAACCAAGGCAAGGGTTAAGGGAAACATGTCAAAAGAATTCAGCTTCAGGGTCTCATTGGTTATTAACCAGTCTTTTATTGAGGCTAAGAATTTATCAAGATTGGTTAAAAGCTTCATTTAGACTTTTCTTGATTAATTTTGACAAAGGAAAAAAATTTACATTTCAAATGGTTGAGATAGATTGAAGGGTTTCTTAATCAATTTCCCTCCTACTTATATAACCTTATTATCTTCCAAAAACTAATCATTGATTTCACCTTAAGATCATTTAAGAATTCACCATAAAAGGATAATGTTGATTAGTTTAGCTTGGGGAAAACAAGGTATATATATTTTTATTACAAAAGATAGTTTCCTCTTTGATCGCTTAAGGGATCAAATGTTATCAAGTAGATCACATCTACATTAATTTATTCGTATACATATTTTATTTTAACTTTTATAAGGATTATCCAACCATAACCATACAGTAATCAACTTTTATATTTTCCACGATAACATAAAGAGAAAAAGTTTCAATCGTTACAAAAACATTTCAATAGGCATTGGTTTTCTTCCAAATTTCCCACATAACCCATTCCAAAGTTTTACAACATAAAAGTATTCGTAAATAAGATATTCAAAACAAAGTTTGATGCAATATTCTACAAGTATTTTCCTCATCTACTATCATAATCCTTATGTAATAATTAATAACTGAGTCATTTCAAGAGAACTGATAAAGATAAGACTACAAAAAGCAACAATAAGCTACTATCTAACAATATCAAGAAAGGAAAAATTTTATTCCAAGAATTGGATCGAAGCTCTAAATACTAACAACCCCTTAAGTTAATTAAAATTTCCACCATGCCAATACAAGAAGAAATCCTTATACTTCAGTTATGTACATTGTCTCAAAAGCAATGAAAATTTAACAATCATTTGAGAAGGGACCATTGGCCTGATAAGTTAGAAACAATAGTCTAGTGTAACGGGGTTTCCATTGAATAAACAATTAGGTTATAAGATTGAGAACTGATATTCAAACAAACAATCTAAAATCATCAAAAGGTACCAAAAGCACAAGCTACAATACTAAATTTATGAAACGAAAAATTGAACAATTAATCCAAGAGGAAACATGGGATTCAAAGGTTAACACGAAAGGTCGAGTGTATTAAAATTTTAATCATGTAATCATATAGATTATATGATGGAAATATAATACACGACCACCACTCAACATTTTTTAAAAGGGAAGGCAAATAATACTATTTTCTCTATTGAATCCAAGGAATTTAAAAATCATTCAAGAAGAGGCCACTGCGCTTATAGGATAATAACGACAAACAATAGTAAAATATATTTCTATCATACAAGTTAACATTTTAAACATCAATCCAAGTTTTACCACACTAGGGATTTCCAAACCTTCTCTATAATCCTATAGTTTTGGTTTAAATCAAGTGGATCATCCCTTTCCATCACAATTTCTTATAAATTTCCCCTCGTTAACATATTCAAACCATTCTAAAAATAAAATTTCATTTATATGTATCACCAATAGTCATTAACTTAGCATCAACTTCAAATATAAATCAACAATGCATCTATATATAAATACCCCCAAATATCCCTAATGATCTTAACAGATCTATCATAAGTCAACAAGATATCAACATACATACGTCATCCAAATGCCAATGAAAATCAGTGAGATGCACAATCATATATATACCACCCAGAGTCATCACGAGATAGAATTAAGAAAAAGTAGTTCTAACTCCTCCAAATCAGCATTATGATTAGATTCAGAAACACTATGGCTACCCCTATGAGTAGTACCAGGAAAATTTTGGCTATGGAACCTACCAAGAGGGATATACATGAAATGAAATCAACTACATGAAGAATGCTGATTTACAGGAGAAGATTCAAAAATGGAGGCACACATGGTATAATCAAGGGCCACAAATCAGATGAAAGTGTTCAAAATTGGATATAGGGAACCTTGTCCTTGGGTCGGCCATATGCCAAGATATTTCATCCTATAAGAGAAGATTTATTTCATGGTTGAGATACTATCTCAGCTTACGCAAAGGATTAAGGAGATAGAGGCCTACGAACTTGGTGTCAGGGAGCTTTATCAATGGGTAAGTCTTGCACCATCATCTAGTGATTTCCTCTCCATTCCCCAAGAAGCACCATATCAAACTGGGCTTCAATTTCCAAGCTTCCCATCTACTTCCCTTAGTGTTGATTTCCCTTCTCCATCTTCTAGTCTCCTATCCCATCTCATTTCCTCTATCATTTTAGATTCCAAATCCAAATCCTCTCCACAAGAGCCAAATTCAATACCTTCCCTTCCACCACTGATAAAAAACAACTAATGGAGACCCCATCCACTGCTCCTCCTTTTTTCCTAAGTCCTTGTTAGGGAGAGACTCCAAAAATCAGTCAAGGAGAGTAATAAGAAGAAGATCCAGCCAAAGAAGAGATGTGATGAGGCCATAAATTAGCCATAAATTACCATTATTTTGTCCTTCTAAGTTACCTTTGAATGTGGATTTAAATGAAATCTATGAACTTATAGTTTGCTTAAGATAGAATATAGGCTATACATCTTGTTCATTCTTTGGAAATCTTTTGTTATCTATTTTGTTGACTAATCATATTGATTATTTGGGAAAATATGCAAACTCTTATGTATGCAAGACATAAAGGAAAGATAATTCTAGTATTAAGAAAAGTGTAATTGATCATGAATGGTATATCTCAACTCAAATCTGATTTCATATTCAAATTCTTCTCAAACAATTACGCAAGTTCAAAAAAGAATCATCTCAATCCAAGATCATATATGCAAAAGTTATAGTTGTTTTATGTTAACTCCAAAACTTGCAGGCTTAGTTCCAAAACTCGTAGGCTTAGTTCTAGAACTCACAAGATTAGTTTTGGAACTCATAGAGTTAGTTCTGGAACTTGCGGTCTTAGTTCGGAACTAAGCAAATTTTGACAGCTTTTGAGGAATTGGAAAAGATCGAGAGAATCTAATGGAAAATCTGATAGAGGTTTTTTTCATAGTGATGTGATTAACAAAATCCTCATTTATATTTGCTAGAGTTATTACAAATAAAGAGGGATATAAATTTTAGTGAGTTGTAGTCCTGGGGAAAAGTGTATGAGACAAGCACTAAAAGTTCCATAAACAGAAACAGAAAAGCCAAATGGAAAATTTGAGAGAATTTTTGTTCATATAAATATGTTTAACAACAAAATCATTCATATTTGCTAAAAATTTTATCAATAAAGAGAGATCTAACTTTTAGTGAGCTGCAGTTTGAGGAAAAGTGTATCAGACGAGCGCTAAACGTTCCATAAACAGAAAAAAAAGTCAAATATAATATATGAGAGAGGTTTTTGTTCATAGAAATGTGTTTAACAAAAACCTCATTTATATTTACAACAGTTTTACCAATGAAGATAAATCTAAATTTTAGTGAACTACGGTCTAAGGAAAAAGCATATCGCATAAAGCGTCAAAACTTCCACAATCAAAAACAACAAAGTTAAATGGAAAATCCGAGAAAGGTAATTGGTGAAAATCATATTTTGAGGAAAATTCTCCTTCCAATAATGTAGAGCAATAAAATCAATAAGATTATTGTTACCGAAAAGAAAGGAGAAGATTTAGGAGGAAATCTTCCTAATATATGTGAGATGAGACTTTGACTCCAATAATCTATCTCTCTCCATATTTTGTGGAGATGGAGATCTTATTTTTAGGATTGGAATAAAGATAAGATCAGATTGTATTTCCTAAAATAAGGAGTTGGTTGGATGCATGAATTATAAATGCAACCTTCCACACTGAGATATGTAATGCTTTTCTCCCAAGAAATAAAGATATGTTCTTTCCTCTCAAATATTATGTAGTTTTAAGATCTCAGAAGTATGATTTAAATCCTCTTCCAAGGAATGAGATGGCCACTCATTCTAAGGAAGATGGATCTGTGTATTTATTTTTATGTTTATTCATTTTTCTGTAATTCATTTTGTTGTATTGTTTTTATCCTTGTATTGTGAAAATGCAGTCTATTGTGAACTTGTAGGTGTTTTGTTCAATTATGTTTATTTCTAATTCAAAAATTTTAATTTATGCAAGTGTGACTTTAAATTTATGTAATTGTGACTTTCTATTCAAGCAAGTGTGTTTCTTTCATGCAAACATTATTTCTGCATGTGTGCCTTTCAATTTCTACAAGTGTGATTTATTTTCTACAAGTTTGGTTTGTGTTTAAAGGAGTTGATTTCTAATATTTTCTTCTCATAATGCATACAACCTTCAGACACCAACCCAGATTGACATTATTAATGACGAGGATCGACAACCCTCATCAAGATGATTAGAAGCTTGGTGAGCTTGGCTCTTAGATTCAAAATTGAAAACATTCCCTTATTGGTTAAGCCTATGGAGGATGCTGAGGTCAAGCCACAAGTGGTGGAAGCTTCAGCTACAACATAAGCGTGGGAAGAAGGAGTTACTTTAAATCCAAAAGAAGAGGAGTACATTTCAGCTGCGGAGGAGAACCATGCAGTTTCAAAGGCTCCAAGTGTGGAGCAGGCCACAAAAGAACCTTCAGTTCTTCTTTCCACTTCATCCTCTTCAAGATCTAATGTCTAAGAATAGTTTGAGATTTCAAAATTCATGTTTGAAAATGTTGGAAACCATGGTGAGAAAATCATAGATCCGAAGGACACCATGGAAGAGGACGAGCACACATAGCAAGATAATGAGGAGGCAAATTGTCTATTAGACTTGGAGGATTGATTTGATGACAAGGATCCCATGGAGATCACATCATTTTATCCTCCATCGTCCACCTTCCAAGCACATGATTCCACTTGCTATGGAGGAAAGCATCAAAGG
The DNA here is from genome assembly GCA_018340775.1 of Taxus wallichiana var. yunnanensis. Taxonomy (NCBI): domain Eukaryota; kingdom Viridiplantae; phylum Streptophyta; class Pinopsida; order Cupressales; family Taxaceae; genus Taxus; species Taxus wallichiana. The sequence goes on along the minus strand of CM031237.1, from coordinate 790,479,094 downwards.
ACAAAATATTGTGTCTTGTAGCGGGCCTCTAGAACTAAGGTTGGTGGATCATAATTTCCATGTTCTTCTCATGTGGAGGAAGGAAAAGAGCATGAAGATACCATCTCTTCCATTCCATTCATCTAGGAAGGTCTAAAGAATACTGCATTCTTATAGTTGAAATTTAGAGTAATGAGCACATTCAAGGGACTAGACGTGTGTCGTATCGTACTTGGATTCATTGGATCCAAGAGAGTTTCCATTGGTCATGCTCATTTCAGAGCATGAGGTTGAGCTATAAAGCACCAAAGATCAACATTAGCATTTCCCGGATCAAAGCAAAAACAACTCCAAGAGGTGTACATTTTGTTTTTGACACTTTGAGGAGGGCAAAACACCATCTGCGAGGTAGTTTTTTTTTCTCATTTCCAACCATGTTCAGTGCCAAATAAACTACATGGTTACAATTTGTGAGGAAGGGGAGCTACTTCTCCCTTCTTTGTTAGAGTTAGTGTAGGAGTAGGAGTCGGTTTTTTTCCAGCAAAATAAGTGGTTTTGTACACTCTGCATATCCCACTTGAGATATGTATGATTTTTAGTTTAATACACATCAGTGATGATTTTTTGTTCCAAGGTTATATCAATATGTGGATTCAATGTACCTACGAGTGAATATTGTAATAGTCCATTCTCTAGGACAAGATCAGTATCGGGATCTCATTCGTGACTCCATGCCCAATGGATACTTCCAAGGATACTAGTCTCTTCACCTAGCAGGTAGATTTCACTGTGAGTCACCAAATTGTTATCCCAAATTTCCCCCTAAAAAAATTGAACAAACATGACCCCACATAAAAGAAAATTGGAAGGGTCATTTCAGGTCATGTGAGTCCACATTCTAAATCTAACAATGAAGGGAAAGGTCGACAAAGAGGGCCAACAGCGTGAAAGGATATTAGACCACACATGAGAAAAATGGAGAAACGTAGTGTTCACTTGCGCTTGAATTGGCTATGTATAAGAGAGCCAAAGCAGAAGATGCCACATGTCTCTTCAATGTAACTTCAAAGGTAAATAAAAAAGTAGGTCTCCAAGCGAGCATGTAGCCTCCACGTGTCAGGGTCCGAGAAAGGCAGCATGAACGAATCAACTAACCTATAGCGGTGGTCAGTGGAAGCCTCCATGCATCCAATTGGTGCATCTACAAAGGTCAAGCCCAAAAGGAGGTCCCAACAAGCGTCCATCCCACCACGTGTCTCAATGGTGCACGTCCAGAGGTGAGGTCCAAACAGGGTCTCCAAATGTGTGCAAAGCTTCCATGTGTCTAAGATTTGGCGAGTTCCTCCTAAATGGGTAGACAAGGGACAGAGCCACTATTTAAATCATTAAGTATAAGAGGGTCAAATGTAAAGCCTCCACGTGCCTCATCGCTGTAACTTTAGTAGTGAGACCCAAAGAACAGTCCTTAAAATAACATGAAGCTTCCACATGTCCCGAGTCCGAAAAGGAGATAGATTTAGGAGTTGAAAAGTCTTAGGGAAGAGGAAGCCTCCATGTGTCCAATCGAGCACCTCGAAGGTCGAGGTCCAAATAGGATCTCCAAATGAGCAGGAGGCCTCCACATGTCCAGGTTCGGACATATGGCCTTGCCAAACAAAAGGGAATTAGGAAGAACATGAGGAAGGTAGAGAAAATTCGTGGAAGGTGCCACATGCCTCATTGGTGTAATTTCAAAGGTGTGGTCCGAGGAAAGACCCTAAAGTAGAGCAAGCCCTCCATGTGGATAGGAGTCCAAATGGGGGCAAAGTCAGCCATTTAATCGACTAAGTATAAGAGAGTCAACGGAATCCTCCACGTGCCTCATCAACACAATTTCAAAGGCGTGACCCAAAGAAAAACTCCCAAATGAGCATGGGCTTTCCATGTTGTTAGAGTAAAAAGAAGATAGAGTTGGTCATTGAAGAGTCTAGGACCGATGAAAGGAACCACGCATCGCCTTCAGCGCTCTTTTAGGGGGTGAATCCGAAAATCAGGTCCTAAACATGCGCTAGTCCTCCACGTGTCTCGGGTTAGGCATAGTGTCTCTACCAACAAAAGGGACTTAGGTAGAATATAAAGGAAATAGAGTAGGCCCACAGATGATGCCACGTGTTAGTTTGGCACCACTTCAAGAGTGAAAGGAGGTAGCAAAATCTTAAGAATGCATGGGGCTCCATGTAGATCTCACAGGATATACCCCAAACCTGAAGTGCCTTCAGATGGCCATATCTTTCGATGAGAATATCGATTCAGGTGAGAAAGGACATTTTGGAAAGTGATTGGTGTCGACTTCTCACCCACCACCATCATGTTTTAGTTTTCCATTTCGAGGTCATCAAGTCTCTCACCTACTCGCCATAATGAAATAATAGACCTCCGCTTCTTGCCTTCAAAGAAGGAACAACACATGAAGGTACGGACTCTATCGGGGAACCCATCATTGTTGTAGGAAAATTTTAATACTTCGAGGTGGTTGGAGTATGTGGATTCAATTCTCTTCTAGGGGTGGTTGAAGCGGCATTCAAACTTTCCCTCTCTCCTTCTCTCATTCTTTCTATATATTGTAAAGGAGAGGCATATTTATAAAGGTTGGTCATTGTTTCTCTTCTCCCCCTCTCTCTTTCTCCCCATGGGTTGAATGTGGAGCTTAAGCCTCTTCCCATGGCTCTGTAATGGCATTTTCTTGCCTCCTTCTCACCGATGATGTATCTTGTGTCAACTCATGGAGAAATAAAATCTATTGTGTGATACATTTTGTCCATCCTTCCTTATTTTATTGTCTCTTCTTTCCTCTCATCATTGCAAGGTATATTGTGCATACTTCTTATGTCTATTACAGGTTTTGAGAGATGTGCTTAATGGATTCAAGTGGTGTTCTATGTGAACTCTATCTTTGGTTTGTGATGCATCTGTCCATCCTCTCCATTGCTCACCTCTCTCCATTTCAAGCAGTTGGATTTGTGATCAGCCACTTCCTTTTCTGGTGTATCACCACTTTAGTGTAGGTTCTATTTCCATGCATTTTCTCTCTCTCCTGTCTCCTTGGAAGGTTAGATTAGGATTAGATAGTTTACCTGCACTAGAGTATCTTGTGGCAGGTAGGTTAGGAAGAAGAAGTTGGCTTTCTCCACACGGTCATCTCAAGTTTGCAAGTCACACATCTTGAGAGATGGTCCAATGTTATTTAGTCACACTAGATTCCCCACTCAGATCTAAGGCCATTCGGGTGGTGTTGTGATTTTGCATCAACAATTTTGGCATGCCCGGTGGGAGATTGAGGTTAGATTTTCTCATCTTTCCAAGGTGTATCATTATCAAACAACAAATCTTAAGGCACTTTATGACCACATCAACAGTTTTGGCACACCTGGTGGGAAAGATTGAAGATATTTACATCTTCATCTCAACAGGTTTTATCTGTTATTATTGCTGAGATATAGCCTTTGGAGGAATTTTTAGCACATCCGCGACTCCATCTGGTGAACAACCCACATCTTTGAGGTTCTACACCTTCTTCCCATCCATTTCCACCCACTATTCCTTCCACATCTTTCATCTTCTATCATTCATGAAGTTATGCAATCATGACTTCATTTCCCTCTTGGAACTCACACTTGTAGCAACAACAATGCAATCCACCTCCAATGTATTTCATGACTCCTCCAGATCAGCATTATGATCAGATTCAGAATCACTATGGCTACCCCTATGAGAAATACCAAGATCAGTTTGGCTATGGAACCTGCCAAGAGGATATGTATGTAGTGAAATCAAATACATGGAGAATGTTGATTTACAGGATAATATTCAAAAAATGGAGGCACACATGGTACAATCAAAGGCCACAACTCGAGAGAAAGCGTTTAGAATTTTCTATAGGGAACCTTGTCCATGGGTTGGCCCTATGAAAAGACATTTTAGCTAGAAAGAGAAGCTTGATTTCATGGCTGAGATACTACCTCGGCTTGCGCAGTGAACCTTGGATATAGAGGCCTATAAACTTTGTGTTAGGGAGCCTTATCAAAGGGTAAGTCATGCAACATCGTCTAGTGATTTCCTCTCCATTCCCCAAGTAGCACCATCTCAACCTAGGCTTCAATTTCCAAGCTTCCCATCTACTACCCCAAGTGTTGATTTCCCTTCTCCATCTTCTACTCTCCCATACCGTCTCAATTCCTCTACCCCTTTCCCTTCCAAATCCAAATCCCCTCAATAAGAGCCAAAGGAAATACTTTCCCTCCACCACCGATAAAGAAATAGCTAGTGGAGACCCCACCCACCACTCCTCCAGGCTTTCCCAAGTCCATGTCGGGAGAGACTCCAAAAACTAGTCAAGAGAGCAACAAGAAGAAGAGCCATCCAAAGAAAATATGAGTAGAAGCTTGGTGATCTTGGATCTTAGATTCAAAATTGAAAATATTCCCTTATTGGTTAAGCCTATGGAGGATGCTGAGGTCAAGCCACAAGTGGTGGAAGCTTCAACTACAACACAAGTTTGGGAAGAAGGAGCTACTCCAAATTTAAAAGAAGAGAAGTACATTCCAGCTGTGGAGGAGAACCATGTAGTTTAAGAGGTTCCAAGTACGGATCGGCCACGAGAATAACCTTTAGTTATTCCTCCCACTTCATCCCCTTCAAGCTCTAATATCGAAGAAGACTTTGATCTTTCAAACTTCATCTTTGAAGATAAGGGAAACCATGGTGAGAAAATCATAGATCCAAAGGACACCATAGAGGAGGTCGAGCACACGCAATAGGACAACGAGGAGGTAAATTATCTGTCAGACTTGGAGGATTGCTTCGATGGTAAGGAGCCCGTGGAGATCACATCATTTTCTCCTCCATCATTTTACTTCCAAGCACATTATTCCATTTCCATGGAGGAGAGCATATAAGGACAACATCCTGTGTCAAGTAATGCACCCTCTGAACCAAGGTTGGAGGATCATAATATTCCATGTTCTTCTTAGGAGGAGGAAGGAAAATAGCACGAAGATACCATCTCTTCCACACCATTCATCGGGAAGGTCCAAAACAAGACTCCATTCTTAGATTTGAAATTGAGAGTAATGGGAACATTCAAGGACCATACCATGCCCAATCGTGTACTTGTCTTCATTGGATCCAAGAGAGTTGTCACCGTCATACTCATTTTAGAGCATGAGGTTGAGCTACAAAGCACAAAAGGTCAAGTAATAATGCCTCCTAGATCCAAGTGTAAAACAACTCCGGGAGGTGTAAATTCTATTTTTGACACTTTGAGATTTGAGGGTGAAACACCATATGCGAGGTGGTTTTTTACTCTTATTTCTCGAACATGTTCGAGTTCCCAAATCAACTACATGGTCGTAATTTGTGAGGAAGGGGAGTTATTTCTCCCTGTCAGTTATAGGATTTGTTTACATTTTATTTGTTAGGGTTAGTGTAGGAGTAGTTTTTTTTTTAGTAGAATAAGTGCTTTTGTACACGCTGCATATCCCTATTCACATATGTATGATTTTCGGTTGTGTACATAGTAGTTTTGTGGTGATTTTTTTCTCTAGGGTTGTATCACTATGTGGATTCAGTGTACCTCCAGGTGAATATTGTAACATTCCATTTTCTAGGACAACATCAATACCGGATCTCATTCGTGACTCACTTCCCAATGGATACTTCCAAGGCTACTGGTCTCTTCATCTAGTAGGCGGATGTCCCTGAGTCACCGAATTGTTATCTAAATTTCCCACCAAAAAAATTGATCAAACACGACCCCGCACAAAATAAAATCGGAAGGGTCAGTTAAGTCATGTGATCCCACATTCTATATCCAAAAATGAAGGGGAAGGGTTAGAAAAGGAGGCAAAAGGTGTCAAAAGGGATCAAAGTGCACATGAGAAAAATAGAAAGGCATTTTTCTCTTGAGGCCCCGAATCGAATAAGTATAAAGAGAGCCACAAGAAGATGCCATGTGTCTCTTTGGCGCAACTCAAAGGTAAATCCAAAAATGGGTCTCCAAGTGAGTACGGAGCCTCCATGTGTCTAGGATCCGAGAAAAGTAGAAGGCCCAAATTGGATAAGGTATAGAAGGGTCACAGAAGCCTCCACATGTATAATCGATGCATCTCAAAGGTCAAGCCCAAAAGGTGGTCCCCAACAAGACATCCCACCATGTGTCTCAATGATGCACATCCAGAGGTCAAGTCCAAATAGGGTCTCCAAATGTGTGTGGAGCTTCCACGTGTCTAAGATCTAATGAGTTTCTCCTAAATGGGTGAAAAAGTAACAGAGCCTGCCATTTGATCGACTAAGTATAAGAGGGTTGATGGAAGCCTCCACGTGCCTCATCGGTGCAACTTTAGAAGTGAGACCAAAGGGACAGTCCCTAAATGAGTGCGAAGCTTCCACATGTCCCAAGTCTAAAAAGGAGACAGAGTCGGTAGTCGAAAAGTATTAGCGAAGTGGAAGCCTCCATGTGTCTAATCGGAGAACCTCTAAAGGTCAGGTCCAAACAGGGTCTCCAAATGAGCAGGAAGCCTCCACATGTCTAGGGTCAGATATATGGCCTTGCCAAACAAAAGGGACTTAGATAGAACACAAGGAAGGTATAGTAGAGCCATGGAAGGTGCCACTTGCCTCATCAGTGAAATTTCAAAGGCGCGATCTAAGGAAATACTCGAACTAGTGCCATTCCTCCACATGGCCGGGGTCCAAATGGGGTAGAGCCGACCATTTAATCGACTAAGTATAAGAGAGTCGAAAAATCCTCCATGTTCCTCATCGCGTAATTTTTAAGGCGTGACCAAAATAAAAATTTCCAAATGAGCGCAAGCTCACCACGTGGTTAGAGTCAAAAAGAAGACAGAGTCATCTATTAAAGAGTCCAGACCAAAGAAAGAGCCATGCGTCGCTCGGTGCTCTTTCGGGGTGAATCCAAAAAGCAGTCCCAAATGTGTGCCGATCCTCCACATGTCTCGGGTCAAGCATAGTGTCTCTACCAACAAAAGGGGCTTAGGTAGAATACAAAGGAAATAGAGAAGGCCCGTAGATAATGCCACGTGTCAGTTCAGCACCACTTCAGGAGTGAAAGGAGGCAGTAAAATCTTAAGAATACGTGGGGCTCCATGTAGATCTCGCAAGGATAGACCCCAAACTCAAAGCCTTTAGACGGCCATATATTTTGACAGGAAGATCAGATTCGGGCAAGAAGGGATGTTTTGGAAATATCTCGGCATCATCTTCTCACCCACCACCATCATGTTTTAGTCCTCCATTTTGAGGTTGTCAATTCTCTCACCTACCACCATAATGAAGGACGACGTCCTTCTTTCCCAGAAAGCAACAACACGTGAAGGCATGGACTCTATCAAGGAACCCATCATTGTTGTAGGTGAATTTCAATGCTTCTGGGGTGGTTTGAGTAGGTGGATTCAATGCTCTTCCAGGGGTCATTGAAGTAAGATTCAAACTTTCCCTCTCTCCTTTTCTCATTCTTCTATATATTGTAAAAGAGGGGCATATTTCTAAAGGTTTCTCATTGTTTCTCTTCTGCTCCCTCTCTATTTATCCCCTCGATTGAATGCGGAGCTTAAACATCCTCTCATGGCTCTGTAATGGTGTTGTATTGCCTTGTGCCCACCGATGATGTACTATATGAACTCATGGAGTAATAAAATCTATTTTGTGATGCATTTTGTCCATCCTTCGTTATTTTAGTATCTCTTATTACCTCTCATCATTACAAGGTATACTATGCATACTTCTGATGTCTATTGCATGTTTTGAGAGTTGTGTTTAATGGGTTTGAAGTGTTGTTCTATGTGAAATCTATCTTTGGTCTATGGTGCAACTGTCCATCCTCTCCATTTCTCATCTCTCTCCATTTCAAGTAGTTGGATTTGTGATGAACCAATTCCTTTTCGGTGTATCGTCGTTTTAGTGTAGGTTTTGTTTCCATGCATTGTTCTCTCTCTCCTTGTCTCTTTGGAAGGTTAGATTAGGATTAGATAGTTTACCTGCACTAGAGTAGCTTGTGGCAGGTATTTTAGGAAGAAGAATTTGGCTTTCTCCGGAGGGCCATCTCAAGTTTGTAAGTCCCACAACTTCAGATATGGTCCAATGTTATGCGATCACACCAAATGCCCCACTCAGATCTGAGGCCATTCGGGGGGTGCTATGATTTGGCATCAACATATACCTTAGCATAGATGTACTCCTCCAAGCATAAACCTAACTACTGAAGTCAACCACACATTAGTTTTGTAAACCTGCGGGATGGATTGAATATCAAAGGGGCCATTACTTAGTCGAAGAAAAGAGGACATGGAGGTCTAACAAACCTCGAAAAATTCACCACTCAAGGTTGGGCGATAAAGGAAACATTTGAAATTATGTAATTATTGTCATAACCCAAATTGGGATTAAGTGTCTATACAACTCTGACTCTAGTCTCTCTCCAACTGGATCGAGTTCAATCCAAAGGTTGTCTGCGTAAATTTGTCATAACCCATCGGAATTGTGTTCAACATACTTGGAAGAAAATAAAATATAGATAGTAAGCTCATATGAAGAGCAAGAGGTTTATAGATACAACATGCTTGTTTTCACCACAACATTTACTAGCTATAAACAACTTAATAACCTTATCACTTAATCACATAAATGTAGTTAATAATGGTAGGAGGTCATTTACTTCAACATGAAAATGCAACAACCAATATAGGAGGAGAATAAATCTATGTTATCCACTTCAACATGAACAATGACTAAAGACAAAACAAGAAGATTACAAGAATAATGGAGAGATTTTCCGCAAGGTGTACAAACCCACAACAAAATAAACAAAGACAAACTAAATTCGGGAAAAGAAGGTTCTATTCAATGTAATTTTTAAATTTTAACAATCAGTAGCAATGGTAGGTTTATCTTGCCTATTTCTCTAGCTTCAACAAGTCGCATGGACACCTCACAGACTAGCAACAACACTCTTCAGGTCGAATCTCCTCTCTTCTATTGGCTGGGCACTTGAACTCCATTACCATCCATATTTAGCACATGCATGGAGCTCCATTTTTCAAGTGACATCTAACAGAAAGGGTTGTGGGCTCAAGGACTGCCATGACAACAGTAAAAAAACCAATGGTTTTATTGAAAAAGGCCCAAGAACTTTAAATACATGTTAGGCAGGAGGGTAAAGATAGGCTCCACAACCATGCAAACATCCTCCCAACCAATGTCAAAAGGGAATGATCAAAGCGGGACAAAAAATCCATAGAAGCACAAAAGAAATTATTTTCTATTTAGCTGTAGTCGTAGGAGCCCAAGAGACCATGTATGCAAAATGTGGAGGTGTACACGAGGCCCGCAAACTTATGACAAAAAGATGCCTCAAAGAGATGTGTGCTCAAGGAAATTACCATGATTACAGGGTAAGCACAAAAGGGTTCTAAATTTTTTTTACCCTACTTCACCGAAGCAACCAATATGTGTCTAGACTGATCATCTCGCATTTGCGAAGATCTACAGTCGGGCCAAAATGGTAACTTTGAAAGCAGTATGGTTCCACACGGTGGAAAAGGTGAAAGAGACAAATTCTTAAGGGACAAGAGTGGAATAGCAGGCAAGGGCACGATTAATTCTTAGTAGAAACCACAATTGTTTGAAACAATAGGAAATTAGCATGGAGACGTCTAGATCCCTGCACATGTTATAGTGTTATGAGGCATGATGCCCATAAGAAGAAACACAACTCCCAAATGATCTTCCTCCTAAATAAATCGGCCATTCCTTCTTCTTCTACCGCATACAAAAATAAATAAACATGTAGGAAGAAGTTCTTTCTTAGCAACAATCAATCCATCTTCCAAAGATACATGATCCTAAATAATAAATTTCGAGCCAGGAAGAGGGATGAAGTCCTAGGATGGTAAAAGGTAGATCTTTGACTTTTGACATTAATTCTACTATCCAACAACTCCCAAACCAAAATGTTAACTTGGGTTAGATTAGTTAAGGCTTCAGGATCTCAAAAGATTGCTTATATTCTCATGCAAGAAAAGAGTCACGTCTGAAAGGGACGTTGGGGAGGATTCACCTCACACTCTCACCAACAATAGAAATATTTATCATTGTTTGCGTGACAGGGAAGAAATATGTCCTTATTCCCATCAACCACTTCTCAAAGGAATTAAAGCTCCTTTACTCCCATGGCAGGTCTCCATACCCACCGCAACATTTTCCATAATGCAAATATATGCATTTTAATATTATTTTATTTAATATATGTATATATAAATATTGTTTTACTTGCTAATAAATTTTGTTTTTGTTTAGTAAACTATTTCCATTTATTTATTTTTTCGAGTTAAATAATATTTAATTAATCTATATATCTTGTTTGAATTTGTTTATTGATCTCCTTATTGTTATTATCCAACCAAAACAAAGAAAAGAAAAGAAATAACTAGGGTGGAAGTTAGTGTCCATGGAGGTCCTCAAAGCTTCAGTGAGATAAGATGACTTGGATCCGATACCTCCATGAACATCCAGAAACTAGAGGAGTACGCTCTTGCATCGACAACTAGGTGTGAAGGTGGAATCCACGCTTCATTGATTACGGGCGAAAAAGTGGGGCATTACACTTTCACTATCACTTTGTTTCATAAGTTGTGTAAGTAAACTCACCATTGGCTTAATTTAACATTAGGTAGATTTAACAAAACAAAAATATATTTCTATGTCCACATTTATACTAAAATGTAACTTTAATTACATTAGCTTTAAAAGTTTATTTTTATATTTCCTCTCTATTTGTATCTTAGTCTAATATTGGCCTAAAAAAGAAAATTAAAATAAGGCAATTTTTTCATAATATTACAAATATATTCATATGGTTAATATTTTAATATTATTATTATTATTGTTATTAATAAATAGTTATTAATAATATAAATTATTATTATTTTTATGATTATTATTAATAGTTATTATTATTGTCATTAATTATAATAATAATAATAATATTTATTATTGCTAACAATAAACAAAGTTATTATACATATTCTTTTTATTAAATAAATTTTAATAAAACAAAACCAAGAAAAATTAATTTTGAATCTAAGAGACCTAGCCGCATCCTTGCTTTACGGTAAAGGGGCTCAGAAGGGGTCGCCGACCCTCCCCCACTTGGTTATATTATTAGTTATGGTGGGTGGGGCCAAGACCCCACCAAACTCGAACAATAAAATTTTATTCCCTTCCTTTACGCGGCCTGTTAAACTATGTTACCAGACTCTGTTTTCCCTTCCCGTGGCCATACGTTTTTTTAATATATATTGTTTTGTTAATATATATATATATATATATATATAAGTTTTAATAAATGAATTTTTCTATATATATATATATATATATCCTTCTCTTAGAAGTATATACATACAGAGATGTATATTTATTCAAAATGAGAGTTTCCACAAAAGAAAAGAAATGTAAATACTACAAAAATATAGATCTCTTGGGAAAATGAAGAATACCCAATTTTATAGTTTTGGTTAAATCATTCTTACAACAAATAAATAAAAGAAATTACAAACGAACCCTTGAATATGGTAGATTGGAAATAGGAAATTTTTTTTTTTGGATGGAGTCGGGTTGTGAATATCGATCCCAAGCTTGCCCCTTCTCATCCATGGCTTCCTCCTCTTCCATCTTCCCTTAACCTGCAAAACTAAAAATGAGTGAAATGAGAAAAATAAATGAATAAAATCCTTCCTTAGAGATTTCAGGGTTGATTTGAAATTCCTTCATCCTATGGCCTAAATTAGATTCATCCAATGGCCAAAATTGTCTCCTAAAAATGTTAGGTGATAGTAGGTAAGATCATCATTTGATCACATGGGTCTTTTTGAATGGGGCCACTTGTGTGGTTTGAAAGTTAATTCAAATTTGGTATTTCCTTTTTATTATTTTCTTTTGCAACTTTCAATGTTATTAGGCCATGACCTAGGGGAATTTAATTAAACCCTCTCCTTAATAGTTTAGACCCCTTTATTTTGGAAAATTAAATTAATAACATTGTGTAAATAAAAGGGTTATTTTAGACTTGGAATTTAATTATTAAATTATTGCATGACCTTAGAAACCCTTTGTATTAAATTAATTTAGGATTAATTGAATGAAATATTTTAAACTTAACCATAGATTAAATCCATTCTTTTATTTAATAATATTATTTAAGTAATTTTTTGATAACCATTTGAAACCAAAGGTTAACCTTACCGTCGCTTTTGTTTCCTTTAACAAAAAAATTATTCCATAATTTTTCTATTATAACCTTTGTTTGGTTTTGGGTTTCATGTGCAATTTTTTTGGGTGTTACAATTGCTACATCCGGGCAATTGGCCCGTGTTGTTTTTCGCTAAAAATAACTAATAAACAACCACTTCTTTTGCTCGTTTTATTCTTGGCATATTATTTTATGTTGTTGGGCTTTTTGGGGTAAAATATGGCTTTTGAGCATTGGTGTAGAACAAGATAGTCCCTTTCAAAAACTATTTACCCATATGTAAAAAATGCTTTAAAAAAGAGCCACTGCATTTTAAAATGAACTCAAGTTAGAAAACAAAATTAAATTTCAGTATTTCGATAGCTTTCAATATTTCGACTTATTTTACAATCATTGTGTCTTAATGCTTGCATGACACTACATGAAATAGGGTAAAATATAACAATCTCCCCATTATTGCTAATACCATCGTGACACAATACAAACTCATTCTTCAACAATTATGTCTCTTTAAAACCATTTCTTTTCTACACCAAGTAAACATCATAGTCCTTACTTCCTTAGTCAACAAATTTCCAACATTCACTTTTTCCTTCCATTTATCCAACACCACTCTCTTCTCTTCTCGCTATTTCGTATCAAAATTAAATAACAAATAAATATGCTATGTTCAATTATGTCACTCTAGATTCCTTTCCATATAAATTACACAATTTAGTTACAAAGGTTTACAATGCACCCCATTACATTTAAGTGAGGATTAGTATTCGTAGGTTTATATGTGAGATAGGAATATAGACAAGATTTAACAAATTTTTGTAAGAGATGACTTGTGTTTAATGTATTACATAGAATGTTCAAATGAAAGAATAATTAATTTTCAAATATTCAATCTCCATAAATATCATAATAGAATACGAAAATTTGTGAGAGTTAACTCCATGATAAAATGATTAGAGAAAAGTAAAATAAAAGATTTGGGGGAGATATTAAATCAAATCTACAAGAGAAGAAATAGCCCTCTCAAAATTATGACCAAAGCCACAAATATTTAAGCAATTGGAATTTTCAGGTAAAGAGACAAAATTAAATACAACTATTTCATTTCAAAGAAAAAGGGTTAACTTCTATTTTGTTAGACATTATACAATAACAACCTTGTACAATCATCGTCTTCATATATTCTTCTTGTAAGAGATTATAATATTGCTACGTTTTTTGCATTTTGCTTTATCTATTCAATAATACCCGTCAAAAGCTTGTAAAATATATTAAATTTCCTTCGTGTAGATTCGACACTTAATGTGAACATGTTTGTTACTTAAAATGGATGAACAAGAATGCTTGCCGATGCACTATCTAGGAAAGCAGCTATTTCACCCACAATGATTGGCACATCTTATTTTTGGACTTTTTATTGATTCCATGATTTTAGTTTGGATTCATTCTTTATTCTCAAATTACGTTTGATCTTGTTTTTAATAGCGAGAGAACTACAAAAAGAGAACACTAAAATTTTCACCGCTTATTTGAACGAAAAAAACAAAATCGCGGCAATGAATCAAGCATATGTTATGTCTTGTTATGCCAAGAGGCATTCTCTCTCTCTCTCTCTCTCTCTCTCTCTCACACACACACACACACACACACACACACACACACACACACACACACACATATTGAGTGGAGGAGTCTGATGTCGTGCCCATGAAATTTGAAATTTGTGTCCGTGATATTTTTAAAAAACACTTTACTAATTTAATCTTGTAAATTCTTGGGTGTGGGGAAGTAAATAATTTGATTTGTTAAATTCTTGGGTGTGGGGAAGTAAATAATTTAAAGGTAAAAATACTTTAGTAATTTAATTTTTTAATTTAATTCTTTGGGAAGTTACATAAATTAAATTAAACAGAGAAGTTAAATTCTCAGTGTGAGTAAGTAAATAATTTAAAGGTTAAACAATTTTAAAAATTACATAAGAATATGTAAAAATATTTTATAAATTTAAATAATTACATAAGAATATAGCTTTTAAATTAGATTATATATATTATAATTTTAATTTATAATATATATTATAATTTATATTATATATGTTTTCTAATTTTATAATATTAATTAAACAAAATTAATATTAATAATTAAAAAAATTGCATAAGATATTGAAGACATAAGAATAGGGTCTCGCTTGTAAATAATTACATAAGAATATGTAAAAAAACACTTTAGTAATTTAATTTGTTAATTTAAAAACTATATAGTGAAAAATTTAAAATATTATATTTATAAGGGCCCTCACTTTTAAATAATTACATAAGAATAGGGGTCTCACTTTTAAATAATTACATAAGAATATGACTTTTAAATTAGATTATATATATATATATATATATAATTTTATATTTATAATATATATTAAAATTTATAGTATATATTATCATTTATATTATATATGTTTTCTAATTTCATAATATTAATTAAAATTATTAATACTAATAATTAATAATCAAAAAATAAAATATAATATATAGTAAAATGTATATTACATATTATAAGTGGATACAATCTTTAAAAAATTACATAAGATATTAAAGGTATTTTATATAATATTATATATCAAATCTAATTCACGCCCTCACTTTTAAATAATTACATAAGAATAGGGGTCTTGATTTTAATTTAATTTAGTAATTTAATTTGTTAATTTAAAAAACTATATAGCGAAAAAGAAATATTATACTTATAAGGGCCCTCACTTTTGTTAATAGCGAAAAAAACAATTTAGTAATTTAATTTGTTAATTTAAAAACTATATAGTGAAAAAAAAATATTATACTTATAAGGGCCCTCACTTTTAAATAATTACATAAGAATATAGATTTTAAATTAGATTATATATATTATAATTTTAATTTATAATATATATTAAAATGCCATCATATTTATATCATTTATATTATATATATTTTCTAATTTCATAATATTAATTAAACAAAATTAATACTAATAATTAATAATTAAAATAATAAAATATAATATATATTAAAATGTATATTATATATTATAAGTGGATACACTCTAAAAAAATTACATAAAATATTAAAGGTATTTTATATAATATTATATATCAAATCTAATTCACGCCCTCACTTTTAAATAATTACATAAGAATATGGTCTGGATTTTAAATTATATTATATATATTATAATTATAATTTATAATATATATTAAAATTTATAGTATATATACAAGTACCTTATATTAAGTAAATATAATAAATATTGCATAAGAAAAATTAATTACCTTATATATATTGAGTGGAGGAGTCTAAGAAAAATTAATTACCGGAAATACATATAAATTAAATAGAAAAAGAAATGGGTTAAAATAATTAAATAGGAAAACTATATAGGGGAAAATCTAAAATATTATATTTATAAGGGCCCTAACTTTTAAATAATTACATAAGAATATTATATAGGGAAAAACTAAAATATTATATTTATAGGGACCTCACTTTTAAATAAATAATATAATATACTATAATATAATAAATTATATAATAGAATATCGCTTTCAAATAATTACATTAAAAAATTATATATAGAAAAACCTAAAATATTATATTTATAGGGGCCTCAGTTTTAAATAAATAATATAATATAATATCGCTTTTAAATAATTAACAAAAATTATATAAGGAAAAACCAAAAATAGTTAAAATAGTATATTTATAGGCCCTCACTTCTAAAAAATTATATAATAGATATTATTATTTTAATTTATAATATACATTAAAATTTATACTATATATTATCATTTATATTATATATGATCATGAAGATGGTGATCATAATGATGATGATAGTGGTCAAGAAACTTAAATCAATCATGAAAATGTTGAAAAAGACTAAGATTATGATGAAATGACAACCACGTCGAAGACGGTGATGATCATTATGACAAGGATGAGGTGAATAATGACAATGACCATGGTTAAGATGGGGATAACCATGATGATAAGGATGACATTTATGATGTCTATTACTATTACTATTAATATAATAATAATAATATAGTGTTAATAATAAGAGTTTTTATTTTTATAAATCATAATAATAATATCAATTTTAGTAGTAAGATTAATATTGATGATAATGATGACGATGACGATGACGACATACCCACCCACAATGATGGTAACAAAAATGATGGTGGTGGTAGTGATAAAGTGGTTATAATAATGACGAGGATGATGATGACAATGACTATGATAATGATGAAAACAAAAACAACACTCGAAGATGATGATGATTGTGATGATGATGACAAGGACAATGATGATGGTGGAAATGATAGTGGTGATAATAATGATGGGGAATGATTATATCGATCGTAAAAAATGATGACAATGACTATGATAATGATGAAAACAAAAACAACACCATTTTCCAAGACGATGACGATGGCATCAGTACTTCTTGATTTATGAGGAAATTGATGATGGTGGAAATGATAGTGGTGATAATAATGATGGGGATGATGATGATGATAATGAAGATGAAAATGGTGATGAAAATGATTATATCGATCGTGAAAATGATGACAATGATTATGATGGCAATGAAAATGGAAAAAACACTAAAGACAATGACGATTGTGAAAATGATGATGATTAAGATGATGACAACAACAATATTACTAATAATATTAATAAAATTATAATAATAATGTTTTATTAACAATAATGACAATGATTATGGGGGAGGAAATTCAACATCATTGGATCACGTGCTCCAAACACCTAAAAACTTGGGCCAAGATACAATGGATGTCGATGTTAGAGATAATGTAGATAATAATGGTGTGTAAGAGGAGACAACATTACAACAAACACGAGCAACGAGAAGAAGAAGAATGTAGAATAATCATTTATAGGAGGCATCAACAAACAAACCTAGAAGAAGAAGAATGCAAAACTCTAGCATATAGAAAAACCTAAAATATTATATTTATAGAGGGCCTCAGCTTTTAAATAAATACTATAATATAATAATATGTATAATATAATATCACTTTTTCACCGGTATTAACAAAAATTATATAAGGAAAAACTAAAAATAGGTAAAATAGTATATTTATAGGCCCTCACATTTAAACAATTATATAATAAAATTATTATTTTAATTTATAATATACATTAAAATTTATACTATATATTATCATTTATATTATATATGATCATGAAGATGGTGATCATAATGATGATGATAGTGGTCAAGAAACTTAAATCAATCATGAAAATGTCGAAAAAGACTAAGATTATGATGAAATGACAACCACGTCGAAGATGGTGATGATCATTATGACAACGATGAGGTGAACAATGACAATGACCATGGTTAAGATGGGGATAACCATGATAATAAAGATGACATTTATGATGTCTATTACTATTAATATTAATATAAATATAGTATTGTGTTAATAATAAGTTTTTTTATTTTTATAAATCATAATAATAATATCAATTTTAGTAGTAAGATTAATATTGATGATAATGATGATGATGACGATGATGACGGCGATGGTAACGACAATGATGGTGGTGGTAGTGATAGTGGTGATAATAATGACGAGGATGATGATGATGACAATAAAGATGAGAATGATGATGACAATGACTATGATAACGATGAAAACAAAAACAACACTGAAGACAATGACGATTGTGACGATGATGACAAGGACAATGATGATGGTGGAAATGATAGTGGTGATAATAATGATGGGGAATGATTATATCGATCATAAAAAATGATGACAATGACTATGATAACGATGAAAACAAAAACAACACCGAAGACGATGATGATTGGATGATGATGACGCGAGGACAATGATGATGGTGGAAATGATAGTGGTGATAATAATGATGGGGATGATGATGATGACAATGAAGATGACAATGGTGATGAAAATGATTATATCGATCGTGAAAATGATGACAATGATTATGATGGCAATGAAAATGAAAAAACACTAAAGATGATGACGATTGTGAAAATGATGACGATTAAGATGATGATAATGACAATATTACTAATAATATTAATAAAATTATAATAATAATGTTTTATTAACAATAATGAAAATGATTATGGGGGAGGAAATTCATCATTCATCGCGTGGTCTCAACACCTAAAAAAACTTGGGCCAAGATACAATGGATGTCGATGTTAGAGATAATGTAGATAATAATGGTGTGCAAGAGGAGACAACATTACAACAAACACGAGCAATGAGAAGAAGAAGAATGTAGAATAATCATTTACAGGAGGCATCAACAAACAAACCTAGAAGAAGAAGAATGCAAAACTTGCATATTGAGATAGAAAAAAATATATTTGATCCCAATGGAATGGTTGGGAGAGATTTGAATACCGTCTAAATAATTTTTCAACGTGGTCTTGATAACCTTACTTCACCGATCATGTGTTATATTAGTCAAGAATGCTACCTTGGAATAAAAGTTTCTCAAACACTTGAAGGACCAGTGTGTACTAGATGCCAACAAGAGAAAGGTCATCATCGATTTTCAGCATCAAACAATATGGATCTCTGGCACAACCACCAGAACTTGTAAACTTAACTCAAGTTGAGGAAATGTTGATAGCCCGTGTCAACCCAATCCTGTAAGTGACACATGCGACAGGAGGTCAATATAAATATAAAGGTCACATGATAATTTTTCCTCAAGAAGTAAAAGAAACTCTAAATCTTTTATAGTATAGATTGAAAGATTTGCCGATGATTATTGTTCGGAGGAGAGATCAACGTGGAACAAATTACAACTTTACAGTCAATAGAGAGCAAGTTTACAATGCACTGAAATATAAAATAGAACATGATAAGTTCTATTCAGATGTTCAGATCGATGAAAATGCTATGAATGAACTTCCACCTCATTCTAATGAAATTGTATTTGAGGAGTTAAACTCGGTGCATTATCCCTTGTCAACCCAATCCTGTAAGTGACACATATAACAGAGGTCAATATAAATATAAAGGTCACACAATAAGTTTTCATCAAGAAGTAAAAGAAATTGCTAATCTTTTGTAGTATAGAGTGAAAGATTTGTCGATGATTATTGTTTGAAGGAGAGATCAACATGGAACACATTACAACTTTATATTCATAGAGAGAAGGTTTACAATGCGCTGAAATATAAAATAGAACATGTTAAGTTCTATTTAGATGTTTAGATCGATGAAAATGCTATGAATGAACTTCCACCTCATTCTGATGAAAATGTATTTCGAGGAGTTGAACTCAGTGCATATGGAGTTTGATTATGATGCAAACAAAGTTGTATTTGTAGGTCCAACCATGGAGATAGATGAAGGAAATATAATTATTCATACAACATCAATGGTGTCTAAACCACCCAATGCCCCAAGGGAGATGGAATTAATCCATGCATGGGTGAATAACCCTCACATGATTGGCCAAGGATAGGATCATCTCCTATCAATGAGTATGTGACAATAGGATTACTTGATATGGCATTCCCTACTTTGTTTCCCGATGGAAAATGTGACTAGATAGAACCACGGTTAAGACGAGTACGTCTCCATGAATTTGTAAAACATTTATTTCGATATAGGGATCACCAATTTGGCCGACATCCCCGATTGAGGTATTACATGATGAACATGATCATGAGACATTGTGCACAAAACTCATGTAGTGTTTGTTAAGAAAAACCTCCAAGATATGCTAATCACCATTAATGAGTTACGTGAGCATATGCAAAATGTTCCCCATTCTAATCTAGTTGATCGTTTGATGTGGTTCAGAACATATTTGAGGGGTATGAGGTCTTATTGGGAAAAATGTCATGGTGAATTGACAGACATGTTGCATCAAATCAAATCACCTACCATATTTTTCACATTGAGCGCAACTGATATGTATTTGCCTGATCTACATGCATTAATGCTTGAATGCTTGCCGAATAATCCATGGGAAGCACAAAATTGGTGAAGGAAAAATGTCATCGAATATCCACATATAGTGGCACATTATATGCACCTGTGACATACACTTTTCCGAAAGGAGATATTACAAAAAGGAATGAAATGTTAAAGATTATTTGTCTAGATATGAATGGCAACATAGAGGTTTGCTAGATGTGCATGGATTCATATGGTTAGAAGGTGTGCCAAATATGGACAACCTTGATTGGAATGATGATTTTCAATGTGGAAATGCTGAAAAATACTTCCATTCTATTGTCCATGCATGGAATCCTTATGAGGAAAACCTACACCCAACGAAACATACAAGTAATTTATCGATTCTCATCAAGTTTGTGATTTATATATAATTTTTACGTTCTCAAAATATATTGCGTATTCTTATGTTCTATGTTACAGGTCTACCAAAATTTTATGCAGCATCCATGTCTTTGAAATCCTTCTTTTGACATGCCATAAAAACTTTGCGCGTCTATTACTATCATATTGCAGTTTATCAGTAATAGAGAGGAAGTTGCCCCAAATCTCTACCAAAACCATAGAAACACCACCAAAACTCATGTTTTCTCTTTTAGGGAATGCTTTTACGAAGTCGGGAGTCCAGGTTACTAATAAAATACATAAGAACTTCGTGTATTATAGACCTTGAATTTTTTTGCTCATACTCATTCTCTTAAGAGATATGGTTCCTTCTTTAAATGCATTTATGATGTTCCTTGTAAGATATTTGATTTTATTCATGCACGAACAAAATTCCACCTTATTTTCCATACTTTATTTTTGGTATTATTTTCTGTATAATGCAACTCCAATGGTTGCTACTAGCATACCTATATTATATAAATATATGTAATATATGCCGAGAGGTATATATTACATATATTTATATATTATATAAATATATAGGTGCCTTGTGAACTTCACCTCTCGGCATATTTTACATGTATTGTTTTGATTTATGTTCTATATGTATGTAAAATATGGCAAGAGTTGAACTTCACAAGGCACCTATATATTTATATAATATAGGTATGCTAGTTCCCACCTCAATGTTACATGTTACAATGTCAACATATCTAGCAGATCATTATGTTATTTTTGTGTTAATCTTAGGGAGTGTCATCGCTAACACACCAAAAGCACAAACTAAATCAATCTATGTATTTTCCATGTTTTTATGTTTTTAATTCTACAAAACTGAAAATAAAAAATTATGATGGTCTTGTGATATATATATATATATATATATATATATATATATATATATATATATATATATATATATATATATATATATATATATATATATATCACAAGACCATTTTGTAAATTAAAAACATAAAAACATGGAAAATACATAGATTGATTTAGTTTGTGCTTTGGTGTACATAGTTAGAAAAGATAAATAATAAAAATATTGATATCACTAAAAATTGTTTGAATGGGTATAGTTATAGAACCAAATTTAAAGTTTATTATTATGTAATGTGATTTAAATTTATTTATTTCTTTACTGACTAATTTTACTATGCGGGGTGTAAATATCTGTTTTTCGAATAAGAAACTGAATTGCATTTGTGTTAGTATACTAATGTATTGATTAATCATCAAATGTTCAAGTCAAGTATTTATTATGGAATATATTCTTGTGTTTATGTCTTCCATATCATATATTTCATATAATCAATTCTTTGATAATTTTCATGTTTCTTCCTCTTTCCATCTTTATCCCCTTATTAGGTATATTTGGATTTTTTGTTTAATTCTCTGAGGCCCTCATTTTCACCCTTTATCCAACTTTTTTTTTGTCAACTGCCCTATTTTAACCTAAAATGTATGATTCAAAATCAATGTCACCATCGAGATCAATTTGAAACAAGAATTTATATATTTATTTGTAGAGCTAAAAATTTCTTCAATGTGTTTCAAGATATAACCATTGTTTTTTAGGCATGTTTCTTGAGTGGCATATAGATTTTCATATGAATTTGAAGATATTAAAGAGACATAAATAATAACTCCCACAAATTTTGCACACGAAACCCCATAGTCAAACAAATATTATAATTGAAAAATTATGGAATAATTTTCTTTTGTTAAAAGACAGATGAAACATTAAGCTAAAACCCGTGGTTAAATACCAACCGTTGAAACACTAAATAAATATTAATATTAAGAGAATTGACTAAATTTATAGTTGAGTTTAAAATATTCATTCCATTAATCATAATTAAATTTAATACCTAGGTTCCTAAGGTCATGCAAAATTCAACAATTAAATTTCAAGTCAAAATAGCTCTTTCATTTATACTAAGCTAATTAAATTAATTCTCCATTGCAAAAGAAAACTAAACTAATAAGGGTAGAGTTTATTTAATTAAATTCAAGGATAAAAGACAATAAAATTAATTACTTTCAACACACACTAGTGGCCCCTTTTAAAGAGAACTCCACGTGATCAAATGATCACTCCACCTACCCCCACCTAACTATTGTAGGGGACAATCTTGGCCCTTGGATGAAAACAATATGGACCATAGGATGAGGGAATTTCAAATCAACCCTAAAATCCTTAAGGGAGTCTTTTATTCTTCTCTCTTTTGTTCATTTCATTCATTCTTTGTTTTTGGTTTTGCAGGTTGAAGGATGGAGGAAGGAGGTTGCAAGCTTGGGGATGGATATACACATCCCCAAACCCATGTTATTTTATTTCTCAAAGACTATTCTACCCTATTCAAGGGTTTTGTAACTTTCTCATTTTATTGTAAACATGATTTAAAAGAATCCCATTTTGGGTATTTTACATTTTTCCAAAAGATTCATTTAACATCTATCTAGAGTTACATTTATTCTATTTTCTTATATGAGTAGATATACACAATTAAATTTCCTTTTCCCCCATATATACACACACACACACACACACACACACATATATATATATATACATATACATATGCATATATACACACATATATATACATATACATATGCATATACACACACACACACATATATATATATATATATATATATATATATATACATATATATATATATATATATATACATATATATATATATATATATATATATATACATATATATATATATATGCATATGTATATGTATATATATATATATATGTATACATATGCATATACATATGCATATATATATATGTATACATATGCATATACATATATATATATGTATACATATATACATATGCATATATATATATATATATATATACACACACACACACACACACACACACACACACACACACACACACACACACACACACACACACACACACACACACACACACACACACACACACACACACACACACACACACACACACACACACACACACACACATTTAATTTATAATTTTGATATTAAAAAAATCATGGCCGCATGATTATAAGTATACTCACGAACTATGTTTAAGGACTGCGTGACCCCATAAAATAACATAGTTGAATATTAATTTGTGGGGGTTCGACCCTTACCCACGTTGAATTCAATTAATATGGAATGGTGGGGAGGGGTTAGCCCCTCCCCACCCTCTTTATACTAAAAACTAAGCCACATAAACCATGTATGTACTCATAAAGAAAAAAAAGTTTCACTTTTTTTTCTTTTTCTTTTATATTTTATTTTATACTATGTTTTATTTTTTAGCGAATTGAAAGGATGGATAACGGCGATGCCCTGTTTTCTTGCCATAACCATAAACTCCATAGCAATGGCATTGGTGAGAGTTGAGGCTTGGTGGGATGGGAGTGTGATAGCTCCTTTGCAAAGATGTTTGGGCTAGGATGTGTTAGTGGTGGCGACGTCCAGGGGAAGGGGTTTGGTGGGTCAAGTTCTGAAACTGGTGACGGTGGAATTTTGGGGAGGATTGGTGGACTGGACCTTTGGTGGCTCCGCTCCTTCGATCCAAGCTAGTGGCTTTGATGCATCTGCAGGGGGTAAGGTTAGGACTATGGGTGGAGGCAGGTGGTAGTGCTTTTGCCAAAGAAAAATAAGGGTGGCACTTCATTCCTTATGGCGTCAAATCATGGTGTAAGCAACCTACCAAATCTATGGCCTATGCCAAATAGATGCCTAAGGTCTCCTTTGGAAAAGAGGTTACTAAGACCATTGAATATTTTGAAAAGAGGGGTTTGATTTGCAAGTTTAGTAATGGTTTCTCGTGGGCTCCCTCTACACAACTGGATTTCTGAACAATGGCACCTCCTAATTGAAGGTAAGGTTAATATTTATCCTTCTTCTCGTGGAATTTTTGTTACAGTTTTTGATAGTTCCTTTGACAAGGAGATCATTTTTGAGAAATTTTGGGAGTTCCAATCGCACCTCCTCCTCATGAAGCCATGGTTTCCTTAGTTTAATCCTTTATCTAAAACATTTAATATCAGACCAGTTTGGGTTAGGTTACCCTATTTGCCCTTGCATTTCTGGAGTGAGGAGTGTTTCAAAGCTATGGGGAACAGGTTGGGTAAATTTTTAGCTATCGACCCCAAAATTGATTCTTTTGACCATACCACTTATGCCTGTATATTGGTGGATATGAACATGACTGTTGAATTTCCGGCCACTATGGAACTCAATGTCAAGGACTCTACATGGACACAAAATTTAGATTATGAAGGGTTCCCTTTTAGATGCAGAACTTGCTTTTCTCTAGGACATCTGTGTCTAATTGTCAAATGGTTAAAAAATAGATTAAAGGAAGGGTTTCTTGGTGGAAGGATTTTAAACCAGATAATCTTATTGTCTATGGACTTGAGGAAAATGATTTAAAAAATGTTGCAGTCAGTCTTAAGGATAATCAGGAGGAGAAGTTGGGTGAGGATGGCCCTTCCCCACTAGTTTGGCTAAGATGAATCATATGGTGGGTTTGAGTGAGGACTCTTTAATGCATCCTCCGATCCCCAAACTAAATAATCATTCTCAAAACAAGGATTTTCATCAAATTTAGCTACCTATCCACCCAGATGAGAATGTGGATCCTAACATGGGTGATGGTTGGTAGGTGGTGAACAACAAAAAGAAAGACTGGATGTTCTCCTACAAAGATGAGCCTTAGATCTCAAAAATGTTTGTACCTCAAAAGTTAGGCTTTCTCCTCGGGGATGGCTAAGTATCTTTGACTTTCTGTTATGGGGCCCTTCATTTTTTTCGTTCTTTCTTTTTAGGGTTTGGTTTGTCTGTTTGCTTCATATTTGGCCGATTAGGCGTTGTTGTTCGATGCTTCACTTTTTACCTTTGATGCTTATCTTTCTGTTTGTACAAGGTTCTCGATCCCTTCAAAATATGTTTTTTTACCTTATCTAATAAAAACATTTATACGAAGTTTTATTAATATACACATTACTACATAGTTTGATATTAATACTAATAATATTTATATATTAATATATATTTTAATATTTTCCTTTCATGGTTAGTAAGGAGTTCTTATAATATTATACATTAATAACAATGAATATAATCACATTTATACAAGCTCTTATGTATATGTATTTAGTTATTTATTTGATTTTGTTTAATAACTTTAATAACAAAATCACTTATTAATCTTTACGATTAATAAGGATTTTATTATTAAGAATTATAATGATTATACTTGTTATTATTAATAATATTATTTATCATTGTAATTATTAAAATATAATAACAATACTAGGAATAAATAGAAATGTATAAACATAAAAATATAAGATTAGGATCGTATCCTTTTCATTAACAATTTATTAAAAGGAGCAATATTAATACACCAATAATATTGAAATATTAAACCTATTTAGGTCTTTTTTTGGTTAGGAAGAATTCAATATTATTCTAATATATAAATAGAGAAAAAAATGCAAAGTATGCCTATAAAGTTAACTTGACCAAAGATTAATTTTAATATATATTATCTTATATATATATATATACATACTTTTGCTTTGTCAAATCCACCTAAGGTTAAATTTAGTTAATTGTAAGTTTTCTTACACAACTTGTGAAACAAAGTGATAATATGAGAAATGCTTTCCTCCAATCTTATGATTTTAACTAATATTTCCTTCAACTAGTTTAATAATACATTTATAGTTTAGGTCCTTCAATTTACTCTCTTTTAAGGAAACAAAATAACCATTCCATTTTACAAGCAAGAGCAAACCAACAAAATACTTATTTCTTTCAAAATGAAGTCTATCAACTTTACAATATATAGATTTTTTCTAGAAGTGAAAGTATATCACATTTGAAAAAAAAGCGATGAATTACTTGAATTAAAAGGATACATATCCAATTAAACTATATTCAAATTTTCCTTTCACCAATTCAAGGTAAAAATTGAAATTTTATTTTAACATAAATAACACATTTGAAGTTCTTAAGTTTCTTAAACAAGCAATCATAAGGGAGTTTACAATATCAATCGATATCCAAGTATAACAACAACTATCTCCCAATCTTACAACTTACAAACATCCACTCAAGTGGGAAGTATAAATTTGAATAAATTACAACAAGGTTATCAACAAGCCAATTTTATAAGTATCCAATATTTATGTCTTCTACACAATGGTAGGTCCAACTTTGACATGCTTTAACTTGAAAATGAGATCACAAAACAAGAAAGGGGAGTACTCAATGCTCTCTCGCCCAACATTAAATCCATTAAGGGAAGAAGCCATTCCTGAATGGACCCAAGCCCCAACCAAGAAACCATGAAGGGCATTGAACAACATTGACAACTATCACAAAGAGGATTCTAAATAAAGCACACATACAAGACAACCAACACATACAAGTTGTTTGGTACCCATAAACTATGGTAGGCCAATGGACCGATACTCTCCAAAATATCGAAGGGACCCATAAATCTCATAGCTAACTTAGATCCCTTTCCATAATGGATTGGACTCTTATGAGGCCTGACAAGAAGAAACACCTTCGTGCCCACCTCAAAACTATGATCTGTCCTCCTTAGATCTACATACTTCTTCTACCTATCTTGAGCCTCTTGAAGCCTCTGAAGAATCAAGACAACCTAATGCTCCATATCTTATACCAAATCTGCCCAAGAGAAACCTTTTCCTCCAACCTATCCCAAATCAAGGGTCTCCTACACTCTCTTACGTAATATTCCTCAAAAGGAGCCATGCCAATCGAAATCTGAAAATTGTTACTGTAGGAAAACTCCATGAAATATAGGTACTCATCCCACCTAGACTATTGGTCCATGGCATACATCTGCAACATATTCTCTAAAATCTGATTCACTCACTATGTCTACCAATATTTCTCTAGATGATAAGCTCCACTGAAGTTTATACTCGTATCAAGAACATGCTACATGGTGGCCTAGAAGTGAGAAGTGTCTAAGGGATTGCATTTGCAAATGATATTGCATGGAATGTTGTGCAATCTGAAAATCACATAAAGGTATACTCATGCTACTACAGTAGATGTATAGGCGGCATTCACCGGAGAAAAATGAGCCACTTTTGTCAATTTATCCACCATGACCATGATGGCGTCGTGGTGGTATCTCAATGTCGGTAGCCCTACAATGAAATCCATGGAAATGGTGTACCATTTCCACTTCGGTATGGAATATGGGTAGATAAGGCCATCTCGATGTTGATGCTCATACTTCACCCTCTAACACTCTAAACAACTTAAAAAACATGAGCTAAAATCCTACTGATGGCCTCTCTGATAAAGATGTCTCAAAGTGGTGTGCATCTTCTAAACCCTTGATGGGTTGAATAGGGTGCACAATGAGCCTCTATCAAGATATCCTTTCTCAATCCTCCATCTCTAGGAACATATATCCAGCCTCTATGTCTAAGAAGACCATCTGCCTCTAATGAAAATTAATAAAATTTCCCCTCAAGGGGTCTCTGAGACTCAATCTCTGATTTGGATATAAGGTAGAAATTGTTGTGTGGAAGTTGTTGCAAGATCCTTCTCCATAAATTTGTACTCACTGAGATAGCCATTGCCACATGTCTCCATCTACTCAGGGCCTCTACAACCACATTCTCCTTCCCCTTCACATTCTTTATCTACATGTCATACTTGCAAAGCAACTCCATCCAATGCCGCTAACGTACATTGAGATTGGGCTGCATGAAGAGCTGGTGAAAACTCAAGTGATCAGTCCCAAGTATAAATCTCCAACTAAGAAGGAATTAGTGTCTCCATCGAACCAAGGAATGAACAACGGTTGTAAGCTCAAGGTCATGATTTAGATAATTGAGCTCATAATCCTTGAGTTTGTGAGACTCAAAAGCTACAACATGACCCTCCTACATCAACACACCTCCTAAGCCTATCAAAGAACTGTTTGTGTAAATGAATAACTCACCATGAGGATCTGTACTACAAGAAAAAGTGATGTCAGTAAGGCATTCCTTCATTTTCCTAGAAGGGCTTCTCTCATCTATCAAACTAGATGAACTTTTTCCCTTTTTGCTCAAATGAAGTGAAGGGGTATGCAACTTGAGAGAAGTCTTGAATAAATCTCCTGTAGTATCCTATCAACCCTATGAAACTACGCACCTCGGTCATGCTAGTAGGTGTTGGACAATCCATAATGGCTCCAATATTGGAATGATTAGCTGCAATACCTTCCCCATAAATTATGTGACCTAATACTACACCTCTCACTGAAAGAACGCAAACTTCCCTAGGTTCCCATAATGTTGTTGCTCACGAAGACACTGCAAAACTTGACAAGGTTCTCCTCGTGCTCCTCATGCATACGTGAGAAGATTAAGATGTAATCAAGGAAAACAAGTACAAAATGATATAAAAGTGTCACGAGCACCTCGTTCATCAAACTCATGAATACCGTAGGGCGTTCATAATGCCAAATGGCACCACTGTGAAACCATAGTGGCCATACCTCATGCGAAAAGTTGACTTGTGGATATTTTCCTCTACGATCCTCAACCGATGATATCTTGACTTAATATCAATATTTGAAAATACAAGATCACCCTTAATCTGATCAAACAAATCATCAATGTGAGAAAGGGTGTAATGATTCTTGATCATTTCTTTGTTCAAATGGATGATAATCCACACACAACCATAAGGATCCATCCTTCTTCTTAACAAATATTACTCATACAAATTAGTCCTTTCTCAAAAAGGTTGTCAAGCTACAATTTGATCTCACATAGCTAAAGTGTGGTCATCATATAAGGAGCGTGTGAGATAGGTTCCACTCCTAGAACCAAATCAATGTGAAAATATATCTCACGCGGGGGAGGCATCCTTGGCACTCACTAGGAAACACATATGAAAACTCCTGCAATATGGCGTGATCATCGAGTGAAGTTGTACTAGCCTCATCATCTGACCTATCATTGACTATAATAGCATATAACTAATAACCTTGTCATGTACACCGCTTCAGCTGCATAGCTGAAATAGTGCGGATAGAGATGGGTCTCCTGACTCCAACAATCACTGACTCCACACCCAAAGCATCTAGCACAAGATATAATCCTATTGTAGCAATCCACTTTAGCTCTCTGTAAAAACCAATCCATGCCAAAAATAACACCATAAGAACCCAAGGGAAGGATGCGAAGATCCAAAGTAGTAGTAAAGGATCCTAGGTGTTGGTGCTCAGATCTGTCTCGCCCCATTTGCCATTATTTTCCTCTAATCTGCGTATTGTGAAATTCTTTGTCTCTCGATGTGGGTTTTCTGAAAGCTTTTATTTCCATTTGAGATGCTTCGAGTTGTTTGAAAAATCCATTGTCATGTCCCTCCTTGAAAAATTCTCCAAGTCTATAATTTTTTGCCCCAATTTCTTCAAAATCCACGGGCCTTGTCATTTTTCCTATTTTTCCCCGACCATGGAAGCTCGAAAATGGTTAATATATATTTGTATGCCTTTGAAAATCCAAATCCATGGTCAAAAAGATGCTCGAAATCATGATTCACTTGTTTTTGTTTCAAAAGAATTTTCATCCTTAGCAAAAAATTGGGTTCTGGGCGTGAATGGTGATTTTCTGTATTTTTAACTGATCTCGACAGTGTCTTTTTCGTATCAAATTTAGTCCTTGGCATTCAACTGTCATGTGGCTTCTTTTGGTTGTTCAGGGAATGGTGGGGAAATGCTTTAACTTATCACTTTTTGCTTTTTTGGCGAAAAGGAAAATTTGGTCCCATGGCTCGCTCTCAATTCTGATTGGTTCTTTTGGTGCTTACGTGGCTTCTTCTGATTGGATGGGGCACAAGTGAGTCTATTTTTCAACTTGTTCTTTTTGGCTACTTTGGCAAAAAGTTTGAACCCGCCCCGCCAAGCTCTAATTGGAGCAAATTTAAGAGGCAAGGAAAAATTCTCACTTTGACCTGCAGGAGGACATGTGGCAAAGCTAATGGTGAAGATGCGGGCCTTTGGAGGTAAGTTGGATGTTTTACCCCTTTGGAAAAATGGAGTAAAATTATGAAGTAGAAGCATGGCCCTACCAAATCATTTTTAAATCCTTAAGGTTTTGAAGGAGTGTCGCAATGACACGTGGCAAGCCCGTACTCATTCAAGGTCTCAACTTTGGGGATCATCTCAAGATGCACCATTGTGACACGTGGCAGTTTGAAAATTCAAAGAGGCGGGGAAGCAAACCATCGAGGCAAATTGGATTTTTTGCCTCTTGACATCAAAAGGATTAAAATCTCAAAATGGCCCGCAAGCCCAATAAGGGAAAAGTCAAAGCTTGCTCCAATCAATGGTAGAGGTGCGACTCTTGGGGGAAATTTGGAAAAAATTCCTTTTGGGAGAAAAAAGTTAAAAATGAAAAAGAAGCATAGTTTCACTGGGATCCACATTGAGACACATGTCGGACCATTTTTCAAAGGCGGAGTTGCGGGAAAACTTGGAAAATTTTCCCTTTTCTAAAAAGGAAGTAAAATGGAAGAATTTGGCCGCGGTTCTACTGGGACCCACCTTAGGACACGTGTTCAGCTCATTTCCCAAAGGCGGAAGTGTAGAGAAAAATGTATATTTTTTCCATTTTTCCAAAAGGTTGTAAAAAGTCAAAGGAAGCCCCGGGCCTATTTTAAAGTTAAATCTTCCACGTGGATGACCCAAATTCAAAGCAAAGATCAACGGCAACTATGAGTTTGAAATCTAATTTTCCCCATTTTTACTGAAACATGCCTAGAAGTGTGAGTCTTCATGATTTCTTGGTATTTCCTACACGCCAAACAGAGAGGGGAGTTAATTTTGATATCTAAGTTTCGTGGGAGAGATCTGGAGACATCTTTCACCATTAAAATGGTCTGACTCTCGACTTGATCTGATTTTCTATTTTTCTTCTCCCGAGCACGTAAGGAACCAGATTTGATAGATTAGGGGCGGAAGTGGTTGGTGAGTTTAAGGAAGAGTGTTCTACCAAATGAAGGAGTTGAATTCTAATATTTTCGAAAAGATCTGCCTTGTGAGCACCTGACAACTTTTATAGATCTGATTTTGGGAATCGTGATGGAAATCATGGCGAGCACTAGTACATTAAATGTTTTTGTCTTTTGGGGAAGAAGGGGCTCTATTGTAAATGTTATAAATGGCACAAATTTTTCATGCAAATGGTTGAAGTGTTAGAGGTCGAAGAAAATTCACAATAGGAAAATTTGACAAATCCTATCTTTTGAGAAGTGGTCTGAGAAGCTTGTATGTCTCTTTTATATTAATTTTGATCATATCCAGGTGGTTACAAGTGTACATCCATTGACAAGCTCTGAGATTGTTCTAGAAACATTCCCCTACTGATAAATTAAATAAAAATTGAGTTATTCTGTGTTGATCTTGAACAAAATGTGTTGGTTTTATCTCTAAGTGCATGCAAATAGTTTTTCTTGTTCCTTGTTGAATCTTTTATTGAAATTTTTTCCAATCACACAAGTCTCAATACTTGTGACAGTTTAGTGGCATTTTCAATTTCATTTCTTGGAAGAGCATTCATCTAGGAGTGAAATAAATGATTTAAAATCACTTTTCTTTCTTTTGTTTGACACAAATTGTTTGTAATCCTCTTGTTATGTTTGTGGAGCCTGTTTTCATGTTAGAGTGTGGTACATCTTCTATGTGTTACACTCGGGTATTTTTATGGCGGTCCCGCTCGTTGGTGAGTGGGTCAAGGGGGTTCAAGGGGGTGAAGGCCCCCTGATCGATGGTGGCTTGGGGGTGAAGCCCCCGAAGCAAATTTTCATGGGTGGTTTATTAACCCATGGGTAATGGGTAACCGTTATGGGCTGTTTTTGGGCCCATGATTTTTCGGTACCCATTGTTTTGATACCCACAGTTTTTTGCCCATGGTTTTGATACCCACGTTTTGTATCAAACTGCTTAAGCAATTGTCTATTTATATGGTCTTATGCATATGATAGAGATACAAGCAAATGGTTTGCAGATGTGCTTTGAATTTGGGTGTGAATTTTGTAGATTTTGTTGAGCATAGCTCCAAATGGATCTGGGTATTGTATTGAGAGAGTGGAGGCTTGTAATAAAATTTGAGCAAGTGATTCTTCATGGATGTAGCCCAAATTAGGTGAACCACGTTAAATCTTGTCCCTGTGTGTTGTGTTATTTATTCTGCACTTTTATTTGAGATCTGTAATATTTTCTGCATATTATTTTCTACTATTATGATTGTGTAAGGGATTATTCCACATATTTTATCTCTTATTCCCTAACAATTTGTATCAAAGCCTAGTTTGGTTTGCTAAAGTGTTGAATCGCAGGGAAATTTTTTAGCTTGAGTGGGAGCTATGGCAGATGATGGAAGATTTAGGGTTAATAAATTCAACGGATAGAATTTCAGTCTTTGGAAGATGCAGATGGAAGATTACCTTTATTAGAAGGATCTTTATACTCTGTTGTCTAAGAAGGTGAACAAAACCTCGAGTATGATAGATGCGGAATGGGATTTGTTGGATTGGAAGGCACTTGGAACTATCCGGCTGTGTCTTGCATCTTCGGTATTATTTAATGTTTTAAAGGAAAAGACTACAAAAGAACTGATGGATGTATTAGGGAAGTTGTATGAAAAACCCTCTACCTCTAATAAGATATTTTTAATGAAAATTTTGTTTAATATGAAGATGTCTGAGAATGGTTTAGTAGCAGATCATTTAAATGATTTCAATCGGTTGTGAATATGCTAGCTTTGGTTGCAATAGAATTTGATGAAGAAGTTAGGGCTTTATTAATTTCAGCTCTTTACCTAAAATTTGGAATAGCCTGGTAATGGTTGTAAGCAACTCGGTTCGAGCTAGCTCGAAGTTGAAGTTTGAGAATGTTGTAGGGGTGATTCTAAGAAAGGAAATGCAAAGAAAAAGCTCTGTGAATCTTCTACTTCAGGGAATGCTTTGATAGTGGAAACTAGAGGGAGATAGAAGAATAGAGGAAACCGTGGAAAATCAAAGGATCGGGCAAGGTCAAAATCCAAAAGCAAGATAGTATGTTGGCACTGTGGAAAGTCTAGGCATGTAAAGAAGGACTATTGGGAGCTTCGGGATAAGAAGAAACAATAGGAAGAAAACAAGGAGGCAAATGTGGCATCGGGTAATGTATGCCAGGATGCTTTGATTCTTTCTTTACATAATATTAATGAATCTTGGGTTTTAGATTCAGGGGCTTCTTTTCATGCTACTCCACATAGGCATTATTTTGTTGATTATGTTCAAGGGGATTTTGGGCATGTTTTTCTTGGTGATGATGAGCCTTGCAGTATAGTTGGAAAAGGTTCTGCTTTAGGTTAAGATGCGTAAATGGGAATACATGGCTATTGAAGGATGTCGATACATGTGTGCTACATTAAGGAGAAATTTGATATTGGCGGGCAATTGGGAAGTGATGGTTGTACTTGTGATATTTACAAAGAAACTCTTGGAAGGTCACCAAGGGTGCTCTTGTGGTGGTAAAAGGTAAGAAGGTTGGAACCTTGTATTTAACCACTGATAGTACTAATGATTGTAATCTTGTGGCTTCAGATGCAGATACAACATTATGGCACTATAGGCTCAGTCATATGAGCCATAAGGGCATGGACATCATAAAGAAGAATTTTCCTGATATACAAAAATAGGTTTAGATTTCTGTGAGAACTACATATATGGGAATCTAAGCGAGTAAGGTTTCTCAAAGTTGGACCTACAAAGAAAGAGAGTAAGTTAGAGCTGGTGCATTCTGATGTGTGGGGGCCGCTCAAGTATCATCTCTTGGGGGTTCAAGTTATTATGTTACTTTTATTGATGATGCAACAAGGAAAGTTTGGGTTTATTGTATTAGAAACAAATCTGATGTATTTGATACTTTTGTTAAATGGAAAACCTTAGTAGAGAATGAAACAGACTTAAGTTAAAATGTCTCAGGTCAGATAATGGAGGGGAGTATTGCAGCAATGAATTTGATGATTATTGTTCTAAGAATGGAATCCATAGGTAAAATACGGTTCCACGAACCCCAAGGTAATGGGGTGTCAGAAAGGATGAACAAAATAATAATGGAATGTGCTAAGAGCATGAGGATACATGCAGGACTACCTCTTTATTTTTGGGTAGAAGCGGTGAGCACAGTTGTGTACTTGATAAATAGAGGACCCTCAAGTGCCTTGTATGGAGGCATACTTGAGGAGGCTTGGTACAAATAAAGTTGATTACTCATTTCTTAGAGTGTTTGGATGTGAGGTGTTTGTTCATATTGACAAGGATGATAGGACCAAGCTAGAGGCTAAATCAAAAAATGCACTTGTATTGGTTATGGTGGTGATGAATTTAGATTTAAATATTAGAGTATTAAAGACAATAAAATCATTCGGTCTAGGGATGTGGTCTTTAATGAGAAAGTCATGTATAAGCAAAAGTTGCAGAAAACAAGGAAGAATCCAAGAAAGAATATGTAGTGGTAGAGGATCTTCTAGATGGGAAAGTGACCCATGAATCAGTTTAGGAACCTACTCAATAGGAACCCCAAACTCCTACAGTGAGGAGGTCTTCTAGGGTAAGAAAAGAACCTGAACGTTTTTCTCCTTCTATTTATTATTTATTACTCACTAATAGTGGAGAGCCAAAGAGATTTGATGAAGCAATATAGGTAGATGCCAATAAGAAGTGGGAACAAGCCATGAATGAGGAGCATAAGTATCTCATGGAGAAATAGACTTGGGATTTAATGAAGCTACTGGAAGGCAAAAGAGCATTGCATAACAAGTGGTTGTCAGAGCTAAAGATGAAGAAGGAGGAAAAAGAAAGGATATAAGGCCCGATTGGTGGTCAAGGGGTTTGCATGAAACAAGATATAGATTTTGATGATATTTTTCTCGTAGTAAAAATGACTTCTATCGAATCTGTTCTTAGAATAGTGGCAAAGTGAAGACTTGCACTTGGAATAGTTAGATGAGACCGCATTTCTCCATGGTGATTTGGAGGAGGAGCTATATATGTAGCAAACCGTAAGGATATGAATTCAAAGGTAAAGAGAAGATGGTGTGCAAACCGAAGAAGAGCTTGTATGGCTCAAACAAGCTCCACGTCAATGGTATAAGAAGTTTGATAGCTTCATGATGGAGCAAGGTTATATTAGATGTCATTCGATCATTGCATGTATACAAAGAAATTTGAGGATGGAAGTTATATTATCCTATGTTTGTATGTTGATGACATGTTGGTTGAAAATAAAAACATGTAGAAAATAAAAGTACTCAAGAAACAACTAAGTGAATCCTTTGATATGAAGGATTTGGGGGTAGCCATACAAATCCTTGGTATGAGGATAACTTGGGATAGGAAGGAATTGAAGTTGACTTTATATCAGGAAGAGTACATTAAGAAGGTATTGGATAGGTTTAACATGCAGGATGCTAAGATGGTTGGGACTCCCTTGGTAGGCCATTTTAAGTTATCAAAGGAGCAGAGTATCCCAAGACAAAGCAGAAAGAAACCAGATGTCCAAGGTACCTTACTCATCGGTGGTTGGCAATTTGATGTATGTTATGGTGTGCACTAGGCCTGATATTGCCCATACAAAGGGGAGCTGTGAGTAGATTTATGAGTGATCCGTAAAGAGCATTGGCAAGTAGTAAAGTGGATCCTTCGGTATTTGAGAGGGACCACAGGACAATTTTGTGCTACGTGGATCAGCCACCACTTTACGTGGTTATGTAGATTCAGACATGTCTAGAGATGTTAAATAGCAGGAGGAGCACGACAGGTTATATTTACACTGTAGGTGGGACAACAGTGAGTTGGATTTCATGACTACATAAGCTGGTGGCTTTATCAACCACGGAGGATGAGTATGTTGCTACCATAGAGGCAAGCAAAGAGATGATTTGGTTACAAAAATTGCTTGAGGAGTTGGGGCATAAGCAGGAGGAATGTAAGCTGCATAGTGATAGTCAAAGTGCTATACACCTACCTAAGAACTCTGCTTTCCACTCCAGGATGAAGAATATACAGTTGAGATATCACTTCATCAAGACAAATGGAAGAAGATAAGTTGAAGTTGGAGAAGATTCATACCACTCAAATCCTACAAGCATGATGACAAAGGTGGTCACAAGGGATAAACTAAAGCTATGTTCAGCTTTGGTTGGTCTTTACGAATGATAGTGAAGTGTTGAGAAGCTTGCTTAGTGGAAATCAGTCTCTAAGTGGGAGATTGTTATGTTTGTGGAGCCTATTTTCATGTTAGAGTGTGGTACACCTTCTATGTGTTACACTTAGGTATTTTTACGGTGGTCCCGCTCACCGGTGAGTGGGTCAAGGGGGTTCGGGGGTGAAGCCCCCACCGATGGGGGCTCGGGGGCGAAGCCCCCAAAGCAAATTTTCATGGGTGGTTTATTAACCCATGGGTAATGGGTAACCATTATGGGCTGTTTTTGGGCCCATGGTTTTCGGTACCCATTGTTTTGATACCCATAGTTTTTTTCCCATGGTTTTGATACCCACGGTTTTGTATCAAACTGCTTAAGCAATTTTCTATTTATATGGTCTTATGCATATGATAGAGATACAAGCAAATGTATTGTAGATGTGCTTTGAATTTGGGTGTGAATTTTGTAGAGTTTGTTGAGCATAGCTCCAAACAGATCTCGGTATTGTATTGAGAGAGTGAAGGCTTGTAATAAAATGTGAGCAAGTGATTCTTGATGCATGTAGTGCAAATTGGGTGAACCACATTAAATCTTGTCTCTGTGTGTTGTGTTATTTATTCTACACTTTTATTTGAGATCTGTAATATTTTTTGCATATTAGTTTCTCTTGTTGCGATGATTCTCGTAAGGGATTATTCCACAAATTTTATCTCTTATTCCCTAACACCTCTGGGTGTACCTCAAGCATGGTTTGGCTTAGATCTTGATGCTTTGTTGGGTCTTTCTAACTCGAGACTTTGTGTTAAAGTCTCATAGATTGTATGAGAAAGTGCTAATCTGGGCCTCCATTGAAGCACATATTCAGTCGAAGGAACACCCTAACTACTCGAAAACATTCTCGCTACTTGAGCCTTCCAATTTGTAAAACCCCTCAAAGATTCAATGTAATCACCTTTATCTTGCTTCACCTCCCACCAAAATTCATTCAAAATAATTAATCATACCCATACTATTGGTACCTAGATTTAATCTCCTTCACAACTTGAGCAGCACCATGAATTTTACAAGACACTCAAAGGAAGATAATGATTTATATGTAGTTTTGTAGCCAGGGAAGCAATTTATCTAAATTATTAGCACTCACACTTTGAAGAATTGGGAAGCACCTTGAAAGGATTTGATCTGATCCTCACTATTTTAGGTTGTGCCTCTCAACAAACGTAAGAGAACCTGTATTGTAGCCTCTGTTTTGTGAAGGGGGTGAAGATGTCCTTGTATTATGCAGATTACATGGATATGGCCTTGAGAAAACATGATCAATTTCCCATTATTCAAACTCAATAGAGTTGTCACTACTAAATGATGGAAATGATTTCAAGAAAAGGCTGAGGCTACTAGAGACATGGTGTGATCCTGACTTCTTTGTGCATTTTTGTAAATGGATTATATTCTCTTGTTGACACACAATGCAACACAGGGTAGTATAGGTGGGATTGGTTATTTGAATAATTTTTTGGTGGGAGATCAAGAAGATAGATTGGACTTTTCCAGATCCTTGAGAAAATTCACAACAAATAGAGAACTCAATAACATAAAGCTTCAAAATAGTTAAAACATTCCTTCAACTAGAAGGTGTGCATCAATGGAGGCCCAAACATGCACTTTTTCACACAATATTTGAGATTCTAGCATGAAGGATCGAGTTAGAAGACCCAATAAAAATTAAAATCTAAGATCGGTGACGCTTTGAGGTACACCCAGAGGCTTACAAAAATATTTGTCAACAGAGATGAAAGAAAAGTGATTTTAAATCGTATATTTCATTCCTAGATGAAATCTCTTCTAAAAAATGAAATGGCATATTCCATTAAACTATCCCAAGGATTGACATCTGTGTGATTCAAAGAGATTTAGATACAATATTGCATAGGAATAAGAAAAACTACTTGTAGACATTCTGAAAGTGAAATAAACACAAAACTTTCCATAGATTTGACACAAATCAACTCAAAGTTTATCAAATTCATCAGCATGGGAGAGTTATTTTAAACAATCTTAGAGCTTGTTGATGGCTATACACTTATAACCAACTCAACATGAATGAAAATATAACATAGAGGAAGTTAACCTAGTTTCGATAAATTTTTCTCGAGAGGATGAGATTTTCTCAAAATTTTCTCGTGATAATTTATCACAACCATTTGCATGAAAAATTCATGCAATATATAAATTTTACCCACTCACTCCACTTTTCCCCTCAAATCTTCTCTCCAAAATGGAATATTCAAGCACCTTTGCTTTGAAATATTTCTAAAAATGAAATTCAACAAACTCACAAAAATTTTCCATTGTTCTCTCTCAAAAGGTGAATCATTACAAAACTTTCATCATTCTTCAAAGTGGGAGCACATTTTTCATTTTCCATGCATGTAGATCCCTTTCACTTCATCATTTCAAATTTTCCCTTCCCATTTTTACTCTGCAACTTTGGATCTGGTAATTCACGTTTTTGACAAACCAGAGTAAAAATTTATTTGAAAAATGCCTTGGATTCACAAATTGAACCCCTAAATTGATTAATCTGGACCTGCAGGCCAAAACGACATGAATTGGCAAAAAAATTGATGAAGATTGATGTAAAAAATGCATCTCCAAACTTCCTGGAGCTCAAATCGCAACGAAATTGGTGAAATGCATAGCTACCATCGATCTATTCCTCAAATTCAAATTTGAGCCCTCCACGTGGCGTATCTGAGTAAAAATGGGCCTCGGGACATCTTTTTACCTTTTTACTACTTTTGGAAAATTTTCACAATTTCTTGATTTCCTCCACCACTCCACTGATGAGATTTCGTCCGATAGGTGGTGTAATATGATTGGATACGGAGTCGCGGCTCAATTTTACACATTTTTCATCTTTCTGGAAAAAAAGGAAAAATTTTCAATTTTCCTCCGTGGCTCTGCGCTTGAGATTTGGGCCTGACACGTGGTGCAATATGACTGGATACAGAGTCGCAGATTAATTTTACACATTTTTCATCTTTTTAGAAAAAGGAAAAAAATTCATTTTTCCTCTGCCACTCCGCCCGTGAGATTTGGGCCTGACACGTGGCACAATATGACTAGATACGGAGTCGTGGTTCAATTTTACACATTTTGCATCTTTCTAGAAAAAAGGAAAAAAATTCATTTTTCCTCCACGACTCTGCCCTTCCACTTTAAGTTTCTAAAGTGGGTCCCAGCAGAAACCTAGTTCGTTTTATGCCTTTAACTCCCTTTTCTCACAAAGGGAAAAAATTTCACTTTTCCTCCACCAGTCCGCACCTCTGCTATTGACTTCTTAGATGAATTTTGACTTTTTACCCTCGGGCTTGTGGGTTAGTTTGATACTTTGAGTCATTTGAATACAAGAGAAAAAATTTCCAAGTTGCCCTCGATGGTCTGCCTCCCCACCTCTTTGACTTTTCAAACTACCACATGTCACCACGATGCACCTTGAGGCGGTCCCAAAAATTTGATACCTTGAATGAGCACGGGCTCACCACATGTCCCGTAGATGCAAGGATGCAAATTTGACAGGAGAAAACACTCACAAACCATAAAATACATAAACATGAGCATTTGAGCCTCGAAAATGAAGTTTTCTTCAATGATAGAGAGTTTAGACTGTTGCAAGGCTCAAATAAGATCTTTATATACACATCAACTCATTCTTCTTCAAGTATTTCAAGGTAGAATGTAAAGAACAAAAATTTTGGCTTTGACAATAGAGGGAATGGGAAAATTTGAGTTTTTGAAAGGAAAAAGCCCAAGGAATTCAAAATACATACCTTTCCAAAGGAACAAAGAAACTAGGAGACAAATATGGACCCATACATGATCTTTGACCCAGGGTAGACTAAAAATGGCAACAAAGACTAGCCAAGCACAACATGGAGAAGGATAAAATGATAGAGGTCATAAATCAATAAATTTCCAAGGGCACAAATGGGGTGAGATAATTTTGAGCACCAACACAGGCTCTAACTCGGGGATGGGCACTCCTACAAGTGCCACAAGAACAAAAGTAGACCAAGTGCCAAAATATCCATTGGGAAAATAGATTCACAAGCCAAAACACCTAAAAACTAGCTAATAAACCGACCAAAACAACAAAAACACAAGTAGAAAAAAAAACTATACACTATACAAGTGATATGCAAACCTCAGATTTGGGGATCAATCCAAAAAATGCTTCAAATGTCTATCATTAACAGGAATCTCAAGCAATTCCCCATCCAGGTCCTTGAGGAAAAAGGTATTCTCACCAATTCTTATGTCAATATAATATGGGCCCATCCATAAAGCATCAAATTTATCATGCTTGCCCTTATCTTCATGCCTACTATCCCACAATAGCACAAGATCTCCAATACTGAAAGCTCTTGGGGTTACCTTCTTATCAAATACCTTCTTCATCCTCTCTCTAAATTTTACATGCCTCTAATGGGATGCTCTTCTTTCTTCATCAAGCTTAACAATTTGATTAATCCTTGCTTTGTATGGACTGATTTCTTGGTCTTCAAGTTGTTAAACAAATTGAAATGAAGAAAATTACAGATGTGTAGGGCAAAGCAGAGCTTGTGTTCCATATACCAATTCAAACAGATTTTACCAAGAGCTCTTTTGGCGGTGATCCCTGTCACCCAAAAAAACATATTTTAGTTGCTCACCCCACTTCTTCTTGTTCAATTCCAAGGTCCTTTTAATGATCTTCAACAAGTTTTTATTGTTGGAATCAACCTATCCATTTCCTTGTGGATTGTAGTTAGAAGCATATGTCAACTTTATCCCATACTCTTTGCACATTGCCACTAAAGGTCCAGCTCTGAAACTCATGGCATTATCAACAATAATCTTGACTGGCACTCCAAATCTACATATGATATGATTCAATATGAATTCCATTACAACTTGGTGCATTTCCTTCCTAGTGGGGATTGCTTCCACCCATTTTGTGAAAAAAATCAGTAGCTACCAAAATCCATTTGTGTCTAGCACTTGATGAATTAGAGATTTCACCAATAAATTCCAGCCCCCATTGTTTGAAAGGAGCTTCAATTGATACATGCTACAAAGGAAGGGATCCTAAAGCTTTCAATCTTTTGGTGAAATGTTGACAAATCTCACATCTTCTAACCAACTGAGTTGCATCCTTGAAAAGAGTTAGCCACCAATAACTAGCCCTCATAATTTTGTGTGCAAGAACTCTTCCGAAAAATTTCTCCACAAACTCCCCATGGAAATTAGCAATTATTTTGGGAGCTTCATCTTCAGTCACACATCTCAAGAGGATTCCTTCAAGGTTCTTCAAAGCCAACCCAAAGTTTGTAATGATATATTTTTTAGAAGATAGCCTAAGGTATCTTTTCGATTTGTGTTCAAATGCTCGGGGCAATATAAGAGTCTCGAGATAAAATATTACATCCTTGTACCATTCAGAACTCAAAAATTTCTCAAGAACACCTGCCCTTTCTTCCTCTACCTTATTTACTTTACCATTCTGCAGATTGCTTTCAGCCATGAGCTTGGCAAGACCCAAACCTCTTACTATATTTGTGGTCCTGGATTTCCATATCATACTCCTAAATTTTTTTGACCCATCTACACCTTTTTCTTGAGATCTCCATATAGTATAAGATGTCTTTCAAAGCATTGTGTGAGGAACATAAGCAACAATTTTGGAACTCAAAATATAAGGCTGAAAAATGTTTGTTGCTTTTACCAAGGCAAATGCATGTTTCTCCATGATTGTGTATTTCAACTCAGCTAATTTCAATGCCTTACTAAATAATGCAATAGGTCTTTCAGCTCCAGTGTCATCCTTTTGTAACAAAACAAATGCAATGGTGTGCTTAGAAGCAAAGGAGAATATTTGGAAAGTTTTCTTGTAATTTGGGGTTGCTAGAACATGAGCATGCTTCAATGCTTCCTTGATTCCATCAAAATATTTAAGGGCAGCCTCTTCCCACTTGATATTCCAGTCCTTCTTCAACATGTAAGTATTGGGAGAGTCAACTTAGCAAAATTAGACACAAACCTTCTAATGAAATTGATTTGACCAAAGAAGGATTGGATTCCTTTTTAGTTATTAGAACTGGATCTTGCTTGATAGCTTCTATCCTTTGTGGATCAATCATAACTCATTCTCTAGACACAATGTGACCAAGCAGCTTTTTCTCTTTGCACTCCGAAATGGCACTTCTTTGGATTCAATGAAATTCCATATTATCTACATCTGATCAACATTCTTTCCAAATGCTGCAAGTGGTCAATTCTTTTGCTAGAAAAAACAGTAATATCATCTTGATAAACAACAATAAAATCATTGATATAGCCAGCGAAAGCAATGTCCATGGCCCTTTGAAAAGTAGCTCCAACATTTATTGAACCAAAGGGCATCTTGATAAAAAGATATGTTCCCCAAGAGGTAGTAAAGGCAATTTTAATCCTCTCTGATTCTTTGACAACAACTTGGTTATAACCAGAGAAACCATCCAAAGTAGAAAGAATTTCA
Organism: Taxus wallichiana var. yunnanensis; assembly: GCA_018340775.1. Lineage (NCBI taxonomy): Eukaryota > Viridiplantae > Streptophyta > Pinopsida > Cupressales > Taxaceae > Taxus > Taxus wallichiana. The sequence continues at coordinate 790,435,592 of CM031237.1, read as the reverse complement.
GAATTAGTCATTAATTGTAGCATGTTTTCCATGTTTGGTAGAGGACAGTTGTCTTTCATTGATGCTCTATTTAGATTTTTTAAATCCACACAAATTCTGATATCTCCATTTTTCTTTTCTCGACTAGCACCAAGTTTGCAACCCAAGAATAATACCTTGTGGGTTGAATGATTCATCCATCTCTCAACTTTTTCAATTCCTATTGCATTTTGATAGAGAGGAGTGGGTTAATTGGCCTTTGCTTTTTTCTAAATGGTTTGGCATATTTCTCGAGAGGTATTTCATGTTGGAACAAGTCTTCGCTATATGCTTTCAGCTCGGAATAAGACCAAGCCAAATAGTCTTAATATTGTTTCAATAATTAGATATAGGAATGTTTTTCTTCCTTGTTTAAACCACTCCCTAACCAAATCTTCCTTGGTTTCTCCTTTGTTCCCAAGTCATGAGATTCAACATCTCTAGATGCAAATATGTTTCTATTGATTATACAATCAGCATTGTTAAAATTTGACTCAAGAGCAACTAGCCCTCTAGGGATGGTGTTAGTCTTCAATTGAATTATATCCCTGCCAAACAAGGTTTCTTTTCCATCAACATTATAGAATAATCGTTCCAAATCAATATGTTGAACCAAACACTAACCTTGGTTCTGCAAAAACCTCTGAACATGAGCATCATCATCAAATACTTGCCAATGTTTGATGTTATCAGGGACTGTAGGCCTAGTGAGTATTTCAACATCATATTCACAATATGGAGAAATGGTACAATTGTCAAATATTGACCCCAACACTTTGTTAGCCTATCTACAATCATATTTAAACTTCTGTCATGATGAACAATGTTGAAGGAATCAAACATCTCAATCAGATCCCAAACTGTGTGTTTATATTGTTTCATTCGCTGATTTTTTGTTGCATACAATTTTCTAACTTGTTTGACAACCAACTCAAAATATCCCTTTACAATGACATCCTTTATGCCATACTTCCAAGAAATCCTCAGCCCTAACAATAATGCCTCATACTTAGCTATGTTATTGGTGCATTCAAAGTTAAGATTGAAAAACAAATTCCTCTTTGCTTGGAGAGATCGAAACAACACTAGCACCATTACCAAATTTAGAGCAAGCTCCATCAAATAACAAAGTCCATGGAGATCCCACTTCTTCAAGACACTTAGACTGATCCATCTTGTGCTCCTTACCATAAGAAAACCCAATAAAATTATCTACATCAACATCATCAAATAATACTTCATAAGAAGCATTGTTTGAATCCTCAATTAGATGCAACATCTTCTTCTCTCCATATAATTTTACAAGGCTACCTTCAATTTGGACACTCCCTCCAACACTTATATCCATTTGGACACTCCCTCCAACACTTACATCTCACTTTCTTGACAACAACATACCCCATTTGGCAAGGCAATCAACAATTACAACATCAAGTTTTAAATTCTTACCTAGATAGGCTGCAAGTTGCACCACCAAACCTTTGACACATCCAACAACTGGCACTTCCCTAGAATCCATGGCAGTACACTTGCCATACGATGTTGTTACTTTGATATCTAACTCATTCATAACTTCCAAAGGCATGACATTGCATGATGCCCCGGAGTCAAACATACAATTATGTAGAACTGTCCTTGATGATCAAAGTTGTGAAGAAAGGGTCAACACTCAGTTGAGATTCAACCAAGGATGTTCCCAAATATACCTCCGATGGTTCACCAAATTCTTCCAATGCTGATGTCTTTCCTACCTCTGCAATAGAAAGTGGAGCTTATACAACATTCAAATTCCTTTTCATGGAAGCCTTCTCCTCCTTCAATCCCAAATACTCAAGTGCTCTCTTCTTGTGCTCAGGGATTCTAAGCGGTGCAAGAATTGGAACACTGACCTTGATTTGGCTCAAAACTTGAGCGATGTCATAGGGAATGTATTTAGGCAAAACAACAAAGGAAGGGGGCTGGAATTTTCATCGATGGCTCAAGCTTTTTAACAATTTGAGCATAGGGTGAAGCATAACTTTTTCTTAGGACAACAGTATCTTAGCAGATGTTTCTTTCTTAGGAACCTCTTTTGGGATATTAGAAATCAATGGGGTTTTATTTTTGGCCTGAGGCTCAGCTCCCTTGATAGCCTTACTTCTTGTGTTATACTCCTTCTCTTGGGCCACCATGAGCATTCGTAAGCAGCTATCTATCCTCTTCTGAGGGTATACCTCCATCATACTTCTTGATCATCAATTCCCTCAAGTATTCAAAATCATTATTGGGTAGTTCAAAGCCTTGTGCATTATCAATCTCTAAAACATGAGAAGGAGGAAAAGATGTACCCATTGGATGCAATCTAGAAAGCTAGCAACAACCCTTGCACTTATCACTTCAGTGGATGTTGCTCCTTGACATGAGTTTGTAGGGTAGTCCATCATGCAAGCATTATCATCCATATTACAATCATCATCTTCCTCTTCAATTTTCTGATCTATTCCATATGGAGGATGGGGTAATAAACATCTATCACACCATTCAATCTGATTTGCATCATCAACAACAGCCACTCTAGCATTTAACGGATCAAGCACTACCTTACTTTCCTTGGCCTAGAGATTTCCTATTTCCAAATCCAATAGACCCTTTACCTTTGTCATCAAATCTTTTCTCATTCCTATGGTGATTTCCGAATCTATCTTGTGCTTGCTGCCTAGGATGACCTTGTGAAGTTTGTCCAATTCCCTTCTCAGCTCTTGCCAACTTGTAGGAAATCTCTTTGACAACCCCTGCCAAAGTTTTCACCACTTCCTCCAAGTCTACACTCTTGCTTGCTTGAGGCTTCTCAGGGTTTACCAATTTAACTCCCTCTCTCTTAGGAGGTTTCCCAACAACCTTGATATTGTTCTCAATTTGAAGTGCCATGGTGAAGGCCTACCTTAAATTGCCAAGGTTCTTGTCCCTCAAGTAATATGCAGCCTTTTTATCAAATGCATCAGAATATTTTATCAAACAAGATTCATCACATGGTCTTAAATTCACCGGCAATCTCCTCAAAGTTTTATTGAACCTTGTGTTGAAGTCATGGACCGATTCATTTGGGTTCTTCTTGATATTCTCAAACTCTGATAAAAGGAACCTGGGATCAGTCTTGTCACCATATTGCATCCTGAATGCATTTTGCATTTCAGCCCATGAATCAACAGAAATATCTGGCAAGGCCTTGTACCAATCCCTAACATCCTCCTCTAAAGTGTGGAAAAACAATTTAATGTACAGATCCTCAAATCCAATTTCAAAATCCTCCATCATATTAATAAAGATTTTCAAATGCTTATAACATGTTATGGCATTATTCCCTTGAAATTTGGCAATCTACTTTTGACATCTTGAGGCACACCATTAGGATAGCCAGTCATTCCCATTAAATTTATTGGGCCAAATGTGTTGACCACAAATGGAGGCCTAGGTAGAGGCTGAGCTATGTTGTCTAGTGGAGGTGATCTTGGGGTAACACAAGCTGATGAGGAGTGCAGGTATTTAGGGCTCAATAATGTGGTTCACAAGATTGGTATTCTCTAGGTGTTGATTTTATTGGAAAGTTTTATTAGAATTGAAACACACATGTGTAGATTGAAGAAGGACCTTCACTAGTTGAAGTAAACAAGTTTATGAGAAGATTGCTTGAATCAGAATCACTAGAAGAAGAGTGATAATCCTCTATCAAAGGTTGATCTCTCTCACCAATGGATATTCCTTTGCTTGATGTCTGACCTTCAACAACCTTCCAAACTTTTCTTTCCTCTAAAACTGTCTTTCCCAATTCTTGAAATAATTTTCTACTTGGGTCTCTCTTGAAGAAATATCTTCTTCCTTCTAGGTTTGCAGATTTTATGTGACAAAATTCACTTAATGTATGATAAGGTACTAGTATTTATCAAAAATATAACAGCAAGGAGTCGCCACTAAGGACTTTCACCCTAGTTTGTGTAAATGCACTATGAAGATCTATCAAATGACTGCAAATATCAGCACTATGCAAAGCTTTAACAGATCTGATCTTCTTTCATTCAATTTTTCAACTATGGTGCAAAGTTTGAAACAAAAAATTGGAGACACTTGAAAATATTAAACTCAAAACTATACTCTTCATTCCAGCCTTATAAATATGACTAGAAAATGATGCTCAACAATGTAGTTGCACATAAATCATATAAAACGTATTACCAGGGCTTTGAAATACTGAAATACTCCCCAACAATGGTGCCAGAAGCGTGTTGGTACCCATATTTAATCTCCTTCACAACTTGAGCAGCATCATGGATTTTACAAGACACTCAAAGGCAGATAAATGATTTATATGTCGCTTTTGAAGTAGGGGAAGCAATTTATCCGACTTATTAGCACTTAGGCTTTGAAGAAGTAGGTAGCACCTTAAAAGGATTTGATCTCGATCCTCACTGTTTTAGGTTGTGCCTCTCAACCAAGGTAAGAGAACCCGTATTAAAGCCTCTGTTTTGAGAAGGGGGTGAAGATGTCCTTATATTATGCAGATTACATGGATATGGCCTTGAGAAAACATGATCAATTTCCCATTATTCAAACTCAACAGGTTTGTCACTACTAAATGATGGAAATGCTTTCAACCCAAGGGTGAGGCCACTAGAGACATGGTGTGATCCTAACTGCTTTGTGTTTTTGTAAATGGCTTATATTCTCTTGTTGATAGACAACGCAACATAGGGGTACTATAGGTGGGATTGGTTATTTGAATAATTTTTGGTGGGAGAATGAGAAGATTGTGTTAGGGTGTGAAGCCTAGTTTTGGTCTTCTTGAATTAGTGTTAAAGTGTTGGGGATCGAACATTTAAGTTTGGAGACTTCAGAGCATTCTACATTAAATCTGCATTGTGACATTGTTGTGTTGTCACCGTGTCATTCTTTGTTAATATGTTGTTAATATGTTGTTAGTGGCTCATAACATCTAGACTATTTTTCCAGTGTGGGAAGTTGAAAGGTCACGACTTTCAAACTTCTAGTGTCCGATTTAGAACTTCTTAAAAGGATTGTAATCCTATAAATAGAGGTGTTAGGATATCTTGAAGATATCTTGAGTGTTCAAAAGGTCTTGAGTCTTAATGATCAAAAGGTGATCAAGAGTGATCAAGGTTAAGCAATTGGGTGTCAATTGTGTGTTAGATGTGGTTTAACATCATTGGAATTCTGTTGTGAGTTCATAACTGAGAGAAGAATGTGAGATTTGTTTTACTCTTGTTGATAATAAAATCTTAGTAAGTTCTTGGTGGACGTAGCCCACATTGGGTGAACCACGTTAAATCATGTCTTGTCTTCTTTTGCGCATTATTCATTTATGATGTTATATTTCTACAAGTATAATTATGCTATATAGTTTCCTACTATTGTGGTTAGAGGAATTGTTTCCACATATTTGTTCTCTAATTCCTAACAATTGGTATCAGAGCTTTGGTGGGTTTTTGCTGAAGTTGTAAATCACGGAAAAGTTTAGCTTGAGTGGGAGATATGGAAGATGAGGAAGATCAAGCGTTGAGAATTTTAATGGAAAAAACTTTGGTTTATGGAAGATGCAAATGGAGGATTACTTATATCAGAAGGACCTCCATGTTCCTTTTGCTGGAAAAGCAAAGAAACCTATAGACATGTCAGATGAGGATTGGGAGTTCTTGGATAGAAAGGCGCTGGGAAATTCATTTATGGCTTGCATCTTCAAATGCTTTCAACATATCACAAGAGAAGACCATGTAAGGTCTCATGAATGTGTTGGGGAAGTTATATAAAAAACCCTCTACCTCTAATAAAATATTTTTGATGAAAAATTTATTTAATATGAGGATGTCTAAGAATGGTTCTATTGCTGATCATTTGAATGAATTTAGTAAAGTTGTGAGTATGTTAAACTTAGTAAAAATTGAATTTGATGATGAGGTAAGGGCTTTGTTGATTTTGTGCTCCTTACCAGATAGCTGGGATAGCTTAGTTATGGCTGTAAGTAATTCAGTCTCTAATAACTCAAAGCTGAAGTTTGAGGATGTAATAGGTGTGATCCTAAGCAAGGAAATGTGAAGGAAGAGCATCAAAGATTCTTCTACTTTTGGAAACGCTTTGACGGTGGAGAGTAGAGGGAGACAAAAGAATAGAGGGAAAGGTAATTGTGGGAAGTCAAATGATCACGAGAAGGTCAAAGTCCAAGAGTAAGTTAGAATGTTGGCACTGTGGGAAGGTTGGTCATGCTAAGAAAGATTGTTGGGCTCTTCGGGATAAGAAGAACAAGGAGGAAACTAAAGAGGTAAATTTGGTAGTAGGTGATGTTTTTCAAGATGCCTTAATTCTTTCTTTAGATAATTTGTTAAATCTTGTGTGTTAGATTCAGTGGATTCTTTTCATGCCACCCCACATAGACATTACTTTACTGATTTTGTTCAAGGTTATTTTAGACATGTATATCTTGGTGATGATGAACCATGCAACATAGTAGGGAAAGGTTGTGTTCATGTGAAAATGTAAAATGAGAACACATGGCTACTTAAGGACGTCAAGCATGTGCCTATGTTGAGGTGGAACTTTATATCGGCAGGAAAGCTAGGTAGTGATGGTTGTGACGGTTAGTTTTACAATAGATTCTTAGAAGTTTACCAAGGGATATATTATGGTTGCAAGAGGTAAGAAAATTGGTACTTTGTATTTAACCAAAGTGGTGCTGATTATTGCAATTTAGTTTTTAAAGATGGAGATGTAACTTTTTGGCACCAGAGACTCAATCATATGAGTCATAAGGGAATGCAAATTATAAAGCGAAGGTTTCCTAGATAAAAGGAGTTAGATTTGGACTTCGTGAGGATTCTACTTTATGGGAAATAGAAGCGGGTGAGATTCCTCAAGGTTGGACCTACCAAAGAGGGTAAGTTGGAATTAGTGCATATAAATGTATGGGGGACAGCTAAGGTAAACTCTATTGGTGGCTCATGTTATTACGGCAGTTTTATTGATGCTACAACTAGAAAAATTTGTGTATATTTCATTAGAAAGAAATATGATGTTTTTGAAACTTTCAAAAGATGGAAAGCCTTGGTTGAGAATGAAACAGTCTCAAGTTGAAATGTATCAGTCGAGATAATGGAGGGGATTATTTTAGCAATGAATTTTTTTATTACTTGTTCGGTAAATGGGATCCACAAGAAAATAGAGTGTCGAGAGAATGAACAGATAAATCATGGATCATGCTAGGTGCATGAGGTTATATGCGGGGCTGCCATTCATGTTTTGGGTGGAAGTAAGCACGATTGTTTATCTAATTAACAGAGGACCCTCTATGGCCTTCGATGGAGGTGTACCGAGGAGGCTTGTCAGTAACAAAATTAATTACTCATTTCTTAGAGTATTTGGATGTGAGGTATTTGTTCACATTGATAAAGATGATAGGACCAAGTTAGAGGCTAGGTCTGAGAAATGCACCTTTGTTGGATACGGTGAAGATGATTTTGGTTTCCGTGTTTGGAGTCTTAAAGATAAGAAAATATTTCGGTCTATTGATATTGTCTTTAATGAAAAATTCATGTATAAAGATCAGTTGTAGGAAAAAAAGAGGAATCAAAGAAAGAATACACAATGTTAGAGGACATTATAGATAGTAAGGTGTCTAAGGGGCCGCTTTAAGTATAGCATGTTCCTAAGATAGCCGATTCGAGTACCTACTCATCCGGAACCCCAAACTCTTGAGGTGAGAAGGTCTTCTAGGGTAAGAAGGGAACCTATGTTATTTAATCCATATTTGAATTATTTATTACTCACTGATAGTGGAGAGCCAGAGTGCTTTGAGGAAGTAGTGCAGGTGGATGCCAGGAAGAAGTGGGAGCAGGCCATGGATGAAGAGCATAGATCTCTTATGGAAAACTAGACTTGGGATTTGGTGGAGCTACCCGAGGGCAAGAGAGCATTGCAGAACAAGTGGGTGTATAGAATCAAAGAGGAAGATGGAGGTAGGAAACAATACAAGGCCCGGTTGGTGGTCAAGGGATTTACATAGAAGAAAGGTATAGACTTTGATGAATTTTTTTCTCTGATTGTTAAAATGACTTCTATTAGGACTGTTCTTGGTTTAGTTGCAGTAGAAGACCTGCACTTAAAGTAGTTAGATGTGAATACTACATTCCTTCATGGTGAGTTGGAGGAGGAATTGTACATGCAACAGCCAGAAGCTTATGAGGTCAAAGGGAAGGAGAGGTTAGTGTGTAAATTGAAGAAGAGCTTGTATGGCCTGAAACAAGCTCCACGGAAGTGGTACATGAAGTTTGACAGTTTTATGCAGAAGCAGGGTTACTCTAGGTGTCACTTAGACCATTGCATGTACATCAAGAATTTTCTTAATGGTAGTTATATTATTTGGTGCCTGTATGTAGATGATATGCTTGTTGCAGGGAAGAACATGCAGGAAATAAAGGTACTCAAGAAGCAACTAGCTGACTCCTTTGTTATGAGGATTTGGGGCAGCAAAACAAATCCTTGGTATGAGAATAACTCGAACAGAAGGAAGAGAGGAAGATGGTATCATCTCAAGAAGAGTACATAAAGAAGGTCTTGGAGAAGTTTAGTATGTAGGATGCTGCCGGTTGGTACTCCTTGGGCAGGTGTCATTTTAAATTATCAAAGGAGCAGAGTTCAAAGACTGAGGAGGATAGAATCCAGATGTCCAAGGTACCGTACTCATCAGTAGTTGGTCACTTAATGTATGCTATGGTATGCACTATGCCTGACATTGCCCGTGTAGTGGGAGCAGTGAGCAGGTTTATGAGTTATCTAGGTAGAGAGCATTGGCATGCAGTAAAGATGATCCTTTGATATTTGAGAGGGACCATGGGAGCAACATTTTGTTTCATGGATCGAACACTACATTACGTGGCTATGCGATTCAAACATGGCGGGAGGAGCACGACAGTTATGTATTTACGGTTGGTGACACAATGGTGAGTTGGATTTCACATTACAAAAGGTTGTGGATTTGTCAACCACGAGGTTGTGTATGTTGCTTCCACAAAGGAAATAAAGGAGATGATTTGGCTATAGTAGTTTCTTGATGAGTTGGGTCATAAGCAAGGAAGTTGGGAGACTACACAGTGATAGTCAGAGTGTTATTCCTTTGGTGAAGAACTATGCTTTCCACTCTGGGACGAAGCACATTCATCGAGATATCATTTCATCAGGGTGACTTTGGAAGAAGATAAGTTGAAGCTGGAAAAGATTCATACCACTTCGAAATCTGTAATATGATGACCAAGGTAGAGAAGGGAGAAGTTAAAGTTGTGTTCAACTTTGATTAGCCTTTATGGCTAATAATGAAGGGTTAAGAACTTTGCTTAGTGGAAATAGTCTCCAAGTGGGAGATTATTGGGGTGTGGAGCCCGGTTTTGGTCTTCTTGAATTAGTGTTAAAGTTATAGAGCTTATACGGTTAAGTTTGGAGACTTCGTGGATCATTTTTTAGTCATCTGTTGTGACATTGCTATGTCGTCACTATGTCGTTCTTTGTTAATATGCTACTAATATACCGTTAATCGCCGGCAACGTTAGGAATATTTTTCCAACCGTGAGAAGTTGAAAGGTCACGACTTTCAAACTTCTAGGGTTGGCTTTAGGTCTTCTTAAAAGGATTGTAATCGTATAAATAGAGGTGTTAGGATATCTTTAAGATATCTTGAGTGTTTAAGAGGTCTTGAGTCTTAATGATCAAGAGGTGATCAAGAGTGATCAAGGTTAAGCAATTGGGTGTCAATTGTGTTTTAGATGTGGTTTAACATCTTTGGAATTCTGATTGTGAGTTCATAACTGAGAAAAGAATGTGAGAGTTGTTTTACTCTTGTTGATAATAAAATCTAAGAAAGTTATTGGTGGATGTATCCCACATTGGGTGAACCACGTTAAAACTAGTTTTGTCTTCTTTTGTGCATTATTCATTTATGTTGTTATATATCCGCAAGTATAATTCTGCTATATAGTTTCCTATTGTTGTGGTTTGAGGAATTGTTTCTGCATATTTGTTATCTAATTCCTAATAGATAGATTGGACTTTTCTAGATCCTTGAGAAACTTCACAAAAAATGGAGAACTCAATAATGAAAAGCTTCAAAATAGTTAAAATATTCCTTTAACCAGAAAGGTGTGCATTAATGGAGGCCCAAACATGCACTTTTTCACATAATATTTGAGATTATAGCACGAAGGCTCGAGTTAAAAGACCTAATAAAACATCAAAATATAAGATCAGTCACACCTGAGGTACACCCAGAGGCTTACAAACAATCTCTATCAACAGATGAAAGAAAAGTGATTTTAAATTGTTTATTTCATTCCTAGATGAAAGCTCTTCTGAAAAATGAAATTGCAGATGCCACTAAACTATCACAAGGATTGAGATCTGTGTGATTCAAAGATATTTTGATACAAGATTACAATAGGAACAAGAAAAACTACTTGCAAACATTCTAAAAGTGAAATAAACACAAAATTTGCTAGAGATTTAACACAAATTAACTCAAAATTTATCAAATTCATCAATAGGGAGAGTTATTTTAAACAATCTCAGAGCTTTTTGATGGCTATACACTTGTAACCAACTCAACATGAATGAAAATCTAACACAGAGGAAGTTAACCTGGTTTCTCAGAAAGTTTTCTTAGAGGATGAGCTTTTCTCAAAATTTTCTCATGAAAATGAACTCCTGACCATTTGCATGAAAAATTCATGCAATCTATAACTTTACCCACTCACTCCACTTTTACCCTCAAATATTCACTCTAAAAGTGGAATATTCAATCACACTTTGCTTTGCAATATTTTCGGAAAATGACATTTAACAAACTTGTAAAACATTGCCAATTGTTGTCTCAAAAGGTGAATCATTACCAAAATTTCATCATTCTTCAAAGTGGGAGCACGTTTTTCATTTCCCACACATACATATCCCTTTCACTTCATCATTTCAACTTTTCCATTCCTAATTTTTACTCTGCAACTTTGATCCGGTAATTCACGTTTTCCACGAACCGAGTAAAAATTTATTTGAAAAATGCCTTGGATTCACAAATTGAACCCCAAATTGATTAATCCGGACCCTACAGGCCAAAACGACATGAATTGGAAAAACATTCGATGAAGATTGATGCAAAAACTCATCTCCAAACTTCCTGGAGCTCAAATCGCAGCCAAATAGGTGAAATGCACAACTACCATCGATTTGTTCCTCAACTTCAAATTTGAGCCCTCCACATGGTAAATCTAGGTAAAAATGGGCCTCGGGACGTCTTTTTACCTTTTTACTACTTTTGGAAAATTTACACAATTTCTTGATTTCCTCCGCCGCTAGTCCTTGAGATTTGGGCTTGACACGTGGCGCAATATGAATGGATATGGATTCGTGGCTCAATTTTACACATTTTGCATCTTTTTACAAAAAGGAAAAAAATTCATTTTTCCTCCGCGGCTCTGCCCTTCCGTTTCAAGTTTCTAAAGTGGGTCCCAGAGAAACCTAGGTCCCTTTATGCCTTTAACTCCCTTTTCCCTCAAAGGGAAAATTTTTCACTTTTCCTCTGTCAGCCCACACCTATGCTATTGACTTCTCTGATGAATTTTGACTTTTTACCCTCGAGCTTGCTAGTTAGTTTAATACTTTGAGTCATTTGAATACAAGAGGAAAAATTTCCAAGTTTCCCCTGATGGTCCGCCTCCCCACCTCTTTGAATTTTCAAACTACCACGTGTCACGACGATGCACCTTGAGGTGGTCCCAAAAATTTGATACCTTGAACGAGCGCGGGCTCGTCACATGTCCTATAGATGTAAGGATGTAAATTTTACTGAGAGAAAACACCCGTCAAACCGTAAAATATAGAAAGATGAGCATTTGAGCCTGAAAATGAAGTTTTCTTCAATGACAGAGAGTTTAGACTATTGCAAGGCTCAAACAAGGTCTTTAGGGATACAACAACTCATTCTTCTTCAAGTATTTCAAGGCAGAATGTCAAGAACACAAATTCCAACTGTGGTAATATAGGGAATGGGAAAACATGAGTTTTTGAAAGGATAGAGCCCAAGGAACTCAAAATACAAAACTTTCTTGAGGAACAAAGAAACTAGGAGACAAATATGGACCCATACATGATCTTTGACCCAGGGGCTAGACTAAAACGGCAACAAAGACCAGCCAAGCACAACATGGAGAAGGATAAAATGACAGAGGCCATAAATCAATAAATTTCCAAGGGCACAAATGGGGTGAGACAATTTTTGCACCAACACATAATACCCTATTTGTCATGTGTGTATACAAATGCATAATTTTTACTACGAAAACATGTAGAAACAATCAGGATTCTAAATGTCTTTAGGAGCCTGAACCTTGCCTAGAGAGTATCTCCACTATCTAGAGTGACAACTTGTGAGAGTTAGATTTTTTTTCAATTATCATATTCTCTCCAAGGTCTCCTTAACGGCTCTATCAAGAAGGATATCTCCATCTCCTCCATAAACAACAAGCTACAAAATGGTTCTCTTACCTTGGTTGAAAGGCACAACCTAAAATAGTGAGGATAGATCAAATCCTCTTGAGGGTGCTATCCATTTCTCCACATCTGAGTGACTAAGGGCTAGTTAGATCCCATCCCTGGCTACAAAACAACTCATCATGATCTATCTGTCTCTAATATTCATGATAAACCCGTGATGCTGCTCAGATTTTCAAGGAGAATCAATTTGGGTACCAACACTAAGTGGCACCATTTTTGGGGACATAGTGATTGTAGTTCATATTCGAACCACTGGTAAAACACTTCTTATATACTCCAAGTTCCTAGTGCAATTCTTTCAGTTTCTACACCTAGTGCACTAGCTTTCATTGATAGATCTGGGTAAATAAAGTTAGAGTCTCTCCATTTCCAGTTTCTAGTGTTGACAAACATTTGATAGATAATATTTAGTGCATCTAGCACAACTAAGGTGGAAATCCTTAGTGGTGACTCCCTATTGATCTAATTATTGAAGAGTACTAGTGTCTTAACCTCTGTCAAGTTATTTTTATTACTAATCTTTGTAAAGATGGAAGGAAGGTCTTTCTTTGCTAGGGATCCTACTAGGACATTATTTCCAAAGCTAGGATAATCAAAATGAGAAGGAAGAAAGGCATGAAGAGTTGTTGGGGATCAATAGACAATAAAAGGGATCTCCATTGATGAAAGTGATTGGCCTATTATTGAAGACTGCAATTCAAGTGCTTTTGAATTAGGTAGCCTCTTTGTGGAATTGAATTCTCCAACTGGAGAGGGGCCTTCATTTGATTTTGAAAGGTTTGCTTCTCATTTTACCCTTGTCTTTTCAGAAGCTGATAGGGATTTCCAAGAAACTAGGCCTTTAGGGGATATCCAGTTTGAAAGTTATACCCCTATGTTTCAAATACCTTCAGCCCCTCATCAATTTGTCACCCCTCCAGGGTCACCTCCTCAAAAAAACATGGCCTTGCCCCCACCTAGACCTCCATTTTTGTAAATACCTTTGGGCCTATAAATTTTGTAGGGATGGTTGGTTATCCACATGAAATTCCTCAACAAGGAACAAACTCTCAAAGTTCCAAGGAAACAATGCTATAACTAGTGATCAACATTTAAAGCTTTTTATCAATATGATGGAAGACTTTGAGATTGAACATGAGGATGTGTATATCAAGCTATTTATCCATACTCTAGAAGAAGATGCCAAGGACTAGTACAAATATTTTCCGTATAATTCCATAGACTCTGGAATGAGATGAGAAATGTATTTAAATTGCAATATGGTGATAGAACTGACCCTAGGTTTCTTTTGATAGAATTTGAAAACATCAAAAATAATCCTAATGAGTCAGTACATGATTTCAACACAAGGTTTAACAAGACCTTGAGGATATTTCCTGTTAGGATAAGGCCATGTGATGAATCATGTTTAATCAAATATTTAGATGCATTTGATAAAAATGTTACTTACTACTTGAGGGACAAAAACCCTGCTAATTTGAGACAGGCCTTCACTATGGCCTTGAAAATTGAAAACAATATCAAGGCAATTGGAAATCCTCCAAAAAGGAGGGTGTAAAGCTGATTAACCCATAAAAACCTCAGATAAGCAAGGTTGCTGATTTGGAAGAAGTTGTGAAGACTTTGGCGCTTGTCAAAGAAATTTCCTACAAACTAGCCTGGGATGAGAAAGGAATTGGGCAAAGTTCACAAGGTCAACACAAGCAGCAAGGCCAAGACAGTTCATAAATCACCAAAGATATGATGACAGAGGCAAGGAACATGTTGGATTTGGAAATAGCGCAGTCCCAGGATAGGGAGAACAGTAATCCATGCACTCGATCCTTTGGCTACGAGTTACTCTTGTGGAGGAGACAGATGTCACGATTGGTGTGATAGATGTTTCATGCCCCATGCTTCGTGTGAAGAAGAAGAAGCTGGTAATGATAATGATGATGATGTCTACATCATGGGTTGCTCCATGAGCTCACAAAAAGGGGTAACTTCAACTGAGGTGATAAGTGCCCAGGACTATTGCCACTTTTTTGGATTGCATTCATAGGGTACCTATTCTTCCTCCCTCTCATAATTTAGAATTAGATAATGTACAAGCTTTTGAATTTCCCAATAATGACTTTGAATATTTAAGGACTTTAATGATAAAGAAGTATGATGGAGGAATCCCTTTGACGAGGATAAGTAGTTGTTGATGAATATTGTTGTGGCTCAAGAAAAGGAACACAACACAAGAAGTAAGGTTGTCAAAGGGGTAGGGCCTCAGGCCAAGCCAAAATCTCCCTTACTTTCAAACATTCCTAAGGAGGGCCCTAAGAAGGATGTATCTACTAAAATCCCTGCAGTTCCAAACAAAAATCATACCCCTCCTCATGCCGAAGCTATAAAAATTCTTGTACCACCGAGTGAGTGTGTCAACTTTCCTTCCAATGTCACTTGCCAAATTATTTCCCTTATGATATTTCCCAAGTCTTGAGTCAGATCAAGATCTCAGTTCCAATTGTTGAGTTGCTTAGGATCCCTGAGCACAAGAAGAGGGCATTGGAGTATTTTGGACTGAAAGAGGAGAAGACTGCCCTAGGTAGAAACATAAACATTGTGGAGACCCCACCAGTCATTGAAGAACTAGAAGCACCACCAGCATCAGAAGAGCTAGATGAACCACCTGAGGTTTATCTGGGGACATCCTTAGTAGACTCTCAACTAAATGTGGATCCATTCTTCACCACTCTAATCATTAAAGATAGATTGCTACACAACTACATGTTTGACTCAGGGGCATCATGCAATGTTATGCCCCTTGAAGTCATGAATGAGCTAGACATCAAGGTAATAGTAGCATATGGGAAGTGTACTGCTATGGATTCCAGAGAGGTGCCAGTGGTGGGATGTGTGAAGGGTCTAGTGGTACAACTTGCAGCCTATCCAGGTAGAAATTTAAAACTTGATGTTGTCATTGTTGACTACCCAACCAAGTGGGGCATGCTATTGTCTAGAAAATGGGCTACAAGTGTTGGTGGGAGTGTCTAAATGGACATTTCCTATGCTACCATTCCAATTGAGGGCAGCCTTGTCAAGTTGTATGGGGAAAAGAAGATGTTGCACCTTATTGAGGATCCCAACAATGCATCCTATGAGGTATTGTACACAAGTGTTGATGCAGATAACTTTGTAGGATTTGCTGATGGAAAGGAGCACAATATTGAAGAATGCAAATGCCTTGAACAAACGGGATCTCCTTGGACTCTATTGTTTGATGGAGCTTTCTCCAAGTTTGGGAATGGTGCTGGTGTTGTTCTACTTTTTCTAGGTCAGGAAAAATTTGTTTTTTCCTTCAAACTCAATTTTGATGCATTAACAACATTGTTGAATATGAGGCACTATTGTTAGGTTTGAGGATTACTTGGAAATATGGTGTTAAGGACATAATTGTCAAAGGAGACTCGGTGGAGTTGTAAAACAAGTCGAGAAAACTTTATGCCACAAAGAACCAACCAATGAAACAATACAAGCATGCAGTTTGGGACTTCATTTAGATGTTTGACTCATTCAACATTGTGCACCATGATAGGAAGTTCAATGACTTAGAAGACAAAATTGCAGTTTTGGGATCTCGTTTTGACATTTTTGCAGTGTCCCCATATTGTGAATATGATGTGGAAGTGTTGACAAGACCCTCTGTCCCTGACAACATCAAACACTGGGCAGTATTTGATGATGATGCTCAGATCAGAAGATTTCTGTAGAACAAGGAGAATTTTCTGATCAATACATTGATTTGGAGCCATTGGTATGTGCAACAGAGGGGAAGGAAACCTTGTTTGGCAAGGGCATCATCCAACTAAAGACTAATACCATTCCTAGAGGGCTGGTTTCTCTTGAGTCCAATTTTGATAATGCTGACTGCATTATTAACAAATGCATGACATCCTCAAGGGATATTGAGGAGTATGACCTTGGCACAAAGGAGAAGCCAAGGAAAATTTGGTTAGGCAGCAATCTTAGCCAGGATGAGAAGCAATCCTACATCCAATTGTTGAAAAAGTATCAGGATTACATGGCTTGGACATATTCTGAACTAAAAGCATATAGAGAGGACCTATTTCAACATGAGATTCCCTTGGAGTCTAATGCAAAGCCATTCAGGAAGAAACAGAGGCCCATCAATCCACTCTTATCTCTTAAAATGTAAGAGGAATTAAAGAAGCTAAGAGATGGAGGGATTATTCAGCCCATAAGGTATTCCTCCTGGGTTGCAAACCTAGTACCAGTCAGAAAGAAGAACGGTGACATCAGGTTGTGTGTGGATTTCAGAAACTTGAATAGAGCATCAATGAAGGATAATTATCCTTTACCAAACATGGAAAACATGCTGCAGCTAGTGACTGGTTTTGAGCTACTTTCTACCCTAGATGGTTTCTCTAGTTATAACCAAGTTGTGGTGAAGGAATCAAAAAGAATTAAAACAACCTTTACCACTCCTTGGGGACTTATGTATATGTTAGGATGCCCTTTGGTCTAATGAATGCTGGAGCCACCTTTCAAAGAGAAATGGATGTTTCTTTTTCTGGTTACATCAATGAGTTTATTGTAGTGTATCAAGATGATGTAACTGTATTTTCTAGGAAGAGAAGTGATCACCTATTGCACTTAGAAAAGATGCTGATAAGATGCAGAGAATATGGCATTTCACTCAATCCAAAGAAGTGCCATTTTGGAGTGCAAAGGAAAATTTCTTGGTCACATTGTGTCACAAGAAGGGGTGATGATTGATCCAAAAAGGGTAGAGGCCATCAGCAAGGTCCCGATTCCAAGGACCAAGAAAGGGATTCAGTCCTTCTTTGGGCAGATAAAATTCATCAGAAGATTTATATCAAACTTTGCTGAGTTGACCATTCCAATCACTTCCATGTTAAAAAGGACCAGGCCATCAAATGGGAGGAGGCTTCCATCCAAGATTTCAATGGGATTAAAGAGGCACTAAAGCATGCACCTGTTCTAGCAGCTCCAGATTATAAGAAGCCCTTTCAACTATTCTCTTTTTGCTTCAGAGAACATTGTTGCTTCTGTCTTGTTGCAGAAGGATGATGAGGGGGCTGAAAGGCCAATTGCCTTTTTCAGTAAGGCATTGCAGGGGGTGAGCTAAAGTACACTATTATGGAGAAGCAAGCATTTTCCTTAGTAAAAGCAACAAAGGTTTTCAGGCCTTATATTCTAAGTTCTAAAATTGTTTCTTATGTTCCCCACACCATGGTCAAGGACATCTTATCAGAGATGGAAGTCTCAAGCAAAAGGTGTAGGTGGGTGAACAAGTTGCAAGAATATGACATGGATATCCAAACCATGAAGCTAGTGAGAGGTTTGGGCCTAGCTAAGCTTATGGTTGAGAGAAACTTGCAAACTATTGAGGTAAATGAGGTAGAAGAAGGTAGGGTAGATGTTTTTCAAACATTGATGAGTTTTGAGTGGTACAAAGATGTAATTTTTATCTCAGACATTTGAACTTCCCTAAGTATTTAAGTAAGAACCAAAAATATCCCTTAAGTTAGCTCCCCATAAATATGTCATTACTTATTATGGGCTAGCTTGGAAGAATCTAGAGGGAGTCCTCTTAAGGTGCATTACTGAAGAAGAATCCCCAAGATAATTGCTAATCTCCATGGAGAAGTTTGTGGGGGAATTTCACTGCAAGAGACATAGCACACAAGATCATAACGGCTAGTTATTGGTGGCAAACTCTTTTTAATAATACAACCTTGTTTGTTAGAAGATGTGAGATTTGCCAACGCTTCTCTGGAAGACTGAAAGCTTCAGGCTCCCTTCCTTTGCAACATGTATCAATTGAAGCTCCATTCAAGCAATGGGGAATGGATTTCATTGGTGAAATTTCAGACCCTTCAAGTGTTGGCCATAAGTGGATTCTTGTAGCCACTGATTACTTTACTAAATGGGTGGAGGCAATCCCCACCAAGAAGGAAACACACCAAGTTGTCATGGATTTTCTGTTGAACCATATCATCTACAAGTTTGGGGTTCCATTCGACCACATTGCTGAAAATTCCATGATCTTTAGAGCTAAACCCTTGTGGCAATGTGCAAAGAATAATGGATCAACTTGACATATGCATCTAATTACAATCCCCAAGGAAATGGAAACGCTCGAGTCCAAGACTAAAAACTTGTTGAAGATTATCAAAAGAACCTTGAGCCGAGCCAGAGAAAATGGGGTGAACAATCGAAGTTTGTTGTTTGGGATAATAAGATTACTTGTTAAAAGATCCACTAGAAAGAGTCCATTTGAGTTGGTGTATGGAACTTATGCCCCTGTTTCCCCGTACATGCAATTATATTCATATCAGGTTCATTCAACAAATGGGAGGACCAAGAAGTAAGTCCTTATGATGCTTGATTAACTGCATTTTTGAACTTGATGAAGAAAGGAGGGCATCCCACCGAGGCATGTAAAGTTCAGAGAAAAGCTAAAGAATTTGTTTGATAAGAAGTTTACTCTAAGAGATTTCAATGTTGGAGATCTTGTGTTGTTCTCGGGATAGTAGGCATGAAGATAAGGGCAACCATGGAAAGTTTGACTCATTATGGATGGGACCTTACTCTATTGATATTAGAATTGGTGAGCATACCTTCTTCTTGAAGGATTTGGATGGTGAGTTGCTTGAATTGCCTATTAATGGTAGGCATTTAAAGCATTTATTGGATTGATTCCCGTAATCAAGTTGAACATATTTTGTAAAGTGTATAATTTGTTGTTTATTTCTTGTATTTTGTGTTTTTGCTCACTTTGGTCCTTGGTGACCTATTTTTTCCAGGTTTCCCTATTTTTTTTAGAGATGGCTCTATTTCTCTGGTCTACAAGATGAATCCTTTGCTCAATGGATATTTTTAGCACTTGGTCTACCGTTGTTCTTGTGGCACTCATAGGGAGTGCCCATCCCCGAGTCGGAGCTGATGTTGGTGCTCAGATCTGTCTTGCCCCATTTTCCATTATTTTCCTCTGATCTACATATTGTGAAATTATTTGTCTCTCGATGTGGGTTTCTTGAAAGCTTTTATTTCCATTTGAGATGCTTCGATTTGTTTACAAAATCCATTGTCATGTCCCTCCTTGAAAAATTCTCCGAGTCTGCCCTATTTTTGCCCCAATTTCTTCAAAATCCGTAGGCCTTGCCATTTTTCCTATTTTTCCCCAACCATGGAAGCTCGAAAATGGTTAATCTATATTTGTATGCCTTTGAAAATCCAAATCCATGGTCGAAAAGATGCTTGGAATCATGATTCACTTGTTTTTGTTTCAAAAGAATTTTCATCCTTAACAAAAATCGGGTTCTGGGCGTCAAAGGTGGTTTTTGTATTTTGATGGTCTAATGGATGTCTTTTTCCTGTCAAATTTAGTCCATGACATTTGGCGGTCACATGGCTTCTTTTGGTTGGTCAGTGGATGACGAGAAAATGCTTTAACTTATCATTTTTGCTTTTTTGGTGAAAAGGCAAATTTGGTCCCGTGGCTCCGCTCAATTCTGATTGGTTCTTTTGGTGCTTATGTGGCTTCTTCTGATTGGATGGGGCACGACGGGTCTATTTTTGAACTTGTTATTTTGGCTACTTTGGAAAAAAGTTTGAACCCACCCCGTGCTCTGATTGGAGCAAATTTAAGAGGCAAGGAAAAAGTCTCACTTTGACCCCGCAGGAGGACACGTGGTAAAGCTAATGGCGGAGATGTAGGCCTTCAGAGGTAAGTTGGATATTTTTCCCCTTTGGCAAAATGGAGTAAAATTCTAAAGTGGAAGCATGCCCCTGCCAAATCATTTTTAAATCCTTAAGGTTTTTGAAGGAGCGCCACAATGACACATGGCGAGCTGCGCTCGTTCAAGGTCTCAACTTTTGGGGATCATCTCAAGATGCGCCATTGTGACACGTGGCAGTTTGAAAATTCAAAGAGGCGGGGAAGCAGCGAACCGTCGAGGAAAATTGTATTTTTTTCCTCTTGACATCAAAATGATTAAAATCTCAAAACAACCCACAATCCTGATAAGGGAAAAGTCAAAGCTTGCTTTAGTCAATGATGGCGGTGTAGACTCTTAGGGGAAATTTGGAAAAAAATTCTTTTGGGAGAAAAAAGTTAAAAATGAAAAAGGAAGCGCTGTTCCGCAAGGACCCACATTGGGACACGTGTTAGGCCCCTTTTTCAAGGGCGGAGCTGTGGGGAAAACTTGAAAAAATTCCCTTTTCCAAAAAGGAAGTAAAATGACAGAATTTGGTCAGTGTTCCACTGGGACCCACCTTAGGACATGTGTCAGGCTCATTTCCAAAAGGTTGTAAAAGTTAAAGGAAGCCCCCGGGCCTGTTTTAAAGTTGAATCTTCCACGTGGATGACCCAAATTCAAAGCAAAGATCAATGGAAACTGTGAGTTTGAAATCTGATTTTCCCCCATTTTTACTAAAACACACCTAGAAGTGTGAGTCTTCATGATTTCTTGGTATTTCCTACATGCCAAATAGAGAGGGGAGTTAATTTTGATATCTAAGTTTGGTGGGAGAGATCTGGAGACATCTTTCACCATTAAAATGGTCTGACTCTCGGGCTCGATCTGATTTTCTATTTTTCTTCTCCTAAGCACGCAAGGAACTAGATTTGACAGATTAGGGGCAGAAGTGGTTGGCGAGTTGAAGGAAGAGTGTTCTACCAAATGAAGGAGTTGAATGTTGAGATTTTTGAAGAGATCTGCCCCATGAGCACCTGATAACTTTTATAGATATGATTCTGGGAATCACGATCGAAATCATGGCGAGCACTGGTACATTAAATGTTTTTGTCTTTTGGGGAAGAAGGGGCTCTATTGTAAATGTTATAAATGGCACAAATTTTTCGTGCAAATGGTTGGAGTGTTAGAGGTCAAAGAAAATTCCCAAGAGGAAAATTTGACAAAGCCTGTCTTTTGAGAAGTCATCTAAGAAGCCTGTATATCTCTTTTGTATTAAGTTTGATTGTGTCAAGGTGGTTGCAAGTGTACAACCATTGAAAAGCTCTGAGATTGTTCTAAAAAATTTCCCTACTGATAAATTTAATCAAACTCAAGTTATTTGTGTTGATCTTGAACAAAATGTGTTGGTTTTATCTCTGAGTGTATGCAAATAGTTTTTCTTGTTCCTATTGCAATCTTGTATTAAAATCTATTCCAATCACATAGGTCTCAATCCTTGTGATAGTTTAGTGGCATCTGCAATTTCATTTCTCGAAGAGCATTCATCTGGGAGTGAAATAAATGATTTAAAATCACTTTTCTTTCATCTATTTGACAGAGATTGTTTGTAAGCCTCAGGTGTACCTCAGGCATGGTTTGGCTCAGATCTTGATGCTTTGTTGGGTCTTTCCAACTCGAGCCTTCATGTTAGAGTCTCATAGATTGTATGAAAAAGTGCTAATCTGGGCCTCCATTGAAGCACATATTTTGGTTAAAGGAACACCCTAACTACTCTGAAAACATTCTGCTACTTGAGCCTTCCATTTTGTAAAATCTCTCAAATATTTGGTATAATCAACTTTATCCTGCTTCACCTCCCACCAAAATTCATTCAAAACAATTAATCATACCCATACTACCCTGTTTGTCATGTGTGTATACAAATGCATAATTTTTACTACCAAAACATGCAGAAACAATCAAGATTCCAAATGTCTTTAGTAGCCTGAACGTTGCCTAAAGAGTATCTCTACTATCTAGAGTGACAACTCGTGAGAGTTAGATTTTGTTGCATTGATCATATTCTCTCCAAGGTCTCCTTAACAACTCCATCAGGAAGGATATCTCCATCTCCTCCATAAACAACAGGCTACAAAAGGGTTCTCTTACCTTGGTTGAAAGACACAACCTAAAATAGTGAGGATAGATCAAATCCTCTTGAGGGTGCTATCCATTTCTCCACATTTGAGTGACTAAGGGCCAGTTAGATCCCATCTCGGGCTACAAAAGGACTCATCATGTCCCATTTGTCTCTAAGCTTCCTGATAAACCTATGATGCTACTCAAAATTTCAAGGAGAATCAATTTGGGTACCAACACTAGGTCTACGACACACTCCTTGACTAAGGAGTCAACTGAGATCTTGGCTATAGAAGCCATCTCGATGTCCCAACTAAGACCCTGCCTAACTGCCACCAACCTACAACACTCTACTAAAGATGGCGAAATGAAAGAATCTGATGAGCCTAAGTCAAATAAAATAGGGATAGAAATACCACCAATGCTACATGTAGTCTCTATCAATGTGCTCTTCCCGGTGGTTCTTGACCGATGCATAAATCCTTTGGCTCCTACCCATGTCGCTAAGACTAGGCTCAAACATGTGCCTTACTCTTATTAGCGGGGTTTTGAGGGCACTTTCTCCAATGGTTTCTATGCATGCCACATCTATAACAAGTGTCTGGTCCTCTCCACTGTGCAGATAGTCCTCCCATGGTCCAAGAAGTATGTGCTAAAGGACCTAAGGATAGGTCTACATATTTATTCAGTAGAGCTAAAAAATTCTTCAATGTGTTTAAGGATAGCCATTGTTTGTTTTGCATGTTTCTCGTGTGGCATATAGATTTTCATATGAAATTTAAGATATCAAAGAGAAATAAATTGTAACGCCCACAAAATTTTACACATGAAACCCGAAGCCAAGAAAATATTATAATAGAAAAATTATGGAATAATTTTTTTCTTAAAAGATGAATGAAATGTTCAAATTAAAACCCGGTGGTTAAATACCAACCGTCATAACACTAAATAAATAATAATATTAAGTAAGAGAATTGATTAAATTTATAGTTGAGTTTAAAATATTTCATTCCATTAATCCTAATTAAATTTAATACCTAGGTTCCTAAGGTCATGCAAAATTAAATAATTAAAGTTCAAGTCAAAATAGCTCTTTCATTTATACTAAGTTAACTAAATTAATAAAGGTAGAGTTGATTTAATTAAATTCAAGGATAAAAGACAATAAATTTAATTGCTTTTAGCACACACTAGTGGCCCCCTTCAAAAAGGATACCCATGTGATCAAATATTCACTCCAACTACCCCCACCTAACTATTATAGGGGACAATCTTGCCCCTTGGATGAAAACAATATAGACCATAGGATGCACAAATTTCAAATCAACCCTAAAATCCTTAAGGGAGTCTTTTATTCTTCTCTCTTTTGTTCATTCATTCATTCTTTGTTTTTTGGTTTTGCAGGTTTAAGGGTGGAGGAAGAGGAGGAAGCTGTGGAGGAAGGAGGTTGCAAGCTTAGGGGTGGTTATATACATCCCAAAACCCATGTTATTTTATTTCACAAAAACTATTCTACCCTATTCAAGGGTTTTGTAAATTTATCATTTTATTGTAAACATGATTTAAAAGAATACCCATTTCGGTATTTTACATTTTTCCAAAAGATCTATTTTCCATCTATCTAGAGTTGCATTTCTTCTTTTTTTCTTATATAAGTAGATATACACAATTAAATTTCTGTTTCCGATCATTTCTTCTCTTTTCTTATATAAGTAGATATACACAATTAAATTTCTTTTTCCTTTTTTTTTATAAATACAAATATATTTATATATATGTATGTGTAAATATTTCATTTCTTGTAATAAAATATACCCAAAATACGTTAATACAAATTATTATATCTATACACCCATATACGTATACATATATATACACATACATACGTATACATATACATATACATATACATACTCACTGACGTGTCTTTAAGGACCGTCGAAGCCCCATAAAGTAACACGGTTGAATATTAATTTGTGGGGCTCGGCCCACCCACATTGAATTCAATTAATATGGAATGGCCATTCACCACTCCCTTTACACTAAAATCTAAGCTAAATAAACCAAGGTCAGTACTCACTATGAAACCAAGTTTTCCTTTTTTTTCTATTTATTTTATATTTTATTTTATACTAAGTTTTATTAATATACACATTACTACATAGTTTGATATTAATACTAATAATATTTATATATTAATATATGTTTTAATTACGCCAAGGTGTTCCCCTATGGTAAAGGACCTCCGGACGTTTCTGCAGTGATGTCAAATTTGACGGTTTGACGGCCGTCTGGACGTTTGTGGTTTTTCCGGCTATTTTTAGCAGTTGCTTGTTCATTTTTTTGTTGTGTTCGTGCATGTTGATTATGACGGGGGAGTGAAGATGCTTCGTATATTTATGTCGCGGAATGGTTAATTTTGTGGTATGATGTGGATCTAGCGAAGTTTCTTCCTGAAAATGTTATGATGGGGTTCTCTGCTTCGACGTCTGTGGGAACGAACAGTCATACCTTGCTCTCATGGGATTTCTCCTGCAACACTTCCTAGAATGCTTCCTCCTTAGGCATCAAGTTAAACAGGATTCCTTTCGAGGATTCGAACAGGAACAGGGGTTTGAAAACCATTATCATAGCAGTGGTTTCCGCCGGATTGGCCATTGCGTGTGGCGCAAGCTTGCTCGGCGGCTGGTGATGGCGGCGGCGGTGGCGGAGGGGAAAATGGACAATCCAGAATGAGAGTGAAATGGCACTGGACGAGCAATTTTTTCAGGGTCCGAGGAAATTCTCATTCTCTGAGCTCAGCGCCGCCATGAAAAACTTCAATAAGAAAGAAAAACTCGGGCAAGGAGGGTTCGGCTCCATGTACGAGGCACGTTAATGGACAGTAAGGAGGTCATGGCAGTGAAACGGATTTCTCAAAAATCGAAACAGGGGAAGAAGGAATATATTGCAGAGGTGAGCATAATAACCAGGCTAGGGCACCGAAACCTAGTGCAGCTTTGGGATGGAGTCACCAGAAGGGTGAATTGTTGCTGGTGTATGAATACATGCGCAACGGAAGCCTGGACAAGCATATTTTTGGTGATTCAAGGATTCTGGATTGGAATCGCAGGTACGGAATCACTTGCGGCCTAGCCGCCGCAATTGTTTATCTTCACAAGGATTGGGACCAATGTATTCTCCACATAGACGTCAAGTGCAGCAATGTAATGTTGGATACCAATTTCAACGCAAAGTTGGGGGATTTCGGCCTGGCGCGGCTCGTGGAGCGCGACATTGAAGCTTCTGCCCACACCACGGTAGTTGCAGGGACTCTGGGGTATCTGACGCCTGAGTGTGTTATGACTGGAAAAACCAGTCCGAAGCCCAACGTGTTCAGTTTTGGGGTGGTTTCTCTAGAAATAGCCTGCGGAAGGCGAGCTTTGGACATGACTCTTAGAGAGAATCATAACATGAGGTTGGTTGAGTGGGTGTGGCATCTGTACGCGCAGGGCAGGGTTTTGGATGCCACGACGGAGAGCCTACGCGGTGATTTCAATGCTGATGAAATGGAAAGATTGATGATATTGGGGCTCTGGTGTGCTCATCCGGATCCCAATTCTAGGCCTTCCATGAGAGAGGTGATCAAGGTTTTGAAATTGGAGGCACCATTGCCACATATTCCACTTACCATGCCCGTAGCCGTGTTTCTATCTACTGCAGATCGTTTCAGCACATTGTTGTGCTAAATTCCACGGCTAATTTGTATGGAACTGGTTCGGCCTCGAGTTCGGGCATGACCTCCTTTTCTCCCTGCCAACCCTTAGAAGTCGCAGCTTTCTCCAGGTAATTGTCTCTGTGTGAATTAAAAGACTAAGATTTTGCTAAGTGACTGATATCTTGGAGGGATGTGCTAAATTACTCTGGTGGCCAAAATGGACGCCATTAATTGTAAACAGATACTTTGTTTATCCAACTAGGAAAAGCCAACTCTGTGTAAATTGTACTTTTCTCAAGTCAACTTCCTTCACAACTTTTTTCTTTGGCGACTCTGTGATATTGTCTGTAAAATGTTTTGCACAATTAAATTTTCACCGTCTTTTCAACTCTACTTATAAAATTATTATTACGCCGAAGGCGTTCCCCCTATGGGAAAGGCCCTTCCAGATGTTTCTACAATTGTGTTAAATTTGACGGCCTTTTGCCTATTTTTCTGGGTTTGGCATATTTGGTGTTTTTTAGTTTTTTCATCTTTCGTGGGCTGCACTTCCCTTCTCTTCTCATGCATTGTATCAAAAGCCCACTGTATAAAAAACTTCAGATTTATAAGAAAAAGAAGCGTCGTTACAAACTTGCGAAGATGGGTTCTTTGTCATCAAGGTATGTCTTCTGCATCATGTCGTTTCTACTATTTTTACAATCCCAAAGTAGGTTTATTATGCATCAAATCCATACCCCTCATCCTTATCCTTCCTCAACTTTGATCATCATACCTCCCTATAACCCTGTTGGGGATGCAAAAGTAGACTTCGCTAATGGGGAGTCTATTGTTCGAATCACTGGGCCTTCACCCAGGAGCACAAGGCATCTCATGTATTGAAAGCCCATCAGGCTGCTCCAACCCTTTGCACACAGGTCTTCAGTTTCCTTTTCTTCATATTTTTCCTTTTCAATGTCCTCTGGAAATGGGGAATTTCTTTGCTGTGGAATTTGTTTGTCTGTTGTGTCCTGTAGCGGTAAAATAGGATACAACTATAATACATCGGTAAATAATAAGCTTGTGAATATGTATATGAAGTGTGGGAGTGTGACAAATGGGCGCAAAACGTGTGAAAAATGCCTCAAAGAGATGTGATCGCATGTAATAGTACTATTGCAGGATGTGTTCATCATGGGGAAGCGGATGAAGCTCTGAATCTATTTGCACAAATGTATAGGCAGGGCATCAAACCAAACGAATTCACCTTTGAAAGCGTGCTCAGGGCTTGTGCGAGTTTAATGGATTTAGAATTCGATGAGTTGATTTATACATATATTATCAAAACAGGATTTGAGGGCGAGAAATTTGTAACCTTTGGACTTGTTGATATGTATTCAAAATGTCATGATACATTGATAGAGAGGACGTGCGGAAAGTGTTTGACAAAACGCCTCAAGGAGATTTGGTAGTATTTAATGCTATGATCACAGGGTATGGACTTAATGGCGATGATATTGAAGCCTTGGAATCATGTTTTCAACTTCAGAAAATAGGTTTAGAGGCTGACCCATTTTCATTTTCATGTATTCTTAGTGTTTGTGCAAACTTAGAAGCCATTAATCAGGGAAAGTTAGTCATGCAAATACTATTAAAATTGAGTTTATATGGGATATAACAGTGGTGAATGCTCTCATTACCATGTATGCCAAAAGTGGAAGCTTGGATTGTGCAATCAAGGTGTTTGAAAAAATGCCCAAGAAGAATGTTATCTCGTGGAATGCAATCGTAGCAGGGTGTGCTTGTTATTTGTTGTTTCAAATTTATAACTTTCTAATAGTATTGCATTCTAACACCTGAAAATTTTCCTTTGTATCTGCACCAAGGGATCAAATTGACAGTAGGATCCTATTCACACTTGAGAGCTGATGCACCTATAATAAGGCGCCAAAACATTGATATACCATCCTAATCTTATAGAATTCTAAAAAATGAAAAGGGTGCATAATTACCTAATTCAAATCATTATACTTATGAGGAGGCTGACAATATCAACAATGTCTAAATTTCACCTTTTTCTTTGTGTAGTTGCAAATATACATCTATGGAGAGATGAGAAGAAGACAACCGCAATAGTGGCCGCCTTAATTGCCTTTTTCTACTTGTTTTTTTCTCTAGCTATAGGGTTATGTCTGTTGTGGCCAACTAACTTCTGCTGGTCACCATGATCTTGTTCATCCATAGTTTTCTACCTTCTTCAATGTTAGTATTTTTATGGACCTTTTCTTGAATCACTTGCAAAGTATGTTTTAACATATATCAAAATCATACTCCATAAAAATACTAACATCTATAGTTGCCATTAGTAGAACCATTTAGGCATATGGGGCAATACAGAATTGTTGCATGGAATCTAAGCTTCCTTGTTTCGCTGAGCAATTTTGTGACTCTTTGCATCAATTGTTTGGATTCTTGTTCAACAACGACGATGCTTTATCAGGTTTGATGTTCATAATAGGTGATCATCGTAATTGTTTCAACGAACAAAGACTACACATAACATGTGGGGTTTTACAACAATATCCCTTTTACCATTTTTGCAATTGAAGGCATGATCAGGATCTTCTGATGGTGAGAAGGCTTCAACAGTAACAAAATCTATTGAATTTGTCGAGTGGAAATGCATGTGTAATGTATATTGATGATGGAAATATTTTGCGACAAAATATAACTCCTATAGAAAAAGCATATACCATAAGACCCTAATGTGTTGTGTGGTCCACTTTGATCGTTGTTGACACTGTGGGATTAGAAAATGATATCACTTGAAGGGATATACCTATCATGCTATCATGTTTGGGTTTTAGCTTTTATAATATATATGTTCTTCATGAAACTAATTAACCAGTCTCTACAAGTACGTGTTAGAAGGTGTTGGGCCTTAAAGTTCATTTGATTGGTATTTTTATTCTCTTGCTTAAAAACTTTTCATGATAAACCTAAAATATATTTAGGAGAAAAAATCCCTTACAATGTATGTTTTTTCATATTCAAAATATCCTTTGTAAAAAGTGACATAGAACACAAAGGAAAGTTTTAACCAACGACCTCAAGGTCCCATTGATTAATTTCACTACTAATGACTCATAGTATAATGACGTTACATACATGAATAGGGGAAACCTAATATGATACATACACAAGCATACATATATGTGCTGAAAATGAGATCAAAACATCCATAACATACAATAAAAATAAGCAGTGGAAACACAACAATATGGGACATAATATGTAATAAATTCATTACCCTTTCCGAATTGAGGCCGATTTTTGAGGTTAGCTCACCCTAATGGAGCGCAACCCTTTTTTTTTTTTTTTTACAGAAAACACAATTAAAAAATACAACACAATGTCTCTTGATCTTCCAAATTCTTGACTGCACACCTGTGGAACACCTAATCTTATTTGTATAACCTATTTGACCCTTTGTATCCCTAACATTTGCTATAACTCACTAATGTACCGATTCCTTTATAAATTATGGATGATTAATTTCCCAAACATCATCCCTAATAATCATCAAAGAAAAGTGTCTGTCCTTGTACAGTGAAGACCTCCATCATGATTGAAGTCACAATACAATCAGAACCCATTTTGTCAATTGGTGTTGATAAAACTTTGTTATGTATCCTGACAATACATAAAGCATTGTAACTCATATGGATAGTCCACTTGGATTTAAGTCCCTATGTAGCCATCTCCCACTACATAGCTCAAATGTTGCTACATTGCCTTAATCTGATTTTTCATACCTATGAGGAGACACCACATCTTGCTTCCATTTAAAACAATTCTTTTTAGATGCCCAAACTTTCAGTTATAATGCTTAATTTTTACCCTCTTGTTTACTTTTTTTTTTAATTCTTTATTTGCAAATACTTCTAATTTGCATTCTTTACTATGTCCATCGGTGTTTCCAACTTCCTGCCTTTTACCTTTGTTGTTATTTGTTGATGCTTAGAAGGCTCTACATGACTTTGGTAGATTGTGGCCCATTTAAAAAACATCAAATCACATCTCTATTAATAGGCTCTCTCCATTCATGTATTCGTTAGAAGCGCCACCTTGCCTTCTTCCCTTTATAATACCCAAATTTTCACTTGACTGAAAATCCCCAAAATTTGGTCCAATATGTTCCTTGCGTAAAAATATACAGTTTTTTCTAAAGACTCAAGGGAAGAATATGCAGTTTTGACCCCCACAACAGATGGTGTATCTGGATTGGGCACACCATTTATCAACGTCAACTAAAAAAGTAATAACTATCCCTCTAAATCAAATAATATATACCATTCGGCGTTCACATTGCATTGTATACATGCGATTGTTATTATTAATAATGATAATGATTATACTTTTTATTTTTAATTATAATACTTATTATCAATAATAATATTTATCATTGGTAATTATAAAATTATAATAACAATACTAAGGAATAAATATAAATGTATAAACATATAAATATAAGATTAGGATCATATCCATTTCATTAACAATTTATTAAAAGAGGGAAATATTAATACACCAATAATATTGAAATACTTAACTTATTCAAGTATTTTTTGTTTTGTTTTGGGAGAATTCAATATTAGTCTAATATATAAATAGGGAAAATTTGCAAAGTATGCCTATATAGTTAAATTAACCAAAGATTCATTTATATATATATATATATATATTTTGTGTGTGTGTGTGTGTCTAATTTTGTTTTGTCAAATCCACCTAATGTTAAGTTAAATGTAAGTTTTCTTACACAACTTGTGAAACAAAGTGATTATATAAAAACGCTTTACTCGAATCTTATGATTTTAAGTAATATTTCCTTCAACTAGTTTAATAATACATTTATTGTTTAGGTCCTTCACTTTACTCTCTTCTAACGAAACAAAATAACAATTCCATTTTACAAGCAAGAGCAAAACAACAAAGTACTTATTTCTTTCAAAATGAAGTCTATCAACTTTACAATATTTTTAGAAATGAAAGTATATCACATTTGAAAAAAAACAATGAACTACTTGAATTAAAAGAATGCATATCCAATTCAACTATATTCAAATCTTCCTTTCACCAATACAAGGTAAAAATTGAAAATTTCTTTTAATATAACTAATACCTTTGAATTTTTAAGTTTATTAAACAAACACTCATAAGGGAGTTTACAAGATCAATGGATATCCAAGTATAACAACAACTATCTCCCAATCTTACAACTTACAAACATCCACTCAAGTGGGAAGTATAAATTTGAATAAATTACAACAATGCTATCAACAAGCCAATTTTATAAGTGTCCAATATGTATGTCTTCTCCACAATGGTAGCTCCAACTTTGGCATGCTTCAACTTCACAATGAGATCACAAAAAGGAAGGGGGAGTAGGCAATGCTCTCCGCCCAACCTTAAATCCATTAAGGAAAAACCATTCCCTTAATGGCCCCCAAGCCCCAACCAAGGAACCATGAAGGGCATTGAACAACATTGACAACTATCACAAAGAGGCTTCTCAACAAAACACACATACAAGACAAGCAACACCACCAAGTTCACATAACCAACAAGTTTACACATACACATCAAAACAAAGGTTTGAGGATCAAACCAAGTAGAGAAAGGGATATGGGAGACCACCTCCTTATGCCTCCCAAGTGAAGTGAGATTCTTTCCTAAGCCTCCAAGTGCACAATAATAATCACACAATTCCTTATCTCTCCCTTGCAACAAGAAACAAATCCATGAATCCCTTTTCTCTCCCCATAGGAAAGACTCTCATTCACACTCCCACCATTTTTCATGCCTCACATAAACTCCCTTTTCCCTCCCCAATGGTCCCATAATCCCTTCTCAACACACCTAACTAAGGCCAACTACTCAACCAACCCACACAACACCATCATAAGACAAAAATACTTTTAACAAGCACAACATTGCTTACAAAAAATAAGGTAACATAATAATAAAAGTGTGGAGAGCCTACCTCTCCATCAAGATCCAAGAATATCCTTCACAAGCCTCTTCAAATCCAAGCCAAGCACTCTAAAAGCTCCCAAATCCCAAAAGTGCACAAGAAGCAAAATGAGCAAGTAACCCCATTCCAACCAAAAATCACAAATAAATAGAATTGGGAAGTGAGGATGATGAGGTGGATCCATGTAGGATGCCACTTCATCATCCCCCATCCTCACACTCAAGTCAAATACACCAAGACCAAGAAACATCAATGCACAAGCAAGGACTATGACAACCCACATGGCTCAAAACTTGCACACCATGCTTTCAAGGGACAAAATTAAATTTGGGAAGAAAGAAAGTGCAATGATTTTCCTTCTCCTACACTCAAAGATGGACAAAGAAGTCAAAATTGAGCTTCCCAACCCATAGGTAAGGTTGTTGGGCCAAATTAAGAGGCATGGGACAAGCCTTGCTTGTCCCAAAAGTCTCCAAAGTTCCCCCAAGTCAAAATCTGAATTTTGAACTTGGGGTGGGGTAAAATACTCCCAAATCAACATAAATTCATCTTACACAAGGACTACAAGATCACATCATTACTATAAGTCACATCTCTACTTTTCCTAACCTAAAAAAAAAAAAGGTTTAAGTCTAATAAACACACATTTACACATGCTAATAAAGTGACAAATTTTTAAAATTTAAATACACAAAACATAAATAAACACATACAAAAATTAATGAAAGGGACACAATCCACCCCATGGCCACATATGTGAAATCACCCCCATGGGAGACTTCCAAACAAGACAAACAAAACACTACACAAAACAACATTACACAAGTTGTCAATTTGGCCTCGTTGCTCAATGCTCGACATCCTTCGTGGTTGGTCCCCTATCCCCTTCGATGTTTGTGATAAAAGTCCTGCACACAACAAATACCTCTCTAGCCTTTCGGTTGTATTAACAACATTGAGAAATATATAATCCAAATTCATCATTCAACATTTAAAAATTCTATTATCCATCAATATGCCAAAGTCTAACCCTAACATTCATGAGATTACAATTATATTCCAACATCTCAGAAACATAACATGTCAATGTGTAAAATCCATATCCTAAAAATCAACATGCATCTAACTGTCTAACATCACTATCTAGTGCATCATGATAAAACATAAACATCATAGTGTCAATAATCCACATATTAGTATAATCTAGCATCTATTGATCAATGTATCATAATCAATTGTCTGAACATCAGTCCAATAATATCAATATCAAGATAAAACAATGTCAAAGAGGAGTGGGAACTACATAAATAATGACACATAATGACACCAAAAAATGTATACTCAAACCACATGAAGGTCCAAAACTGTGCTCTTTAGTTAATATAGTATCGTATGGTCTTTAGCCATAAGAACGGTCCTAGCCTAGTGGTTCTAAAACTCAAAACATGTTTTGTTCCAAATTTTCAGAATTTTTATTTTCCTTTAGATTTAATTGAAACATCCTTAATATGTTTTGAACAAGCTATGTGTCTTTCTATCATGTTTAAATTTGAAATTTTATATCCTTGAATGTATGTTTGATTACTATGATTTAAAGCATAAATGCTAGTGGGTTTAATAGTGTAATATTCATTATATAAATATAAGTAAAACCCGATTAAATTGACCTAAAATTTAGTAAATGGTTAAGTACTCTACATTCCTTGTCCTCAATATAGTTTAATAATTAAAAAAACCATATGGAATTATGTCAAAATATATTCTCACATTTTACACCTTTCTAAAATTAAACCAATACACAAAACCAACAACTCAATGTCGAATATTAAAAGTGCTATGGTTCTACCTATGTTGGAAAATGAAACCCTTTACAAACATCTATGCGTAAAATATAGATTTTTAAAAATTGATACCAAAACTATAGTGCCCAACTAAAATTAAATTAAAAAAAAAGAAAAAAAAGAAAAAAAATTGGGTGATGTGTGGAAGTCATGGTGGATGGGAGTGATATCCAAATTTTGGCCCCCAGGAAAAATATATCAAACATGACCCTGCATAGGAGAAAATATAAGGGTTGGCTCTGTCCTACGAGCTCACATTCAAATCCAAATCTGAGGGATAGGAAATACTCTACAATGGAGGAGCAGGGTCAACAAAGGATCAAACAACGTCAAAGGAGCCCAGAGCTCGACAAGAAAAGAAGAAGTCAAAATGGCTCATTTTTTTGGACTTAGCCACATACGAGTTGACTCATGGCTGAATAGCAAACCCACGGAAGGCACCATGTGTCAACTCGGCGTAATATCAAAAGGTGCATAAAAAGGAAACCCAAATGAGCGCGAAGCTTCCACGTGTCCCAAGTTCGAAAGGAGACATTCGGTAGTTGAAAAGTCTCAGGGTAGTGGAGCCCTCCATGTGTCTCATTGATGCAACACAAAGGATGGGTCCAAAGAGTGTGTTCCTAAATTAGCGCAGGCTCGCTGCGTGGTTAGAGTCAAAAAAGGGGACAAAGCCGGTCGAAGAATCGGCTAAGTATAGAAAGGCCAGTGGAAAGAAGCACATGTCAGCCCTACATAATTTTAAAAGTGAGATCCCAAGGTGGAAACTCAAACTAGCGCCAGCTCTCCACGTGTCTAAAGTCCAACAGAATTCAAATGGCATCGGGCCCAAATCGGCTAAGTATAAGAGTGTCGAAGCCCCCACGTGTCTCAACGATGCAACTTCAAAAGAAGGATCAAGAGCGGAGGATAAAAATTGCCTAGACAAAGCTGGCCATTTAAATCAACTAAGTATGAGAGGACTAGTGAAAGCCTCCACATATCTTAGCGGCGCACCTTCATGGGTCAAAGCCAAAGGCGGTCACTGAAATGAGCGTAGAGATTCCACGTGTCCCAGGACCAAAAAGAAGAAGTCAAAAGGCAGAATCAACCATTGAAAATTCTAAAGAGAGCAAAGCCAGTGGAAGGTGCCACATGCCTCAATGACGTAAACTCAATAGGCACGGCCTAAAGGCTAGTCCTAAAGAAGCACAAGTTCAACACGTGGCCATGAGTCCAAAAGGGGATAGAGCTTGTCGTAGAACCAACTAAGTATAAAGAACCAGTGGTAGGTGCCACGTGTCTCCTCGGCACAAATTCAAAAGGCGTTCCCTAAGGAAGGACCACGAACTAGCGCCAACCCGCCATGTGGTAAAATCCTTAAAGTTGAACCAGCCCTGAATCGATTAAGTATAAGAAACTGATAGAAGGTGCCACACATTGAATTGGCACAACTTCAAAGGTAGAACTCGTAGGGACAAATCCCAAACAAGCACCGAGCATCCACGTGTCTCGGTCGACATATGGCCCCACCAAACAAAAGGGACTTAGCCAAAACACAAAAAATAGAGAAAATCCATGGAAGGAGCCACATGTCTCTTCGGCGCAACTTTAAAAAAAATCCAAAAGCAAATCAGTAAATGCACACCACTCTACACGTGACCGTGTTTCAAGTCAAAGTATGAAGACGGGTCATTGGAGCAAGTTTGAATTTTTTGAATTTTTTTTTAGAAAAGGCGTAAATTATAAAATTAAGTTGCACCTCCACTGACACTGAGAGAAGGCATGTGTCAATCCTATATTTCATGTGAGGAGGTGGCCCTTGGATGTAATTTTTTCAAAGCGGGCCAGCGGGCCTAGGGAAGACTTTTGCCAAAACAAAAATGTGGGCCCATGGGCCCGAAGATGAATTTTGGAAAATATAAATTTGCAGGGCCACGAGAGTTTTTTTGTGCATCATTTGCAGAATCGGTCCCGCGAGCTCGAGGAACTTTGCTCACCGAATAGAAAATGAGAAGATTGCATGGGGCTTTTGGGCAAAAGTTAATTGCGGACTTGTGGGGATGAGTGGAGTTTTTGCACTTTTGTAATATTTCGCAAAGGCTCAAATTGAATTTCAGGCCCATGGATCCATTTTACAAAATTGGTTTTTCACCATTTTTGTATGGATTCGATTCAAATATTCAAATGGTCAAATCTTTCGATCCAAAGGCTTCAAATTCAACAAATTTGGTACCGTTGAAAGGTCTCGACCGCATCTATGCCATATATGCCTAAAAATTTATTTTTGACAAGGTTAGGTTGGTAAAAAAATAGGAAAACGTCTTTCATGCCATTAATGTATGATTCGATCAATTTAACAACCAGATCATAGTTGATTTGATTTGTCGTTCTTCATTCTTCAACATGCCAAACAGATGTGGGGAACCAGAATTGACAGATTGTAGGTAGATTTGTACGGGGTAGTAATGGTTGGTGGTTGAGATTTTAGAGCAGAGTCTAATTTTTCTTCTCTCTCTCACCTTGACTTCTATATATTGTAAAACTTCTCATTTGAGAAGGGGGAGACATTCTGGATGTGGGAAAACTCTATCAAAGTTGTTTCCCAACTCCATTTGAGTTGTAAGCCTTCTCCTATGCCTGGAAAGCGTATTTGTGCCTCTAAACACCCATGTAATGGTTTGTACACCTCATAGAGAAATAAAATCATGTTTTTGTGGTGTTCTTCAACCCTTTGCATTGTTTTGTTGTTTCTCTATGCCTCTCCATTTTGTGTTTTCTTCCTATGCATGTGTTTCTCATTTGTAGGTGTAAGATGATGTGCTTCATGGAGTTTCGATGGTGGATTTGGATCTGGGTCTGTGTCACTTTTGTCTGACCTCCCTCATCTCATTTTCCCCTATTTCATCCTCCCTCAACAGAGTATCTCGCCACTTCCTTTTCTGGTGTATCACCACTTAGTATAGGCTCTCTTTCACCCTCTCTCTCTCTCTATCCCCTTAGAATGGTTAGATTAGGATAGATTAGTTACTATTCTAACCATTGGGTTGGGATACAATCCCGAAATCCATATAAACATAAAATGCAAAT
Source organism: Taxus wallichiana var. yunnanensis (assembly GCA_018340775.1). Taxonomy (NCBI): domain Eukaryota; kingdom Viridiplantae; phylum Streptophyta; class Pinopsida; order Cupressales; family Taxaceae; genus Taxus; species Taxus wallichiana. The sequence goes on along the minus strand of CM031237.1, from coordinate 790,398,551 downwards.
GTTACAACTTTGGATTAGGAAGGATTAGAAAGGAAGATATTATAGATGAAACAAAGTGGAAAGGGAATGAGAGGAACGTATTTTCTTTCAAGAAAACACAAATCGAGAAATACTTATACGAGTTTTAGATAATGAGTAATATTCTAAATGATTAAAATTATCAAGAATACTAAACAAAAATACTCAAGATGTTGAACATAAGAACAATCTCTCAAGATAGATGAATCCCACAAACAAAAGTTTGTAAAATAACACTTGTTTCTATTCTTTCAATGATTAAAAAGAAAATACAAATTTTTCTTCTTCTTCACAATAGCTCTTAATATTCAAAAAGTCTCTCTCTGGAATGCACAAGCATCCCTTATTTATAATAGAGAGAGCAGAGAGAAAATAGGATAAATCCTAGAAAATAGTCTTTTAACGAGAGTCCTATTTTGCTTGACTCTCACGCAAGAGAACAAGTCAAAATTTGATTCCTATGTGACAAAACGAAAATGAAAAAGACATGACAATTTCTTGATAGAAATGTCATGAGACACTATGTTTATTCTACTTCATCATCCTTGTCTTCTTCTAGTGCAACCTTCTTGTCTCAAAACTCTTAGAACTTCCAGATTATGCCCTACATCTCATCTTCATCTAGCACACTTGAATAATCACTTAGGACCTCACAAGTTTCCTGAGTATCACTTGCATTACCAGGAAGTTTCTTCAATTTTTTGTTGAGCTTCCTTAGTGATTCCAAAACATTTTCGATCCTTATGAACTTATCGATGTTTGACAAATCAAAGACAGTAGTTGGTTCATGCTGAATTAATTCCTAAATTTTCTTGTAGAGGTCATTAGCAGGTAAAATCTCTTGAGCTTTAACCCAACACCTTGGCAAAGATCCTGGACATCTCTTTATATCATTAGTGGCATCAACTAAATGATCTCTAGATTCCCTCAACTTGCTGCAAGCTTCATTGAGAATCTTTATCCTAAACTTGATGGCTTTGGCAAGATGGAAATGCTTATCCCCATGTGGAATGATTCCTTCTTCCATTAAGATCTGGGATGGAACTTGTTTCAGTGCATTGAGGGCTTCCAAATTTAATTCGAGGTTCCCGACTTCTGTGAAAATTCATCATCCATCTTGTCACCATCTTTCTTTATATCCTCCAAGGATTTGTAAACTTCCACCATGTCATCTATGACCTCTCTTCCTTGCAAGAGTAGCCTCTTTATCCATTCTTCAACATTTCTCCCTTCTCATTGATCTTTTCAATCATAGGTACCGATGAGAAATCGAACCTGATAGGCATAGGGGTAGAAGATGACGGTGTTGATTGTGAAGGATTTGAAAGCTTGAGTAGTACCTCTGTCAACTATTCCACTTTCTCTTTTAGCTCATCCCTGCTTACCTTTGTTTCTTTCAAATTTTGACAAAGCACGTTCATGGCATCTTGTGCATCTGTTTTGCTCCTTCAGTTGTCACTTTTCCTAGGTCAACCCTTGTAATCTGATAATCAGTCACTATTATATCTTCCTTCATTTTTCAGGCGAGGAGTGGCAATCTCTACAAACTTATGCCTTGAGGCATCCACTGAAACTCTTGAAACCATTTTGGGTTTCTTGGTAGATTTGGCAGGAGAAGACTTGAGTGAAATGAAATCAAAGGCTGGTAGGGGAACTACCACCTTCCTCTTCCTTGAGTCTGATCGACCAACCATTGAGGTACATGGAAGAAGTTGCTCCTATTGGAGGTGTTATGGTTGTATCTATGGGTGGAGGAAGATTTACTTGCAGAGTCATGATGACTGCAAGTGTAGTGACTGTGGGAATGGATTCAGGGAATGAAGGTGCGGAAGGAGGAGGCATCTCTATGGCCATCGTAGGTCCAGTAGAGAGAGGTGAGAGATCGGAGAAAATGTTGGCCATGGCTGATGAGAGTGGTGTTGAAATATGTGATGAGGAAGATTGGGAGAGAGGGGGTAAAGATTCTAAAGCCAAAGATTGAGAAGAAAGATCAAGGCTTACCTCTGATGAGCAATCAACAAAAGGGGAAATAAGAGGTTGAATAACCTCATTTCTGAAAGAATTTCTCCTTGTTCCGGCGGAGGAGGAGGTGAATCCAAGATCTCAACTATTTTTGTTGGAGTAGCAGATGATTCGGCCCCTTGCTTTTCTCCTTTCTGAAAAACTTAAACTTTATTTGCCTCTTGGTAGGGCTTTTATCCTTTTCCTTTTCTCCCTTCGAGGTTCCTACTTCTAAAGTAGCTATTTTTGAAAATATCTTTTCTTTATAACTCATTCCCCAGGAAATGAGCCATGCCTTAGTGCAGAAAAGAGTCTGAGCAGCTCTCTCAGCGATAGAAGCCTTTTTAGCAACAGACCAATCAATGGCTGGGAATCCAAGTTGATCTCCATCTAACGACTGTTCATACCTAGGTTCCAAGACACTTTCATTGTCCATGGTGCCTTCAGGGATATCAGCTAGATCTAACATCTGAACTTCTTCAAGTGTCAGTCTACTGTTGTTTTTTCTTCGAATGGAAAATTCATCATGAAGATCAACCTAGATATCTTCCACAATGGGTACATGTAGGTACAAGGTTCCATAAGACTTAAGGACTCCTCGATGTCAAATCCTTCTCTCATCTTCATGTGCTTCTTCAATTTATCCTGAAGTTCATGCACCATGTTCTTGGCCTTAACCATGGTGGAACACATATACCTTCCAATGGAAATAGGGAAGGAGACCGCAGCTTTGTGTCTACTCTGTTGGAATTTGTGAAAATCCAACAATTGTCTAACCAACTCCATGAGGATCGGTTTGTCACCTAGAACCTGGGAAAACGGAAAGGATTACCATGGAACCTTACCACCCAAAGATAGGTAAAATTATTTAATTGAAAGAAGATGCAACCCCATTTAGACACTTTTGTCCATGCTTCATTGGAAACCCTTCTCTTCCTTAGATCAAGATCCAGTCTCTAAATATTTTCGTAGAAAAAGGCATCATTCACTCTTCTAAATTGGTCTTTAGACCCTTTTATTGTTAGCTATGGGAAGTACCATATATATATGTTCTGTTTCTTAGTTCCCCTTTGCATCCAACCCTAGATAGTTTCTCATGCATGTTGCCGCATAAGTGACATATGACATCATGTAGAACTTGCCGGTAGACAAGACCATTTTCATTTGAGAGTCTATCTCATTACTTATCAGGCTACCCAATCAATCCCTTGGTCATTTTTCTTTATGATGACCATGAACTGGTACATCCACCCTTGGAATTATTTTGAATCTGGGAGTCCAAACAACCGGCTCAGCAGGGTGATGATATCACTGACTTCAAGAATAAAGTCACTTCTAGGGACTGACTTAGGAAACCTAGAAACAATACTGCTTAGCCTTGATCAAGAACTTTTATTTACATGCTTGATGCAGTCTTCCTAATCCTTGTCCCAGGCCTTTTGTGCTGATTTAAAATCTAAATCAACATATTCCATAAAGTTGGGAAACTTTAGGAGTTGATCAAAATAATCTCCATCTAATTTTACTATAGACTCCCCTGCTTGATTTCTTACTAAGTGGGAGGCTGAGTCATAGTGAGAAGCGCAAGCCAAGATGAATTCAGGGCATTGGGCTGACACTGGAAATCTATGCTGAGAGGAAGACCACTACTGGCTATTGACTTCATCCATGGATTTTGAGAAGAATCCATAATTATTTCCATAAGTCTTCCATATCTATATTGTCGAGCTTTGTGTCCCGGATGTCATAGTTGCAACTTACATAAGAAGAGGAACTCCATCTTTTGATACTTATACTTCATCTTTCTTGACTTATCTAACTTATCCTAAGATGGGCCAGGGTCCGACATGAGGAGTCTTGAGAATGCCTTGATGACTTCTGGAAGAGTAGTCGGGTGTGAGAGCTTGTTGAACAAGTGTACAGACCCGACACACCTTTCGGGTTTTGAAGACTTTCCAAGCACCTTCGGAAACCCAACAAACTGAAATGTGTGTGTCGAAATTAGGCATGTCAAACACCTTGAGAATCCTAAAACACACAGTGGAAATTGATAGGTGTCAAGCACTCTATGAAACCCAAACACTGGTGGGGTGTGTGTCGGAAGTTAGGGCATGTGGTGCATCAACGAAAACTTGACACAAAGTAGAAATGAGATGATGTTGAGAAGGTACAAATACCCGACACACTATGGGAACTGAGAGGATGTTGAACACCGGTCAAGACCCGACAAGGTGGAGAAAGCAAGATGTTGAGCAGCTAGCAAATCCGGAACCAAGGTGGAAACTAGATGATGTCGGGCACCTGTAAAACTCAAAAAAAAGGATATCGGGTCTCTGACCTGTCAGAACATGAAGAATTTACCACTTCATTCATTCATGAGTTTTTAGATTCTTTTGAAAACCAAAAATTATGTAAAAATAAGTAGATGTCCAAGGAGTGAAATTCAAGCAAAAACCTTACTGGAAAAAGACAAGAACCAAGGGAAAAGACCCAAAACCCTAAGCTGGTAAAGAAAAAGGAAAAGAGATGAAAACCCAAGAAAAACATCACAAAAATAACCCCAAGAAGCTTCAAAATGGAAAGAGGAGAAGAATACCTTCAACAAAATTGAAAAATGATCAAGAATGGATGGTGAAATCGATCGAGAAGCTCAATCGGTCTCGAGGTGGAAGAAGCATGCACATAAAATCCAATGCATCAAAATCATACAAAGTAACAAATGACGTGGAAAACCACCTATTTATAAAACCCTAACATTTATTACACATAGCTCGACACGTGTGCCAACTACTAGACAACTAGGCATTAATGACATGTCATCATGCTTGGAGCTCCCAAAAACCCGACACAAAGGATTTGGTTTAATTTGGGATTCGGGCTTTGGGAACATGAAGCATGACATGAGATGTTGAGATGCTTCAAATTCCTAAAATTCTTACACAAAGGTGACGGTTGGGTTTCAGGTTTTAAGGAACACGACAGATATTGAGATGCTTCAAAGTCCCAAAATTCTGACACAAAGGTGACGGGGTTTCGGGTTTTGGGAACACAAAGCATAAAACATGTTTTGGGAAAAGCATGTTCCGATGCATGGGAGTTCCAAAACCTAACGCATTGCTTAAGACCATCGGGTTTGGGTTTCGGGGAACATCAGACATGAAACATGAAAGAAGCATGCTTTCATGCAATGAAAACCTAAAACTCAAAAATCTCCTTCAAAGGGGAATTTTGAAGAGATTTATAAAAATTTTCTATGGTCATCTCATTTCTAGTGGAATCACTAAAATGAGATAACAATTGGCTCCAATTAGAAACTTTCTTTAAGACATCAAAGGAAGAGAAATTAGAATCAAGAGTCATAAGAATAAAAAAAACCAAAACCCAACAAACCAAAAAAGACAGAAAGAAAGAAAACATACAACAAGAAATAAATTATAATACAGTGCAAGAGAGCATCTTGCATTACTAATGGAACAACTTCAGATGTTGGCCACTAAAAGGTAGAGGGAGTAAATCTCCATCAAGGTATGATAGAAAGAAGTTATTTTCACCATTCAACTGATGAATTTTGAAAGGACCTTTCCATAAAGAGTCAAACTTGCCATGCATCCCTTTTTGTTCCCTTCTCTTATCCCAGAGAAGTACTAGGTCTCCAATCTGGAAATCACGTTGCTTTGATTTCTTATCAAATATCCTTTTGAATTTTCTTTGATGATCTGTAGTGCAATCTACCACCTTGCTCCATTCTTCCTCTAGCCTAGCTAGATACATTATCCTTTTCTCAATAGAACTTTGAAAAGTTTCATCCTCAATTACTTTAGCCAACCGTAAGGCTGGAAATTCTACAGAGATAGGAATCTCAACATCAATTCCATACAACACCTAGAATGGGGACATTCCAATATCTCATTTAGGAGTAATCCAATCTACCCATAATGCATCATACAATGCTTTGTGCCATGTCCTCTGATTCTCATCAACCATCTTTCTGATTATGGTCACCAGGTTCTTATTGCTTGATTCAGCCTGACCATTACCTTGGGGGTAATAATCAGATGAATGAGCCAATGTGATCCCAAATCCATAACAAAATTCAGTCAACTCATGTGATGAGAAATTGGAAGCATTGTCAGCAACAATCTTGTGAGGAATGCCGAACCTAACAATTATATTCTCTTTGAGAAAATTACACACAACTTCAAAGGTTTCCTGCTTGATTGGTGTAGCTTCCACCCACTTGGTGAAATAGTCAGTGGTGGTGAGCACATAGTTATGACCGGCACTGGAGGTAGGGTTTAGTAATCCAATGAAATCAATTCCCCATTGGTGAAAAGGTTCTTCAATTACCACAAGATTCAAGGGAAGAGCAGCCAGCTTAGGGTGACCAACAAAATGTTGGCAAGCTTCACACTTAGCCACCCATTCTACTGAATCTCGAAAGAGAGTAGGCCAATAGTACCTGGCCCGTAAGATTTTGTAAACCATCACAGAGGAATAGAAATTTCCTCCACACGCTATATTGTGAAAGGATTCTAGCAACCTTATCTACTGAGACTTGTCAACACAACGCATGAATACACCATCAATACCATTCTTGTATATACCATTATCCCATAGGATGTATCTCACAGACCTTAATTTAACTGTCCTCTTTTATTTTTGGCTCAAATGTGGGGGACATTTTCCATAAGTTAAAAATAAAGTGATGTCTACATACCATTCATTGGTTGTGCTTATAAAAAGCACCATGGGTGACTATGAAGAATTATCTTTAGTTTCTTTGCATTCTGTCTCAGACTTATTTTCTATGATTAAATTGGCACAGCCTCTTCCTCATACCAACTTGGTAGGTCTGATGTCCAAGTCATATTCTTAGACTTTAGCTATCTAGTTACCCCGTTGACTACCCAACTCATGTTGAGTCAAAATGGACTTAACTGTAGTATCAGGAACGAGAATGAGAGTGTGAGAACTCAACACATAGTATCTAAAATGCTTCACCGCTCTCACCACTGCATAAACATGCTTTTCAATTTGAGACATCTTCAATTCATGTTCCTTTAGTGGGAAACTCATGAAAGCAATGGGATCTTTGATTCCTTCTACGTTCTCCTACATTAAGATGGTTGATACTGTATGTGCGGAAGCATAGCTGTACATGATGAAATCCTTCTTGAAGTCTGGGCATACTAGAATAGGAGCGTGAGCAATTACCCATTTGAATTCATCGAAAGAAAGCTTCCCTTCAGTGCTCCATCAAAATGGAGTTTTACCTTTCATCATCCTAAGGATATCCTTGGTTTTATTGGCAAAATCAAGTATAAATCTTCTTAGGAAATTGACCTTTCCGAAAAAGGAATGCACCCCAGTTTTGCTTGTAGGTAGGGTAAGGATTTGGATGGCCTTCACCCTCTTTGGTTCGATCTTGGTTCCTTCTTTAGTCACAATATGACCTAGAAACTTTCCTTTTGTTACTCCGAACATGGATTTTTAGGATTTAATGAAATCCCATGACGCCTACACCTTAAGAGTACCTACTCCATAGCTAATTCACTTCACTTTTAGAAATGTGGCTCAACTATGACCTTTCCCATTAATCAAACCAAAAGGCATTCTCCTATAAGAATCCTCCTATGGTTCCCCATGGAGGGTGTTGAATGTTGTTTTATATTGATCTTTAACAGCTACCTCAACTTGAATATACCTCCTAAAATCATGTCAAGCATGGATAACATTTTTGATCCAGGTGACAAAGTGTAATACTTGGTCCATGATGGGCAATGGGTAATTGTCTTTTAATGAAGACGATTGAGGTTCAAAGTCAACACAAATTTGGATTTCACCATTCTTCTTTCTGACAGGGAAAATGTTAGCAACCTAGGTGGAATGATAGATTGGAAATATAATCCTTGCATCTAACATCTTCTGAATTTCTACAAGGATAGTCCCTAAGATCTTTGGGTTGTAATGCCTTTGCTTCTACCTGTAGGGTTTAACCTCAAGCTTCAAAGGAATGCTATGTTGCACATCCTTGGGCTTGAAAGACTTTAGATCCGTATATGACCATGCTATGATGTCCATATATCTCTTCAAAAGTGAAGAGAATCTTTCTTTTTCCTTCTAGAGAACAACATTTCCCGATGTTTACCATCCATGGTTGATTAGTGGAGCCTAGGTTAACTTGATCTACCTCTGACGAGGAAGTGCCCTCAGCTTACATTTTATCCTAAATGAAATGGTCATGCTTGTCAAACATACCTTCCAAAGAAACTAATCCCTTCATAATCTTGTTTCCTTTTAGCTAGATGAATTCACCATCAATCTCTTAATATGAATTCAAGATGGAATCACGGAAATCTGATTCTAATCCTTCAAAATAAAGCTTGCTAAAATTATCAGCTTTTCAAGAAAAGACAACAACTGTTTATCATCATTAAACACTTGAAAATGTGCTTTGCATTATCTAGAACACTTGGACGATACACAATTTCGATGGTATACGTGTCTGTTTGAACTTTGGGTGAAGAAGGAGAAGAGATGCGAGATACGGTTAAAGAATCAACTTTATCATTGTAATCTCTTAAGATTGCCTTAATGGAAAAAGTATCAAAGCATTCTATGTTGTCCCAAACTTTGTTCCTATAATGTCTTAGGTGATCATTTCTTACCTAATAGGTCCCCCTTACTTGATTCACAATCAACTCGGCATCTCCCTACACTTTGAGATTTTGGATTCTTTTTGTCTTTCCATTTCTAATCCTAATAACAAAGTTTCCTATTCGGTTGTGTTATTAGTATTATCAAACTACAACTTGAAAGCAAAAGGAAAAATCTTGAAATCTAGAGATATAAGAACCACGCCAGCACCTGACCTAGTAGTTGAATAGCTCCCATCAAACTCAAGGGTCCAAACAACATTAGGATATTCTTCCTTGACTTCTACAGAGGGCACCTCAGATGTCATGAAATAATTACCCAATCCTGCATCTTCGAAGAGAATTTGAGCCTTAGGATCATCTGATTTAGTGACCAGGTACTTTGCTTGTGCTACGGGGTGAAGGACACGAGGACTCCATATACTTTGGAATTTTATCTTTGGTCCAATCTATGTTGATTTCTCCTCTAACATATTTTCAAAACCTCTTCCTAAAAGAATACCATAAGCATATGGGATATCAGCAACCAAGATAGTCATTTTCACTCTCTCTTCAGGGAAGGCAACAAATGCAAATTGTGCATCCTTGATTTGGCCAATCAAGGGGACTTGTTTGGTTTCTATAGAGTAACATTTCTTGTAATATTTAGTCAAGGTGAGTCCAAGGGCATGAGCTACTTTTGTGGGCATTATGTTATCAGAGGCTCCTAAGTCAATTATGAAATTGTTTATAAGTAAGAACAAATAAAATGGTTCAATCTTTCCTGAAGAAGTAGTAGAGGTCATATTACTCTAAGGTAAAGGCTGAGTGGGGATAGGAAAAATGTCTTTTGAAGATGAAGGGATAGAAACCTTTCTTCTAATGAATTTGGAAAGTTTCTCAAATTGCTCAGGGTTGGACTGCAGGTACTCGGCTTCCGACATTTGGATTTTAGTTTTCTTTGCATGATCAATGATGTCGAAAGCGGTATATGAAGGAATGATGAGAGGCTTAGTTCTAGTTACACTGGTCTAAACCAAGGTACTAGCCTTGAGGGAAGGAGAAAAAGAGTTAGAAGAAAAAGTTACCTTTTTAGTTGTCTCCTTTTCAGTTTGTGCTAAGATAGGAGAGCCTCTTTTAGCCATAACCACGAGAGCTTCTTTACTTTTCTCCTTAGAGCCTTCAACAGAATTCCTGGGGTTCTAGGATTGAGACAAAGTGAAGAATGCAAATGATTGGCCATCATGCTCACTTTCGTCTTCCTCATAATGCAAGTACCCAATACTAGAGTCGCCAAATTGAATCATCAAAAGACTCATCAAAGCATATCATGAGGCTTCAAAGCTTTATGAGAATATTGATCTTCTGGTTCTTATCCCTCCTCAACTATTTCAACTTGCTATGTTGATAGGAGGAGCTTTAATGGACAACCTTGGTGGGAGCAAGAATCAACCTATTCCTATCTCTTGTGGGGGCACCATTGGCATTGTTGAAATTCCATCTAGGAATATCCCGATAAGTAGAATTGGTCACTTGTTGGGACATTTGATTCTTTAAAGTGATCAAGTCATTGGCCATATTTTGAATCATAGGATCAATAGTACTCTGAGAATAACTCTCATTCTTAGGTTTAGATGACTCTCTTATGATATTTCCAGCCAGAATAAGATCATCTTCTATTTTAATGGTTGTAGCTTGAGTAGTGGCCAAATCGGGAATAATAGACCTTAATAAGAAGTTCACATCATGGGGCTAAGTGTTGATGAAGACACACTTTTTGGTTTCAAGATTGGGAACAACTAGGTCTAGAATCTTACGAATCAGCTTGTTGAATTTGGATATGAAGTCCCGCTTGGGTTCATAAGATTCCTTATTCATGTGTGTAACATGTGCTAACAAGGCATGAGAATCCTCACCGGTTTAAACCTTTCTTCAAATATGGATCTCATGGTAGCCCAGTTGGTAATGCATGCATTTGAAAGATGGTAAAACCATTTTACTGCTACACCATGTAATGTCTCAACGAAGAGTCGAACAGAGACATCTTCATGAGAAACCCCAAGGATGCCACATGCAAAAATAATGAAGTGATGTGTTCATCAGGGTGTTGCTTCCCATCACCGTTGAACTTAGGAATATTCTTACGAGATCCATGAGGTAGATCATGCAACAATGGAGTTAGGGAAAGAGGACCAATAGCCACACCCCAAGGCATAGGTTGTGTTGCCATTCTTCTGAATGAAGTACGCACAGGAATCTGAGTATCAAAAAAGAAAAATGCATGGTAGGTTGTAGAAACTTCTTGTTCTTGAAGAACCCAAGTTCTTCGGATAGGTGAAGAACTTCTCGCTTGGCTAGATGCAACATTATTGGGGAAAGTCTGAAATTATGTTGTTGAAATAGATCAAAGAAGGGATCAGTTTCACCTCACGGCTTAGCTTGAATGAGTGAAGATCTTTTAACTAGCTTGAACTGGAAAATAGATCTTCTGAAAATAAGGCAAATACAGAGTCGCCAGACACCAATAGGATAAGCTTAGTCTTATCAATCCGTATTTCCCTAGCGAGTTGCCAAAAAATGTTGGTTGGATATTTTGTCGCCAAAGTATGAGGTTCAACCATAGTGCATGGGATCAAATCCCTCCTTAAAGATAGGTGAGGTTGCTGTTTATTATTAATCTAAAACACATCATAAATAATATATACAATATTCACACTATTCTAACCATTGGGGTGGGATACAATCCAAAATCCATATCAACACGAAATGGATATGTTACAACTTTGGATAAGGAAGGATTATAAAGGAAGATATTATAGATGAAACAAAGAAGAAAGGGAATGAGATGAATGTATTTTCTTTCAAGAAAACACATATCAAGAAATACTTATATAAGTTTAGATAATGAGTGTAATATTTTAAAACGATTAAAATTATCAAAAATACTAAACAAAAAATTACTCAAGATGTCGAACATAAGAACAATCTCTCAAGATAGATGAATCCCACAACACAAAGTTTGTAAAATAACACATATTTCTATTCTTTAATGATTAAAAAGAAAATACAAAGTTTTTCTTCTTCTTCGCAATAGATGTTAATATTCAAAAAGTCTCTCTTTGGAATGCACAAGCCTCCCTTATTTATAATAGAGAGAGAAAGAGAAAATAGGATAAATCCTAGAAAATAGTCTTTTAAAGAGAGTCCTATTTTGCTTGACTCTCACATAGGAGAACAAGTCAAAATTTCATTCCTATGTGACGAAATGAAAATGAAAAAGACATGAAAATTTCTTGATATAAATGTCATGAGACACTATGTTTATTTTGCTTCATCATCCTTGTCTTCTTCTATGGCAGCCTACTTGTCTTGGAACTCCTGGAACTTCCAGATTATGCCCTACATCATGTCTTCATCTGGCGCACTTGAATAATCACTTAGCACCTCACAAGTTTCTCAAGTATCACTTGCATTACCAGGAAGTTTCTTCAATTTTTTAAGCTTCCTTAGTGATTCCAAAACATTTTCAATCCTTATGGACTTATCAATGTTTAACAAATCAATGATAGTAGTTGGTTCATGCTGAATTAATTCCTGAATTTACTTGTAGAGGTCGTCAGTAGGTAAAATCTTTGAGCTTTCTCCCAATACCTTAGAAAAGATCCTAGACATATCCTCTTCTATATCATTAGTCGCATCAACCAACTGATCTCTAGATTCCCTCAACTTGCTGCAATCTTCATTGAGAATCTTTATCCCGAACTCGATGGCTTTGGCAAGCTGAAAATGATTATCCCCATGTGGAATGATTCCTTCTTCAATTAAGATCCGGGGTGGAACTGTTTCGGTGCATTGAGGGCTTCCAAATTTAATTCAAGGTTCCCGACTTCCCGTGAAAATTCATCATCCATCTTGTCACCATATTTCTTTATATCCTCCAAGGATTTGTAAACTTCCACCGTGTTATCTACGACCTCTCTTCCTTGCAAGAGTAACCTCTTTATCCATTATTCAACAGTTCTTCCTTCTTATTGATCTTTTCAATCATAGGTACTAATGAGAAATCGAACCTGATAGGCGTAGGGGTAGAAGATGAAGGTGTTGACTATGAAGGCTTTAAAAGCTTGAGTAGTACCTCTCGTCAACTTTTCCACTTTCTCTTTCAAATCATCCTTGCTTACCTTTGTTTCTTTCAACTTTTGACAAAGAACGTTAATAGCATCTTGTGCATCCCGTTTTGCTCCTTTAGTTGTCACTTTTCCCAGTCAACCCTTGTAATATGATAATTGGTAATTGTTATATCTTCCTTCATTTTGTCGGCCACAGAGTGGAAATCACTACAAACTTTTGCCTTGAGGCATCCATCAAACTCTTGAAACCATTTTGGGTTTCTTGGTAGATTTGGTAGGAGAAGCCTTGAGTGAACTAAAATCAAAGGTTGGTAGGGGAACTAACACCTTCCTCTTCCTTGAAGTCTTGTTGACCAACCATTGAGGTACAACAGAAGAATTTGTTCCTATTGGAGGTGTTATGGTTGTATATGTGGGTTGAGGAAGATTTACTTGTGGAGTCACGATGACTACAAGTGTAGTGACTATGGGAATGGATTCAGGGAATGAAGGTGTAGAAGGAGGAGGCATTTCTATGGCCATTATAGGTCTAGAAGAGAGAGGTGAGAGATTGAAGAAAATGATAGCCATGGCTGATGATAGTGGCGTTGAAATATGTGATGAGGAAGATTGGGAGAGAGGGGGTAAAGATTCTAAAGCCAAAGCTTGAGAAGTAAGAGCAAGGCTTACCTCCGATGAGCAATCAACAAAAGGGGAAATAAGAGGTTGACTAACCTCGATTTCTGAAATAATTTCTCCTTTTTCCAGTGGAGGAGGAGGTGAATCAAAGATCTCAACTATTTATGTTGGAGTAGCAAATGATTTGCCCCCTTGCTTTTGTCCTTTCCTGAAAAACTTAAACCTTATTTGCCTCTTGTTAGGGTGGAGGGTCCCGCTTCTAAATTAGGTATTTTTAAAAGTCTCTTTTCCTTATAACTCATTCCCCAAGAAATGAGCCATGCCTTGGTATGGAAAAGAGTCTGAGAAGGTCTTTTAGCAATAGAAGCTTTTTCAACAATAGACCAATCAATGGCTGGGAATCCAAGTTGGTCTCCATCCGACTATTCATACCTAGGTTCTAAGACATGTTCATTATCCGTGGTTCCCTTAGGGATATCAGCCGATCTAACATCCGAACTTCTTCAAGTGTCGGCTGGTGTTGTGTTTACTTCGATAGAAACTTCATCATGAAGATCAACCCAGATATCTTCCACAGTGGGTACATGCAAGTACAAGGTTCCATAAGACTTAAGGACTCCTTCGATGTCGAATCCTTCTCTCATCTTCATGTGCTTCTTCAATTTATCTTGAAGTTTGTGCACCACGTTCTTGGCCTTAACCACGGTGGAACACATATACCTTCCAATGTAAATAGGGAAGGAGACCACAAATTTGTTCCTTTCTATTGGAATTTGTGAAAATCCAACGATTGTCGACCAACTCCATGAGGATCAGTTTGTCACCCGAAACACGGAAAATGGAAAGGACTACCGTGAAGCCTTACCACCTGAAGATAGGTAAACTTCTTGAATTACAAGGAGATGAAACCCAATTTAGACACTTTTGTTCATGCTTCATCGGAAACCCTTGTCTTCCTCAGATCAGGATCCAGTCTATAAATATTTTTATAGAAAAATGCGTCATTCACTCTTCTAAATTGGTCTTGAATGAATGAGAAGGAAATTGTATTCGTATATTGAAATTAAGGAATGAAAGAAGAAAGTTGTAAAGAAATAATTTTTGAATTAATGGAATTTGTTTACCTGGTTCCAATAATTTGGTGTTCATTGGAAGCCTTTGTTTGAAATATAGTATGAAATCTCTGTTTGGAAAATTGAAAAGTAAATACGCATGAAGAAATGTTATATTACTCTGTTCCTTTGAAATGTATGATTTGAAAGTTAGAGATGTATGTTTTTCTTGAATACTTGTATTGAAAACAAACTTAATATATTAGATTGGGTTTAGAATGAATTCAGATATTAAATCTTGGTAAAAAGGAAAATAGAATCCGTTTAAGTTCAAGTATAAACTCCATCTATTTTTTCACTGAATACTTGCAACTATTAATCAAACAATGTCCATAACGACCCTGCAAACTATGAAGGACTTTTGGAACATTAATACAATCTAAGTAAGATCAAAATGATCCCAAACATACTAAAACACTTAAGAAGTTTTCATTAACCTTTGAAAACTCGGGAGCAGAGATAGTTTCACAATCATTTTTCTGTCAAATTGGGAGTTTTCAAATTAAAAATCAATCTAACAAGTTATACCTTGCAATCAATCCTAACATTCTCCCAAGAGCAATCCTCCATGTCTGGTTGACATGTTGAGAATGGAAGAATGTCGAATTTGAACAAAATTCATAAGTTAAAATTACTAGTTTAGTTTTTAAGTGACAACAAAATGTTTTCTCAAAATTGATCCTTAAAAGTTTACCAAAATTAAATTCTTAATCCTTTTGTGTAAATAGGACCTCGAGAGATTTCAATAAAGTCCGCATTTGCCAAAATCGAGTTCCCAATAAAAATTTAGCCTTCCAAAGTTTTTACTTCATTTGGCTTCAAAAATATTCTAACTATCAAAATTTAAAAAAAACGCGTTAGCGGACCCGTGGGCCTGAACATTCCTTTTTGTCCTTCGGGAAAAGAAATGCAAAAAAAAAAATTCTCCCACCACTTTGCTGGCCTAATCACTTCACTTTTGGAATTTCTTTTTTTGTAAGTCCAAAAAGTTACTTGGCAATTTTTCCTCCATGGCCCCGCCTCCTGCGCAGCCCAATCATTGATCGACACGTGGCTTCGTGGGCGACGGTGGAGGCGCGGATCAATTTTTAGCCTTAGAATTTTTAAAATAAATTTGGAAATTTTTGTAAGTTTCCCTGCGCCCCCACGCCCACAATGAATCAGTCTTAAGTCCAAGTGGCATCATTAGGCATCGCGAGGCATTGATAGCTTTGAACCCTTAACTTTTTTGGGAAAAAGTTTAATTTCCTTAAAATTCCCCACCGACCCGTAGCCAATGGTTGCCTGACATGTGGCATTATCTAGCTTCGGTGGAGGTGTGGTTACTTTTTAACCTTCATGCTTTTCATCCCAAAAGTATTAATTTGCTAAAGATTACTACTAGTCTATTTTCCCCGCTCGAATCCGGCTTGACACGTGGCACCTTGGGCATCGGTGGAGGCGCGGATCATTTTAATCCCTTAACAATTTTTGGTAAAAATATCAAAACCTTAAATTCTTTCGGTGGCCTGCCTTCCCTTTGTTTCAATTTTTTTGGGACATGTGTCCCCTTACGGGCTCATGCCTGTGCGGAGGTTAATTGCACCTTTGTCCCAAAAGGGGAAAAGTGCTAAATGGCTTCCCCGCTCTGCCGTTCACATATGGGAAAAGTTTGTTCCCCGTACCACTGGTCCACTTTTCTCCTTCGAGTGAAATTTCTCTCCGAAGTTTGCAGGCCCAAGTTGGGAAAAATTTTCCTCCCCAGGCTAGTAGGCCCGCTCTTAGGAAAATTTTCCTCCCGTGCCCGTAGGCCTGCTCTTAGGAAAATTTTCATCCCAAGCTCCACCGGTCCATATCTTGAGAAATATGAGGAGTTAGGAGGAATTATTTAGATCACCGAAAGGTGAGGAAATTCCCTGTCTAATGGGAATGTTTTTAGAAGATTTAATTAGGATAATCATGGGAAAAATCAGTTTGAATATTTTAGGTCAGTATGTGAGTGGGTAAGAGGAAAATTACCTTCCTTATTTTCAATGTGTATTTTTAAAAGCATGAGTTTACCATTCTGGGCCACCTTATGGGGCAAGGGAATGCTTTTCCTAACCCCTTGTAATGAGAGTCTTATTTTATTGTTTTTGCCTATCAGTATCATGTTATCTCATTTTAGTGATTCCTAGCTAAAAATGAGATAACCATAGAAATTTTTTGGACATATCCCTTTAAAGGAGAATTTTGGGTTTTCAGGTTTTTATTGCATGAAAGCATGTTTCTTGCATGTTACATGTATGATGTTCACCGAAACCCAAATCCTAATTGTCTTAGCAGTGTGTTGGGTTTTTGGAACTCCCAAGCATTGGAACATGCTTTATCCAATGCATCTTTCATGTCATGTGATTCCCGAAACCCGAATAAAGCCATTGTGTTGGGATTTCAGGACTTAGAAGCATCTCAACATCTCATGCATCATGCTTCATGTTTTCCAAAACCCGAAACTCGAATTAAACCAAACCCTTTGTATTGGGTTTTCAGAGGCTCCAAGCATGATGACATGTCATTAATGTCCAGTTGTCTGGTAGTTGGCACACATGTCAAGTGAGGTGTAATTAATGTTAGGGTATTATAAATAGTTGGTTTTCCATGTCATTTGTTACTCGGTATGTTTTTACTACGTTGGATTTCTCAGTGCATACTTCTTCCACCGCCTTGCACCCGATTAAGCTTCCTGGTCGATTTCACCATCCATTCGTGATCATTTTTCAATCTAGTTGAAGGTATTCTTCTCTTATTTATATTTTGGAGTTTTTGGGGTTATTTATGAGGTGTTTTGTTTGGGGTTTTTATTTCTTTTTCTTCTTCTTTACTATTTTAGGGTTTTAGGTTGTTTTTCTTGTTTCTTGTCTTTTTCATGAGGGATCTCATTTGGAATTTACCCCTTAGGTTATTTAATTGTTGTAAGTTGTGGATTTCAAGGTTATAAAATTCCTAAGTGATCATGAGATGGGGATTTTTCATGTTCTGACAGGTCAGAAACCTGATATATTGATTTTGGGTTTTACAGGGTGCTCGACATCATCTAGTTTCCACCTTGTTTCAAGTTTTGCTAGTTGCTCGACATCTCACTTTCTCCACCTCATGTTGGGTCTTGTCAGGTCCTTGACATCCTTCAAGTTTAGTAGTGTGTTGGATATTTCCACCTACTCAACATCCTCCTACCTCTGCAGTGTGTTGGGTTTTCATCGATGCGCAACATGCCCTAACTTCCGACATACACCCCGCCAGTGTTTCGGGTTTCTCAAGGTGCTTGAAATCCTCCAAACTCTACCAGTGTTTCAGGTTTCTGTTTGTGTTTGACATGGCCTAATTTCTGACATACAATTTAGTTTGTCGGGTTTTTGAAGGTGTTTTGCAAGTTTCAAAACCCGAACAGTGTGGCAGGTCTGTGCACTTGTCTAACAAGCTTTGACACCCGATTGCTCTTCCAGAAGTCATCAAGGAATTTTCAAGACTCCTCATGTCCGACCCTGGCCCATCTAAGGATAAGTCAGATAAGTCAAGAAAAATGAAGTATAAGTACCAGAAGATGGAATCTTATTCTTAGGTAAGCTGCAATTATGACATTCGAGACACAGAGCTCAACAATATAGATATGGAAGAATTTTGGAAAAGAATTACAGATTCTTATCGAATTCATGGATGAAGTCAATAGCCGAAGTAGTCTCCCTCTCACAAAGCAGGATTTCCCATATCAGCTCAATGCCCTAATTTCATCATGTCCTACGCTTCCCACTACTACTCAACTTCCCACTCAAGAAGAAATCCAACAGGGCAATCTATAGTGAAATTGGGCTGAGATTACTTTAATCAACTCCTAAAGTTGCCTAACTTTACGAGAATATGTTGATTTAGACTTTAAATCATCATAAAAGGCCTAGGACAAATATTATGAAGATTGCATCAAGCATGTAAATAAGAAGTTCTTAATGAAGGCTAAGCCAGCTATTTCTAGGTTTCCTAATTCAATCCCTAGAAGTGATTTTGTTCGTGAAGTCAGCGATATCATCACCCTGCTGAGCTGGTTATTCAGACTCCTAGATTCAAAAGAATTCCAAGGTTAGATGTACCATTTCATGGTCATCATAAAGAAAAATGACCAAGGGATTGATTGGGGTAGCCTAATAAGTAATGAGATAGACTCCCAAATGAAAACGGTCTTGTCTACTGGAAAGTTCTATATGATGTCATACATCACCTATGTGGCAACAGGCATGAGAAACTATCCAGGGCTAGATGCAAAGGGAAATCGAGCAACAGAACACATATATCAGTACTTCCCACAACTGACAATAAAAGGGTTTGAAGACCAATTTAGAAGAGTGAATGATGCCTTCTTCTATGAAAACATTTGTAGATTGGATCCTGATTTGAGGAAGAGAAGGGTTTCCGATGAAGCATGGGCCAAAGTGTCAAAATGGGGTTACATTTTCTTACAATTCAAGAAGTTTACTTATCTTTGGGTGGTAAGATTCCACAATAATCCTTTCCATTTGCCCAGTTTCCTAGGTGAAAAAAAATCGTTATAGAGTTGGTAAGACAATTGTTGGATTTTCACAAATTCCAACAAAGTAGGCACAAAGCCGTCGTCTCCTTCCCCATTTCCATTGGAAGGTATACATGTTCCACTGTGGTTCAGGTCAAAAACATGGTGCATGAGCTTGATAAAAATTGAAGAAACATATGAAGATGAGGGAGGGACTTGACATCCGAGGAGTCCTCAAGTCATATGGAACCTTGTACCTGCATGTGCCCACTATGGAAGATATCTAGGTTGATCTTCATGATGAAGTTGCCATCCAAAGAAAAGACAACAATAGACTGACACTTGAAGAAATTCAGATGTTAGATTTGGCTGATATCCCTAAGGCACCACGGAAAATGGAAGTGTTATGGAACCTAGGTATAAATAGTCAGATGGAGACCAACTTGGATTCCCATCCATTGATTGGTTTATTGCTGAAAAAGCTTCTATCATTGAAAGAGTTGCTCAGACTCTTGTGCATACCAAGGCATGGCTCATTTCTTGGGGAATGAGTTATAAGGAAAAGATCTTTTCAAAAATAACTACTTTAGAAGTGGGACCCTCCAAGGGAGAAAATGAAAAGGATAAAAGCCCTACTAAGAGGAAAAAAAGTTTAAGTTAGTCAGAAAAGGAGAAAAGCAAGGGGCTGAATCATTTCTACTCCTACACAAATAGTTGAGATATTGGATTAACCTCCTTTTCCGAGAAAAGGAGAAATTATTTCAGAATTTGAGGTTGGTCAACCTCTTGTTTCTCCTTTCTTGTTTGCTCATCGGAAGTAAGTATTTCTCTTACTTCTCAAGCTTTGACTTTAGAATCTTTACCTCCTCTCTCCCAATCTTCCTCATCTCATATTTCGACGCCACTCTCATCAACCATGGCCAGCATTTTCTTTGACCTCTCACCTCTCTCTGTTGGACCTACGATGGCCATAGAAATGCCTCCTCCTTCTGCACCTTCATTCCCTGAATCTATTCCCATAGTCACCACACTTGCAGTCATCACCACTCCACAAGTAAATCTTCCTCCACCTATAGATACAACCATAACACCTCCGATTGGGGCAACTTCTTCCACTGTACCTCAATGGTTAATTGATCAGACCCTAAGGAAGAGGAAGGTGGTAGTTCCGTTACTAGCCTTTGACTTTAGTTCACCGAAGGCTTCTCCTTCCAAATCTGCCAAGAAACCCAAAACAGTTTCAAGGGTTTCAGGTGGATAACTCGAGTCAAAGGCAAAGTTTATAGAGATTTCCACTCCCGTGACCAAAAAAACTAAGGAGGATATAGTGGTTACTGATTATCAGATTACAAGGGTTGATCTGGGAAAGTAACAACAGAGGGGTACAACATGATGTGCGGGATGCCATGAACGTGCTTTGTCGAAGTGAAGGAAATAAAGGTAAGAAGGGATGAGCTAAATGAGAAAGTTAAATAGTTGATGGAGGTATTGCTCAAGCTTTCAAAGCCTTTCCAGATCAACACCATAATCTTCTACCCCTACTCCTATCAGGTTTAATTTCTCATCGGTACCTATGATTGAAAAGGTCAACGAGAAGGGGAGAACGGTTGAATAATGGATAAGAAGGCTACTCCTACAAGGAAGAGAGGTCATTGATGACACAATGGAGGTTTATAAATCCTTGGAGGAAATAAAGAAGGATGGCGAAAAAATGGATGACGAATTTTCACAGGAGGTCGGGAACCTTGAATTAACTTTATAATATCTCAATGCACTAAAACAGGTTCCATCCCGGATCTTAATGGAAGAAGGAATCATTCCACATGGGGATAATCATTTCTAGCTAGCCAAGGCTATCAGATTTAGGGTAAAGATTCTCATCGAAGCTTACAGAAAATTGAGGGAATCTAGAGATTAGTTGGTTGATGCCACCAATGACATAGAAGAGGAGCTCTCCAGTATCTTTTCTAAGGTTTTGGATGAAACCTAAAATATTCTACCCGCTGACAATCTCGATAAGAAAATTCAGGAATTAATTTAGTACGAACCAACTTCCATCTTCGATTTGGCAATCATCGATAAGTTCATAAGGATAGAGAATATTTTAGAATCACTAAGGAAACTCAATAAGAAATTAAAGAAACTTCTTGGTAACGTAAGTGACACTTAGGAAACTTGCGAGGTCCTAAGTGATTATTCTAGTGCACCAGATGAAGATGAGATGTAGATCATAATCTAGAAGTTCCAAGAATTTTGAGACAAGCAGGCTTCACTGGAAGAAGACAAGGACGATGAAGCAGAATAAGCATAATGTTTCATGTCATTTCTATCAAGAAATTTTCATGTCTTTTTCATTTTCATTTCGTCACATAGAAGCAAATTTTGACTTGTTCTCTTGCGTGAGAGTCAAGAAAAATAGGACTCTCATTAAAAGACTATTTTCTAGGATTTATCCTATTTTCTCTCTGCTCTCTCTATTATAAATAAGGGATGCTTGTGCATTCCAAAGAGATAATTTTTATAATATTAAGAGCTATTTTGAAGAAGAAGAAAAACTTTGTATTTTCTTTTTAATCATTGAGGAATAGTAATATGTGTTATTTTGCAAACTTTTTGTTGTGGGATTCATCTATCTTGAGAGATTGTTCTTACATTCAAGATCTTAAGATATTATTTGTTTAGTGTTCTTGATTATTTTAATCATTTCAATTATCAAACTCATTATCTAAAACTCGTATAAGTATTTATCGATCTATGTTTGCTTGAAAGAAAATATGCTCCTCTCATTCCCTTCCCACTTTGTTTCATCTATAATATTTTCCCTTCTAATTCTGCCTAATCTAAAGTCATAACATCTCCATTTTGTGTTGATATGGATTTCATGATTGTATCGTAACCCCAATGGTTAGAATAGTGTGGATACTGTATATATTATTTCTGTTGTGTTTTAGATTAGTAATAAATAGGCAACCTCACTTGTCTTTGAGGAGGGATTTAATCCCATGTACTATGGTTGAATCTCATATTTTGGTCTGACAAAATATCCAACCAACAAGCTTTTGGTGACTCTATTAGGGATATATGGATTGATAAGGGGTAAAAGCACAATAAAATGTCCCACTTTTTGGTATGTTTTGTACCATTATAAACATGAATTTTCAGTTTTATTGATTTTCTAAAGGTAATAGCCACAAAACCGTACACATTCATGAAATTCCACAAACTAATGAAATGTTGTGTTTAGAGTGTAGAATACATGTAAATTTTTATTTTAAAAATGGCAAAAATATGGTCTTTTTCTTAATTTTATTCATACGTTGTTTCTTATGTTATAAAAGAGGAATGATTGTCCCCAAGTGGTTTTTAAAATGAAAATTTATTTTTTCACCATGAAATTTTAGATATATGTTCAAGATTTGAATTTTGAGGTGCTGTCAAATTTTCATTTTTAAAATTAATTATTTATTAAAAAAATTCAAATAAATGGTGTACAAATGTTTATGGCAACAACTTTTAAGATTTATATTGAAATTGAATTTAGTTTTTTCACGGGTAAGAAGACTTCAACAAATAGTACCTTTTTTTTTTTGAATTTTTTTAATATATTTTTCTATTTTTCAAATTGGGTTGATTGTGTATGATCGATTGTCCTAAAATACCATATGTTAGAAAAATATAAAAAATAAATAGTAAAACAAATTTTTAAAAAATGAAAATTATATTTTTAGAAAGCTAATAAAATTCTATATTTTGTGTTAAATTTTTGTAATTTTATTCATTCATTAACCCTAATTACGTGGCACCTAAGTGGCACATTTTGGCATAAAATTATCCTCCAAATAGATTTGGTGCCAAAATGTGCCACATAGGTGCCACATAGGGGGTTCGCCCAAAGGGGGTTCGCGTGAACCCCTTTGCCCGAACCCCCCTAAACCCTAAATCTGCCACCCAAAACTATATAAATATCTATATATAACTCTGTGCCACCAAAATTATTTGAACCCAAAGGGGTTCGCGCGAAGGGGTGTTTGCATGAACCCCATTTTGCGAACCACTTTCTTTGTCCTACGTGGCAGTTCGGGCGAAGGGGGTTCATGCGAAAGGGGTGTTCACACAAACACCCTTGATTTCTGATCCTACCCAACCTCTTACTCTCTTTTTGGGACATAAAGTGGGACACAACATTGTGCTTTGACCCTAAGGCTAAGGTTATCCTATTAGTGTCCAGCGATTCCGTATTTGCCTTATTTTTAGAAGATCCATTTTTAGTTCAAGTGGCTAGAAAGGTCTTCACTCAGTCAAGCCAAGCCAGGGGTGAAACTGATCCATTCTTTGATCTGCTTCAACAACACAATTTCAGACTTTCCCCCAACAGTGTTACATCTAGCCAAGCAAGAAGTTCTTTGCCTATCTCAAGGATTTGAGTTCCTCAAGAACAAGAAGCTTCTATAACCTGTTGTGCACTATTTTTTTGATACTGATTCTGTGCACACTTCATTCAAAAGGATGGCAACACAACCTATACCATGGGGTACATTTATTGGTCCTCTTTCACTAACTCCACCATTGCACAATATACCTCATGGGTCATGTAAGAATGATCCTAAATTCAACGATGATGGGAAGAAGCACCACGATGAACACATCACTTCATTCTTTGTCACATGCGGCATCCTAGGGTCACTCATGAAGATGTCTCAATTCGACTCTTCATTGAAATATTGCATGGTGTAGTAGTAGAATGGTTCTACCATCTTCCGAATGCATGCATTACCAACTAGGCTACCATGAGATCTCGTATTTGAAGCAAGGTTCAAACTAGCTGAAGATTCTCATGCCTTGTTAACATAGCTTACACATATGAAGGAGTCTTATGAACCCATGCGGGAATTCATAGCTAAATTCAACAAGCTGATTCGTAAGATTCTAGATCTAGCCGTTCCCACTCTTGAAAATCAAAAGTGTTTCTTCATCAATGCCCACCCCCTAACACGAGCTTCATATTAATAAGGTCATGTATCCTTGATTTGGCTACTTCTCAAGCTACATCCACTGAAATATAAGATGATCTCATTCTGGCTAGAAAGATCAAAAGAGATTCATCTAAGCCTAAAAATCGAGTTCTTATCGAGTACTACCGATCCTATGATTCGAGAGGATGTCCAATGATTTGATCACTTTGAAGAAACAAATGTCTCAACAAGTGACCAATGTTGCTTATCGGATATTCATAGATAGAATTTTAACAATACCAATGACACCCCATGAAGAGATAGGAATCGGTTGATTGCTAAGTCCGCCATCGAAGCTCCTCCTACCAACGCAAAGTAGAAATAGTTGAGGAAGATGAATAACCAGAAGATCAAGATTCTCACAAAGCTTTTGAAGCTTTAGGATATGCTGATGAGTCTTTTGACGATTCAACTGGTGACTCCAACATTGGGTACTTAGAATACGAGGAAGACGAAGGTGAGCATGATGGTCAATAATTTGTATTCTTCACTCGATCTCAATCCCAGAACCCTAGAAAGCTAGTTGAAGGCTTTAAGGAGAAAAGTAAAGAAGATCCCATGGTTATAGCTAAAAGAGACTCTCCTATCTCAGTGTAAACTGAAAAGGAGACAACTAAAAAGGTAACTTCGTCTTCTAACTCTCCTTCTCCTACCCCCAAGGCTAGTACCTCGGCTCAGACTAGTGTAACTAGATTTGAGCCCACCATCATTCCTTCATATACCACTTCTAACATTATTGATCATGCAAAGAAAACTAAAATCCAAATGTCGGGCCGAGTACCTTGAGTCAAATCCTGAGCAATTTGAGAAACTTGTAAAAATTCATTAGAAGCAAGGTGTTATCCCTTCGTCATCAAAAGGAATTTTTCCTATCCCCACTTAGCCTTTACCTCGAGTAATATGACCTCTTTTGCTTCTTCATAAATATTGAACTATTTTATTTTTCCTTACAAACGGTTTTAAACTCGGTAATTTCATAATTGAATCACAAGCCTATGATAATGTAATTCCCGTGTAAAAGTAACCCATGCCCTTGGACTTACCTTTTATAAATCTTATGGGAAGTGTTACTCCATGGAAACCAAACAAGTCCTCTTGATTGGCCAAATCAAGGATGTATAGTTTGCATTTGTTGCATTCCCTGAAAAGAGAATAAAAATGACGATCCTGGTTGTTGATATCCCAACTGCTTATGGTATTATCTTAGGAAGAGTTTTTTACAAAGATGTCGGAGGAGAAATAAATATGGACTTGACCAAAGCTAAAATTCCACTAAATGGAGTTCCTCGTGTCCTCCACCCTGAAGCACGACATAGTACCTAGTCACTAAATCATATGATCTCAAGGCTCAAATTCTCTTCGAAGATGTAGGCTTGGGTAATTATTTCATGAAATTTGAGGTGCCTTTTGTAGAAGTCAAGGAAGAAGATCCTAATTTTGTTTGGACCCTTGAGTTTGATGTGAGCTGTTAAACTATTGGGTTGGGTGATGGTGTGGTTCTTATATGTCGAGATTTTGAGATTTTTCCCTTCGCCTTCAAGTTAGCAGTTTGACAATACTAATTACATGGCTGAATACGAAGCTTTGTTATTAGGATTAGAAATGGCAAGGTAAAAAGGAATCCGAAATCTCAAATTATAGGGAGATGCTGAGTTTATTGTAAATCAAGTAAGGAGGATCTATCAGGTGAAAATGATCACCTAAGGCATTACGAGGAACAAGGTGTGGGACAACATAGAATGCTTTGACACTTTTTCCATTAAGGTAGTTTTGAGGGATCACAATGATAAAGTTGATTCTTTATCCATGTCTATATCTCTCCTCCTTCCTAACCCAAAGTTCAAATAGGACAAGTATACCATTGAGCTTGTGTATCATCGAATTGTTCTAGATAATTCGATGCATTGCCAAGTGTTTAATGATGATCAACGGGTATTTTCTATTCTTGAGAAAGATGATAGTTTTAGTGAGCTTTATTTTGAAGGATCGAATCAGATTTACGTGAGTCTATCTCGAATTCATATCAAGATATTGATGGTGAATTCATCCACTCAAAGGTAATAAGATTCTAAAGGGTTTTGTCTCTCTCGGAAGGTCTGCATTTGATAAACATGACCGTTTTATTTAGGATAAAAGATAGGCTAAATGTGCTTCCTTGTCGAGGTAAATCAAGTTAATCTGGCTCTTCGGACCAACCACGATGGTAAACATTGGGAAATGCTATTATCCAGAAGAGAAAGAAAGATTCACTTCACTCTGAAGAGATATATGGGCATCCTAGCATGGTCATATGTAGATGTGAAGTATTTCAAGCCCAAGTATTTGTAAGATAGCATCCCTTTGAAGCTTGAGGTTAAACCCTAAAAGAAGAAGAAGAGGTATTATAACCCAAATATCTCGGGTATTATCCTTACGAAATTCAAAATATGTTAGATGCAAGTGTTATCTTCCCCATCTATCATTCCACCTAGGTTACTAACATTGTCCCAGTTAGGAAAAAGAATGGTGAGATCTGGATTTGTGTTGAATTCCAAAACCTTAATCAGTCTTCATTGAAACAAAATTACCCATTTCCTATCATGGACCAAGTATTGTAGACTATCATTGGATCAGAAATGTTATCCATGCTTGATGGATTTTTAGGGTATAATCAGGTCGAGGTAGCCACTAAGGATCAACATAAAACATCATTCACCACCCCATGGGGGACCTTTTCTTACAGGAGGATTCCATTTGGTTTGATCAACATCGGATCCACATTTCAAAGAGCTATGGACCTAGCTTTCAAAGATTTTATGGTCAAGGCCCTAGTTGTATATTTGGATGACTTGACGGTCTTCTCTAAGAAGTGAAGTGATCATTATGATCACTTGGAGTAGGTACTCTTGTTAGGAAATAAGGGATAAAATATGCAGAATAATCCCTCATAGAATCGCAACAGTAGAAACTAATATGCAGAAATTATTACAGATCTCAAATAAAATTGCAGAATAAAATAACACAACACAAAGAGATAGTATTTAACATGGTTCACCCAATTTGGGCTACGTCCACCAAGAATCACTTGCTCGATTTTATTACAAGCCACCGCTCTCTCAATACTGATACCCGAGATCCATTTGGATCTATGCTCAACAAACTCTCTGACAAATTCACACCAATTCAAAACACATCTGCAATACATTTGCTTGTGCATCTATCATATGCATAAGACCATATAAATAGACAACTGCTTAAGTAGTTTCACAAAACCGTGGGTATCAAAACCATGAGAAAAATCAGTCCCATAAACCTATGGGTCAAAAAACTCACCCATATGAGAAAAGCACATTTCCTTTCGGGGGGCCGGCCCGGCCCCGAACCGCGGCAAGGATACATGAAAATTGTATAGTACTCTTAATGTACGAGTTTTCAACACTTTCACACATGAAAACAGGCTCCACAACCTAACAATCTCCCACTTGGAGACTAGTTTTCCTCTGAGCAAGCTTCTCAACCCTTCACTAGTTTCTATGAAGACCAACCAAAGCTGAACGCAACTTTAATTTTTCCCTTGTGACCACCTTGGTCATCATGTCTGCAGGATTCTGACTGGTATGAATCTTCTCCAATTTCAAATTCTCTTCCTCCAAAGCTGTCCTGATGAAATGGTACCTTAACTGTATATGCTTTGTCCTAGAGTGGAAAGCAGAGTTCTTAGCTAGGTGTATAGCACTCTGACTATCACTATGCAACTTACATTCCTCCTACTTATGCCCTAACTCCTCAAGCAATTGTTGTAACCAAATCATCTCTTTGCTTGCCTCTATGGCAGCAACATACTCAACCTCTGTGGTTGACAAAGCCACCAGCTTCTGTAGTCATGAAATCCAACTCACTGTTGTCCCACCTACAGTGTAAATATAACCTGTCGTGCTCCTCCTGCTGTCTACATCTCCAGCCATATCTGAATCTACATAACCACGTAAAGTGGTGTTTGATCCACTGTAGCACAAAACTGTCCCCATGGTCCCTCTCAAATATTGAAGGATCCACTTTACTGCTTGCCAATGCTCTTTACCTAGATCACTCATAAATCTACTCATAGCTCCCACTACATGGGCAATATCAGGCCTAGTGCACACCATAACATACATCAAACTACCAACTACTGATGAGTAAGGTACCTTGGACATCTGGTTTCTTTCCTGCTCTGTCTTGGGACACTGCTCCTTTGATAACTTGAAATAGCCTGTCAAAAAGGAGTCCCAACCGGTTTAGCATCCTGCATATTAAACCTCTCCAAGACCTTCTTAATGTACTCTTCCTAAGATAAAGTCAGCTTCCATTCCTTCCTATCTCGAGATATCCTCATACCAAGGATTTGTTTGGCTGCACCCAAATCCTTCATAGCAAATGATTCACTTAGCTACTTCTTGAGTACTTTTATTTCTGCGCATGTTTTTACTGCGCAACCAAAGCATGTCATCAACATACAAACACAGGATAATATAACTTCCATCCTCAAATTTCTTTGTATACACACAATGGTCAGAATGACATCTGATATAACCTTGCTCCATCATGAAGCTATCAAATTTCTTATACCATTGACGTGGAGCTTGTTTCAGGCCATACAAGCTCTTCTTCAGTTTGCACACCATCTCCTCTTTACCTTTGACTTCATATCCTTCTGGCTGCTGCATATATAGCTCCTCCTCCAAATCACCATGGAGAAATGTAGTCTTTACATCTAACTATTCTAAGTGCAAGTCTTCTGCTGCCACTATTCCAAGAACAGTTCTGATAGAAGTCATTTTTACTACAGGAGAAAAAATCTCATCAAAATCTATACCTTTTTTCTGTGCAAACCCCTTGACCACCAACCGGGCCTTGTATCTTTTCTTGCCTCCTTCTTCCTCTTTGACTCTAAACACCCACTTATTTTGTAATGCTCTTTTTCCTTCGGGTAGCTTTACCAAATCCCATGTCTGGTTCTCCATGAGAGCCTGATGCTCCTCATCCATGGCTTGCTCCCACTTCTTCCTGGCATCTACCTGCATTGCTTCATCAAAGCTCTCTGGTTCTCCACTATCAGTGAGTAATAAATAATAAAGAGAAGGAGAAAAATGTTCAGGTTCTCTTCTTACCCTAGAAGACCTCCTCAATATAGGAGTTTGGGGTTCCTGAACTAATTCATGTGTCACTTTCCCATCTGGAAGATCCTCTACCGCTGCATATTCTTTCTTGGATTCTTCCCTGTTTTCCTATAACTGCTGCTTATACATGACTTTCTCATTAAAGACCACATCCCTAGATCGAATGATTTTCTTGTCCTTAATACTCCAACATTTATATCCAAAGTCATCACCACCATAACCAATGAAAGTACATTTTTCTGATTTAGCCTCTAGCTTAGTCCTATCATCCTTTTCTATGTGAACAAACACCTCACATCCAAAGACTCTAAGAAATGAATAATCAACTTTCTTACCATACCAAGCCTCCTCAGGTATGCCTCCATCTAAGGCACTTGAGGGTCCACTGTTTATCAAGTACATAGTTGTGCTCACCGCTTCTGCCCAAAAAGAAAGAGGCGGTCTGCATGTAACCTCATGCTCCTAGCACATTCCATTATTGTTATGTTCATCCTTTCTGATACCCCATTATGTTGTGGAGTTCCTGGAACCGTCTTTTGCCTACTGGATTCCATTCTTAGAACAATAATCATTAAATTCATTGCTGCAATACTCCCCTCCATTATTTGACCTGAGACATTTTAGCTTAAGACCTGTTTCATTCTCTACCAAGGCTTTCCATTTAACAAAAGTGTCAAATACATCAGATTTGTTTCTAATACAATAAACCCAAACTTTCCTTGTTGCATCATCAATAAAAGTAACATAATAACTTGAACCCCTAAGAGATGATACAGTGCCCCACACATCGAATGCACCTCAGCTCTAACTTACTCTCTTTCTTTGTAGGTCCAACCTTGAGAAACCTTACTACTTCTCGTTTCCCATATATGCGGTTCTCATATAAATCCAAACTGTTTTACGTATATCCAGGCAAATTCTTCTTTATGATGTTCATGCCCTTATGGCTCATATGACCAAGCCTATAGTGCCATAATGTTGTATCTACATCTGAAGCCACAAGATTACAATCATTAGTACTATCAGTGGTTAAATACAAGGTTCCAACCTTCTTACCTCTTACCACCACAAGAGCACCCTTGGTAACCTTCCAAGAGTCTGCTGTAAATATCACAGTACAACCATCACTTCCCAACTACCCTGCCGATATCAAATTTCGTCTTAATGTAGGCACATGTCTAACATCCTTCAATAGCCAAGTATTCCCATTCTACATCTTAACCTGAATAGAACCTTTTCCAACTATGCTATGCAGGCTCATCATCACCAAGAAAAACATGCCCAAAATCTCCTTGAACATAATCAACAAAATAATGCCTATGTGGAGAAGCATGGAAAGAAGCCCCTGAATCTAAAACCCAAGATTCAGTAATATTGTGCAAAGAAAGAATCAAAGCATCCTGACATACATTACCCGTTGCCACATTTGCCTCCTTATTTTCTTCTTGTTGTTTCTTCTTATCCCGAAGCTCCCAACAGTCCTTCTTTGCATGCCCAGGCTTTCCACAATTCCAGCATATAATCTTGTTCTTGGATTTTGACCTTGCCCAATCTTTTGATTTTCCATGGTTTCCTCTATTCTTCTCCCTCTCCCTCTAGTAGAAGATTCCCCAGAGCTTTTTCTTCGCATTTCCTCACTTAGAATCACCCCTACAACATCCTCAAACTTCAACTTCGAGTTAGCTGGAACCGAGTTACTTACCGCCATTACTAGGCTATTCCAACTCTCAGGTAAAGAGCACAGAATTAATAAAGCCCTAACTTCTTCATCAAATTCTATTGTAACCAAAGCTAACATATTCACTACCGTATTGAAATCATTTAAATGATCTGCTACTGAACTATTCTCAGACATCTTCATATTAAACAACTTTTTCATTAAAAATATCTTATTAGAGGCGTAGAGGTTTTTCATACAACTTCCCTAATGCATCCATTAGATCTTTTGTAGTCTTTTCCTTTGAAACATTAAATAATACTGAAGATGCAAGACTCACCCGGATCGTTCCAAGTGCCTTCTGATCCAACAAATCCCATTCCACATCTGTCATACTCGAGGGTTTGTTCACCTTCTCAGACAACAGAGTATAAAGATCCTTCTGATAAAGGTAATCTTCCATCTGCATCTTCCAAAGACTGAAATTCTACCCGTTGAATTTATCAACCCTAGATCTTCCTTCATCTGCCATAGCTCCCACTCAAGCTAAAAAACTTTCCCTGTGATTCAATACTTCAGCAAACCAAACCAGGATCTGATACCAATTGTTAGGAAATAAGGGATAAAATATGCGGAATAATCCCTCACAGAATCACAATAGTAGAAACTAATATGCAGAAATTATTACAAATCTCAAATAAAATTGCAGAATAAAATAACACAACACAAAGAGACAATATTTAACGTGGTTCACCCAATTTGGGCTACATCCACCAAGAATCACTTGCTCAGATTTTATTACAAGCCACCGCTCTCTCAATACAATACCCAAATCTGTTTAGAGCTATGCTCAACAAAATCTACAGAATTCACAGCCAAATTCAAAACACATCTGCAATACATTTGCTTGTGCATCTATCATATGCATAAGACCATATAAATAGACAATCGCTAAGCAGCGATTTTACAAAATGTGGGTATCAAAACCATGGGCAAAATCTGTCCCATAAACCTATGGGTCAAAAAACTCACCCATATGAGAAAAGCACATTTCTCGATATGTCGTGTGTATTTTTCGAGGCAAAAAAATTTTACACCTAAATTTTTTTTTTTTTTTTTTGAAAAGCTGCGCCCGAACCCTTGTTATCGGGGCTGCCACCCCGGACCCCCGCTCGAGGCCCGGCCCAACCCCAGAACCACAGGAAAGGATACATGAAAAGTGTACGATTACTCTTAATGTATAGTCTTGAACACTTTCACACATGAAAACAGGCTCCACAACCTAACAACTCTTAAGGTGCAAGTGTCATTGGATTTCATTAAATCCTAAAAAGTCTATGTTCAAGGTAACAAGAAATTTTTTTGGGTCATATCATGACTAAAGAAGGAACCATGATCGACCTAGAGCGGATGAAGGCCATCCAAAGCCTTACCTAATTACAAGCAAAACCGGGTGCATTCCTTTTTTGGAAAGGTCAATTTTCTAAGAAGATTTGTACCTGACTTTGCCGATAAAACCAAGGATATCCTTGGGATGATGAAAGGTAAAACTCCATTTCGATGGAGCACTAAAGGGAAGCTTTCTTTTGAAGAATTCAAAAGATCAATTTCTCACGCTCCTATTCTAGTATGCCCAGACTTCAAGAAGGATTTCATCATGTACAGCTATGCTTCCGCACATACAGTATCAACCATCCTTATGTAGGAGAACGAAGAAGGAATCAAAGCTCCCATTGCTTTCATGAGCTTCCCACTAAAGGAACATGAATTGAAGATGTCACAAATTGAAAAGCATGCTTATGTAGTGGTGAGAGCGGTGAAGCATTTCAAGTATTATGTGTTGAGTTCTCACACTCTCGTTCTCGTTCCTAATACTACAGTTAAATCCATTTTGACTCAACAAGAGTTGGGTAGTTAATGGGGTAACTGGATAGCCAAAGTCCAAGAATATGACTTGGACATCAGACCTACCAAGTTGGTATGAGGAAGAGGCCTATGCCATTGATTGCGAAAATAATTACGAGATAGAATGCGAAGAAACTAAAGATACTTCTTCAAAATTACCCATGGTGCTTTTTCTAAGCACAACTAATGAATGGTATGCGAGAATTGCTTTCTTCTTAACCTACGGTGAATTTCCCCACATTTAAGCCAAAAAGAAAAGAGGAAAGTTAAATTAAGGTCCACAAGATACGTCCTATGGATAATGGTATATACAAGAAGGGCATTAATGGTATATTCCTACATTGTCTTGATAAGTCTTAGCAGATAAGGTTGCTAGAATCCTTACACAATATAGCATGTGGAGGACATTGAAATATTCCTCCATGACGGATTATAAAATCTTACGGCCTAGTTACTATTGGCCTACTCTATTTCGAGATTCAATAGAATGGGTTACCAAATGTGAAGCTTGTAAGCATTTCATGGGCCGTCGTAAGATGACAAATTTCCCTTAAATCCTGTAGTGATTGAAAAAAATTTTCTCTAATGGGAATTGATTTCGTTGAGTCTGAATCCTACCTCCGGTCTGGTCATAATTATGTGCTCACCACCACGGAATATTTCACCAAGTGGGTGGAAGCTATTGTTATCTCTCGAAAGTGCACCCTATAGAGAGATGGTTGTAGGTTTTCTAAGCTTGCACAAATGATCTCTCTCTTTCGTAGATACAATGGAAACACCTCAGGTCTATGGGTATACCTATTTTGAGGTGAGTCTCTAGTATCAAGGCTAGTTCCTTATTGGTGTATCCTAAACTACTTTATGGGAGTTTGAGGGTAAAAGATAACTGAAAAAATGATTAAAACTAAGGTGATACACCAAATTTATATGAGGGATTTGATTGAGTATATGCACAACTTATCTGTGAAGGATTCTTGATGCATGAACCAATAGTTTTTCTAGCAAAATATTTAAGGGCAAAACACTTGATTGTATTGAGGGAGGATCACAACAGTACTAATAAGTTAACATGCACATTAAAATTTAAGCAGAAAAGACTGAAATTTGTAGCAGGTAAGGTGGTTGATCAAGGAATTTTAATTCACAAGATTAATATAACATACACAAGACTGCAAAGTAATTTGGAAAGGTAGAAAACACTTCACACTCAGAGGGAAAATATGGAAAAAAATTCTTCAGTACTCATATATCCAAAAGTCCTCCAAGAAGAATCCTCTATACTTTGCAAAGGCACACAATATATAGCAAAATAAACTTTCCCACCCTTCCTAAAAATAGACTAAGGCTTTGTACTCGCCCATGCATCCTAATTTTATCCTTTATTTAATAATAAATAAAGGGATAAAATAATACAAACTAGAGTATGTAATTAAAAATAGGCATTAATAGCCTTGTTTACAATGCAATCAAATTGAAGTTGACTGTTCTATTTTTAAGAAAAGAATGGGTGAATAATTTGCTAATAATAAAATTTCTTGCTAGGCAAGTCTCCCTCCTTTGAGCATGTAAATTCATCTTCTTCTCTATTCTGTCTTCTTGTGAAGCATGCAAGAAATACAACTCTCTGCCTGTGAGAAAATAATTACAACACTTAGCAATATTTGTAAAAATAATTCATCCAAACATTAATCCTGATTGGGACCACCTTTGTCTTTGATGTTGACACTTATTTTGTTTTCTAGTGATCACATGGAAAAAATGCATTCCAATTCATGTACAATCAGTGGGGGCCACTTGTGGTTATGAACCTTTTCCTTCATTGGGTTTGGCCACTCTTGTGGTCTTAGCAATTTTTGTGTTTTGAAATAATACAAGGGGCACCATGTTACATTCGGCCACCTTTGTGGACTTAGGCATATTATAAGGTATGCCACCCCACTTTTACATTTGATTAGAATAAGGTTATACTTCACCTTTTCGGTGATCATTGTGTATGATTTGGTCGGCCTTTTGAATTTCTGAGCATGCACTATAGTTGATAAAGTTCAATGCAATGATATTTGTTTGGTGACGTGGGCTGGCCCCCTCCCCATGGTGACTCACCCCTCCATGCATTTTTCGGTGGAAATTTAACTTGTGTCAAGTTTGCTTTGATATTAGTGATAAAAACCAAGCCGTTGATCTCTTACCTATGATTTTGATGCCATTTATCTCTTACCCATGATTAGGGTTCAAGCTTTGCATTTAAAATGGTTGGTGGGGACTAACTGTGGTTGGTTTCTTTGAATTCGAGTGAATGATCACCGGTCGTTGATCTTCATACCTATCTGAATTTTGATCATGAATGCTTTATCCCTGGTTAGGTTTCATTAATTCTCCCCTTGAGTTGGCATGGTAAAAGAAAACTTGAACCCGATGATTATTTCATTCGGATTTTTAAGAAGAGGGTGAAGCCACGAAATTATTTTCTCGACGCCATGTTTGAAATTTTCAAGCTCAACTCTATTTGTCTTTGGGTCTTCAAAATCTTTGTGTGATATCTCACTATCCATCTTGTATCAACGAGCTCAAATTTTCTGATGAAAAAGGGTTTCCTACCTGTTGTGGGGTTCTTTGAGATTTCTTTGTGTGTGGCTTTTTCCTTCATGAAGCTTGGCCCTTTTGTATATTTATTGGCTGCTCATCTTTCTTATTGACTTCGAGC
Organism: Taxus wallichiana var. yunnanensis; assembly: GCA_018340775.1. Lineage (NCBI taxonomy): Eukaryota > Viridiplantae > Streptophyta > Pinopsida > Cupressales > Taxaceae > Taxus > Taxus wallichiana. The sequence goes on along the minus strand of CM031237.1, from coordinate 790,363,105 downwards.
TTGGACTTTCTTGAGGTTTGTCTGGTTTCTATATCTTCGCATATCTTTTATATTTAGTCTTCTGTTCTATTAGAACTCTCTAAGTGAATTTGGATGATGCTCATCATTTTTAGAGTAACTATCGAGCTCGGTTCTGAATGTGAATGTGTTTTTCTAAGTTTTTGGAACTCAGTGAGGATTTTGGACACCATTTATGTTCCTTTCGAGTTCATTAATTCAGATTTGCTCTCGATTGGTATTATGAATATTTCTTGCCTCTGCATTTTGTGTTTATTCTCTATTCTTTTCTGAGATCCACCATTGTTGGGGCTTCGAAGCTCGATTACTTGTGGGTGTTGGCTCTACTCTTGTGATCTCTTCATACCCATTTGGTTTCTGTGTCATTTCTTTTGGCTGTGAGCACTTTTGTTTTCGAGTTGACTGTGCAAATGGTGTTGAAGTATGGTAAGTTCTTGATCTCTGAGCACGGTAATCATTTTGTTCTTATTACCTTGACTTCGAAGTGCTAATAATTCACCATTTCCTTTGCATACTTTGTGTCTTCTTGGCTCCTTTGTGGATCTCGAGTTGAAACTCGTGTTGGGTTGCTTCCTTTGCTGAACTTGATGACATTTGAGGATTTAATTTGAATAGTAAGTACTTGTTCCCTTTTTCCTTTGATACCCATTAATGGGCCTGTGATGAAAACTAGGATCTGTATTTCTTGTCTGATTCTGAATCATTTCGCACTCTATTCCATTCTGCTCTAATTTTGATGAGGGTATTCGCATATTGACTTTTCCTTTCTTGAAATGAAAATAGATCTGAGTCTTTATTATTTCCATCTGGGCTTAACTCTTCGTGTATTTTTAGAGCCAAAATACACTTCATGTTTTCACAAAATGAAGGCTTGTCCTGAACATTCAAACCTTGAAGTAGTTGATGATGGCCATTACAGATAGGAGTGTAGGAATTTGTTGTATTATGTTTCAATGCAAGTTAAGACTATATTTGGCATTGAAAGTCGATCCCTAAATCTCCACATTTAGTGGTTTTTCCCGAGTGCTTTTACTTATGTTTGATGCTTATATGTGAGGTGGTTGTAGGTGCTTCCTTCATTGTTGTAATCTCTCTCTATTTTCTGGTCTACATATTGACCGTTCTGAGCTTTGAAAGGTTCATTGATGTTGTTTCTTGATACATGTAGTCCATACTTTTGAATTCTGAGGGTGATTCTGTAACTTGTATACATGATCTTAGTCCCATGTGAAGGTTAAATATTTGGGTATGAATTCTGCTCACTGAATTATTGGTGTTACAGTTGTATGCTTCCTTTTGAATTAACCCTTTGTAACCTATAAGTTTTTCTTATACTCTTTGATATCTACAGTAATTTTAAGCAATTCTTGATCTATTTTGATGTCACTATTAGGCATAAGCCTTGATTCAGATACTTTATTCTGTTACTTTCACTGCATTTCTTTAATTTCAGTTTGGATATAGATCTTGGGAAAGTTGTAAATGTTGATTTTATAAGGTGAAGCCCTGCCAATTTTTTCCAAAATTATCTCTCTTCCAAAACATTTTCAACCTGGACATGTTCCTTGCCTGCAAGTATCCCCTCTATTCTGAAAAATTTGAGCTCATGAAGACCTGTAGCTTAATCTGGTCTTTGCTTGTATGGCTACTATATGATGATCATTCATGCACTTTGTGTCTTCTGTAGCTTACTTATTTGCTTTATTTTGAAAAATGCAACTTAGAAAAGCTGAAATTTGTAAGATTATCTTGGAATTTCAATTCACTTCAGCTGTTTAAGTTATAAAGAATTCTTTTCTGCATTATATATTGTATTTCCTTTCATTACAGACTTTGATATGTATGCTGAAAAATCTGAAATGTTGATTTTATAAGGCGAAGCCCTGTCAAAATTTTCCTAGAATCTTCTCTCTCATCCTATTTCAGCTGTAATCCTTTTTACTTTTAGCTTCAGCTTGTTGAAATCTGATTCTCCCTCTTCTTTGCAAACTAAAAAATGTACTTCTATCTTCCATTCTCTCTTCTGAGCTCTAACCTCTTCCATTTGCAGAATGTTTGTTGAACTTTGAGTTACACTTTTCCTTCTTCTTAGCATGTACTTATGACTTATTTATTTCTCTCTTTGGCTACAACCTATACCTACACACTTAGGAAAATAGTTAGGAAATATTTAGGCTTTTTGGCCTCTCTTATGTCCATGTTTTATTCTTTCTTTTCACTTTCTTCTTTCTGAGTGATTAAAGCATGCATGTAGTTTTTCCTTCAAGTAGAATACATCTCCTGTTTAGGGGAATATTCATATGCATGAAGTAGGATAGTGTAGGAATATGGTTTGATCCTTGAGCTCGTAACTGATGGTTGACTTGTTTTTATTTTCGGTACCATGACTTGAGGATGAAGGAGTGCTAGGAGATGCTCTGCATAAAAAGAATATATAAGGCAATGATGGGTTCACCCTCATACTCCTTTGCTTTCTCCTTCATGCATGTGTATCTTTCTTTTCAGTAGTTGTACTTTACTTTTCAGTTACATCCCATGGCTTGTGTGGGAAACATTTGACTCTCCTTGTGAATAAAACATTGAATTACAGTAAATGAGTTGTATATCTCTTTCTGCATTTCTACTTTCTGTATGGATTGTATAATGAACTAAACAACTCAGTAACATAATTGAATGTCTTAATCATGAAGGAAATAACATTGAATATAACTTGTAACATTCAATAATGAACTCTGATTTCTTGTGATCTGCACTTATGTTTTTGTTCCAAAACTTTACACTTCACCTACTCTACGATTGGATGTCCTCATCAAGACAACACAACTGTCCCTTGGGGCTTGTGTTCTTTTCCTGAGGATTATCATGAAATTGTAGAATATGTGATCTGTTACCTTTTGTAACAGCACACATAAATGTAGATTTCATATAATCTTTTAAATAAATCAATAGTAACAACATAATCTAATATAATCTCCCATAGCTTAGGTATACTTCACCAATGCTATCCATCGTAATGAAGTTTTGAGTTGACCATTTTTGCAATTTTTGCACAAGTGCAAAAATTGTCAATACTAATGCGCTAATCAAGCGACAACCTCCGAAGTTGTGTGTAATTTTCTCAAGGAGAATATAATTGTTAGATTCGACATTCCTCACAAGATTGTTGTTGACAATGCTTCCAATTTCTCATCACATGAATTGAAAGAATTTTGTTATGGATGTAGGATCACATTGGCTCATTCATCCGATTATTACCCCCAAGGTAATGGTCAGTTTGAATCAAGCAACAAGAACCTATGATCATAATCGAAAGATGGTTGATGAGAATCAGAGGACATGGCACAAAGCATTGTATGATGCATTATGGGCATATCCAATTAATACTAAGCAAGCTATTGGAATGTCCCCATTCTAGGTGTTATATGGAATTGATGCTGAGATTCCTATCTCTATAAAATTTTCAGCCTTACGGTTGGATAAAGCAATTGAGGATGAACTTTTCAAAGTTCCATTGAGAAAAGTATAATGTACCTAGCAAGGGTAGAAGAAGAACGGATCAAGGTGGTGGATCGCATTGCAGATCATCAGAGAAAAGTCAAAAATATATTTGACAAAAAATCCAAGCAACATGATTTCCAGATTGGAGATCTAGTACTTCTCTGGGATAAGAGAAGGGAACAGAAAGGGATGCATGACAAGTTCAGCTCTTTATGGAAAGTTCCTTTCAAAATGCATCAATTTGAACGGTGAAAATAGCTTATGTCTATGATATCTTGATGGAGAGTTTCTCCCACTACCTTTCAGTGGAAAACATCTGAAGTTGTTCCATCAGTAATGCAAGATGCTCTCTTGCTCTATATTATAATTTATTTCCTGTTGTGTGTTTACTTTCTTTCTATCTTTGTTTGTTTGTTTGTTTTTGTTTTTCTTCTTCTGACTCATGTAGCCCAATGGATAAAGATTTTTTATTCTGATTTCTCTTCTTTGAGGTTCAAAGAAAGTCCCCAACTGGAGCCAGCTGTTATCTTGTTTTAGTGATTCCTAGCTAAAAATAAGATAAACATAGAAATTTTTTGGACATATCCATTTAAAATTCCCCTTTAAAGGATAATTTCGGGTTTTCAAGTTTTCATTTCATAAAAGCATGTTTCTTGCATTTTACATTTATGATATTCCCTGAAACCTAAAACCCAATTTTCTTAGCATTGTGTCAGGTTTTCAAAACTCCCAAGCATCGAAACATGCTTTTTCCAATGAATGTTTCATGTCGTGTGATTCCCAAAACCCGAAACCCGAATGAAGCCTTTGTGTTGAGATTTCAGGACTTAGAAGCATCTCAACATCTCATGCATCATGCTTCATGTTTTCCAAAACCTGAAACCCGAATTAAACCAAACCCTTTGTATCGATTTTCGAAGGCTCGAACATGATGACATGTCATTAATGTTTAGTTTTCTGAGTAGTTGGCACATGCGTCAAGTGAGGTGTAATTAATTTTAGGGTATTATAAATAGTTGGTTTTCCATGTCATTTTTACTGGTACATTTTGCTACATTGGATTTCTGTGCATGCTTCTTCCACCTCCAGACCCGATTGAGCTTCCTAGTCGATTTCACCATCCATTCTTGATCATTTTTCGATCTAGTTGAAGGTATTCTTCTCTTCTTTATATTTTGGAGATTTTGGGGTTATTTATGAGGTGTTTTGTTTGGGGTTTTCATTTCTTTTTCTTCTTCTTTATTGTTTTAGGGTTTTAGGTTGTTTTTCTTGTTTCTTGTCTTTTTCATGAGGGCTCTCATTTGGAATTTACCCCTTAGGTTATTTACTTGTTGTAAGTTGTGGATTTCAAGGTTCTAAAATTCCTAAGTGATCATGAGATGGGGATTTTTCATGTTTAGGCAATCGAAAACCTAATATATTGATTGCGAGTTTCTTTGGTGCTCGACATCATCCAGTTTCCACCTTGTTTTGGGTTTTGCTAGTTGCTCGACATCTCACTTTCTCTACCTCATGTTGGGTCTTGTCAGGTGCTCGACATCCTCCAAGTTTCATAGTGTGTCGATATTTACACCTACTCAACATCCTCCTACCTCTGTAGTGTGTCTTGTTTTCATCGATGCGCAGCATCTTTGTAACTTCCTACATACACCCCGTCAGTGTTTAAGGTTTCTCAAGGTGCTCAACATCCTCCAAAATCTTCTAGTGTTTCAGGTTTCTGTTGGTGTTTGACACAACCTAATTTCTGACATACAATTCATTATGTCGGGTTTTCAAAGGTGTTTTGCAAGTTTCAAAACCCGAATGGTGTGGCGGGTCTGTGCACTTGTCCAACAAGATTTCACACTGACTGCTCTTCCAGAAGTCATCAAGGCATTTTCAAGACTCCTCATGTCGGACCTTGGCCCATCTAAGGATAAGTTGGATAAGTCAGGAAAAATGAAGTATAAGTACCAGAAGATGGAATCTTCTTCTTATGTAAGCTGCAATTATGACATCCGGGACATAGAGCTCGGTAATATAGATATGGAAGACTTCTGGAAAATAATTGTGGATTCTTCTCAAAATTCATGGATGAAGTCAATAGCCAGCAACGATCTCCCTCTCACAGAAGGATTTCCAATATCAGCTCAATTCCCTAAATTCATCCTGGCATGCACTTCCCACTACGACTTAGCTTCCTTCTTAGTAAGAAATCAAGCAGGGAATCTATAGTGAAATTGGACGAAGATTACTTTGATCAAATCCTAAAGTTGCCCAACTTTATAGAATATCTTGATTTAGACTTTAAATCAGTACAAAAATCTTGGGACAAAGATCAGGAAGATTGCATCAAGCACATAAATAAGAAGTTCTTGATCAAGGCTAAGCCAGTTGTTTCTAGGTTTCCTAAGTCAGTCCCTAGAAGTTATTTTATTCTTGAAGTTAGCAATATCATCACCCTGTTGAGCCGGTTATTTGGACTCCCAAATTTAAAATAATTCCAAGGGTGGATGTACTAGTTCATGGTCATCATACAGCAAAATGACCAAGGGATTGATTGGGTAACCTAATAAGTAACTAGATAGACTCCCAATGAAAATGGTCTTGTCTACCAAAGAAGTTCTATATGATGTCATACGTCACCTATGGGGAAACAGGCATGAGAAACTATCCAAGGTTAGATGTAAAGGGAAACCGAGTAATGAAACACATATATTGGTACTTCCCACAGCTGAAAATAAAAGGATCGAAGACCAATTCGAGAAGAGTGAATGATGCCTTCTTCTACAAAACATTTGCAGATTAGATCCTAATCTGAGGAAGAGAAGGGTTTCCGATGAAGCATTGGCGAAGAGTCAAAATGGGGTTGCATTTTCTTGTAATTCAAGATTTTTACTTATCTTCATGTGGTAAGGTTCCACAAGTAATCCTTCTGTTTGCCCAGGTTCCCAGGTGAAAAAATGATCCTTATGGAGTTGGTCAGACAATTGTTGGATTTTCACAAATTCCAACAAAGCGAGCCAAAGCCACCGTCTCCTTCCCCATTTCTGTTGGAAGTTAGAAATGTTCCACATTTTTAAGGTAAAGAACATGGCACATGATCTTTAGGACAAATTGAAGAAACATATGAAGATTATTGAGGGATTTGACATTTGAAGAGTTCTCAAATCATATGGAACCTTGTACTGCATGTGCCTACTATGGAAGATATCTAGGTTGATCTTCGTGATGAAGTTGCCATCCGTAGAAAATACAACAAAGAGAATGACACTTGAAGAAATTCATCTTGTAGATCCGGCCGATATCCCCGAAGGCACCATGGATAATGAAAGTGTTCTGCAAACTAGGTATAAATAGTCTGATGGAGACCAACTTGGATTCCCAGCCATTGATTGGTCTATTGTTGAAAAAGCTTCTATCGCTGAAATAGCTGCTCAGACTCTTATCCATACCAAGGAATGGTCCATTTCTTAGGGAATGAGTTATAAGGAAAATATCTTTTCAAAAATAACTAATTTAGAAGCGGGACCCTCTAAGGAAAAAAGGAAAAGGATAAAAGCCCTAACAAGAGGCAAATAAAGTTTAAGTTTTTCAGAAAAGGAGAAAAGTAAGGGGCCGAATCATCTGCTACTCCTACACAAATAGTTGAGATATTGGATTCACCTCCTTTTCCGGAACAAGGAGAAATTCTTTCGTAAATCGAGTTTGGTCAACCTCCTGTTTCTCCTTTTGTTGATTGCTCATCGGAAGTCTTTCTCTTGCTTCTCAAGCTTTGAATTTACAGTCTTTACCTCCTCTCTTCCAATCTTCCTCATTGCATATTTTGATGGCACTCTCATCAGCCATGGCCAACATTTTCTCTGACCTCTCACCTCTCTCTGCTAGACCTACGATGGCCATAGAAATGCCTCCTCCTTCCGCACCTTCATTCCTTGAATCTATTCCCACAGTCACCACACTTACAGTCATCACCACTCCACAAGTAAATCTTCCTCCACCTGCAGATACAACCATAACACCTCCGATTGGGGAAACTTCTTCCACTTTGTACCTCAATGGTTAATTGATTAGACCCCAAGGAAGAGGAAGGTGGTAGTTCCCCTACCAGCCTTCGACTTTAGTTCACTCAAGGCTTCTCCTGCCAAATCTGCCAAGAAACCCAAAATGGTTTCAAGGGTTTCAGTGGATGCCTCAGGGCATAAGTTTGCAGATATTTCCACTCCCATGACTAACAAAACCAAAAAGGATATAGCGGTTACTGATTATCATATTACAAGGTTTGATCTGGGAAAAGTAACAACATAGGGAGCACAACAGGATGCACAGGATGCCATGAACATGCCTTTCTAGAAGCTGAAGGAAACAAAGGTAAGAAGGGATGAGCTAAAGGAGAAAGTTAAACAGTTGACAGAGGTATTGCTCAAGTTTTCAAAGCCTTCTCATTCAACACCATCATCTTCTACCCCTACTCCTATAAGGTTCGATTTCTCATCGGTGCCTATGATTGAAAAGATCAATGAGAAGGGGAGAACAGTTGAAGAATGGATAAAAAGGATACTCCTACAAGGAAGAGAGGTCATTGATGACATAGTGGAGGTTTATAAATCCTTGGAGGAAATAAAGAAGGATGGTGAGAGAATGGATGAAAAATTTTCATAGGAGGTCGGGAACATTGAATTAACTTTCAAGCTATCAATGCACTAAAATAGGTTCCATCCCGGATCTTAATGGAAGAAGGAATCATTCCACATGGGGATAATAATTTCCAACTAGCCAAGGCTATCGATTCGGGTAAAGATTCTCGGTGAAGCTTCAGAAATTGAGAGAATCTAGAGATCAGTTGGTTGATGCTACCAATGACATAGAAGAGGAGTTTTCCAAGATCTTCGCCAAGGTGTTGGATGAAAACTCAAATATTCTACCTGCTGATGATCTCTATAAGATCATTTAGGAATTAATTCAGCACGAACAAACTTCCATCTTTGATTTGGAAATCATCGATAAGTTCATAAGGATCAAGAATGTTTTGGAATCACTAAGGAAACTCAATAAGAAATTGGAGAAACTTCCAGTAACGCAAGTGACACTCGGGAAACTTACGAGGTCTTAAGTGATTACTCTAGTATGCTAGATGAAGATGATATGTAGAGTATAATCCGAAAGTTCCAAGAATTTGGAGACAAGCTACCTTATTGGAAGAAGACAAAGATGAAGAAGAAGAATAAACATAATGTTTCATGACATTTTTATCAAGAAATTGTCATGTCTTTTTCATTTTCGTTTCGTCACATAGGAAGCAAATTTTGACTTGTTCTCCTACGTGAGAGTCAAGCAAAATAGGACTCTCGTTAAAATACTATTTTCTAGGATTTATCCTATTTTCTCTCTGCTCTCTCTATTATAAATAAGGGATGCTTGTGCATTCCAAAGAGAGAGACTTTTTTAGAATATTAAGAGCTATTGTGAAGAAGAAGAAAAACTTTGTATTTTCTTTTTAATCATTGAAGAATAGAAAAAGGTGTTATTTTGTAAACTTTGTGTTGTGGGATTCATCTATCTTGAGAGATTGTTCTTACGTTCAAGATCTTAAGCTATTATTTGTTTAGTGTTCTTGATTATTTTAATCATTTTGAATAAAAACTCATTATCTAAAACTCGTATAAGTATTTCTCAATCTATGTTTGCTTGAAAGAAAATACATTCCTCTCATTCCGTTCCCACTTTATTTCGTCTATAATTTTTCCCTTCTAATTCTATCTAATCTAAAGTTGTAACATCTCCATTTCATGTTGATATGGATTTCAGGATTGTATCCCAACCCCAATGGTTAGAATAGTGTGGATAATGTATATATTATGTATGTTGTGTTTTAGATTAGTAATAAACATGCAGCCTCACTGTCTTTGAGGAGGGATTTAATCCCGGTGATGTGGTTGAATCTCATATTTTGGTCTGAAAAATATCCAACCAACATATCCCTCTAAGTGTAATTAAGAAATATTTAACCCTAGTGTTAATTTAATATGATTTTTAATTTAACACCTAAATGAAATTTAAACTATACTTGCTTGATGATACTCACTAATTGTAATGTGGTCTTTTATATGTTGTTCCAATGGAAAACCTTATCTTATTAACATGATTGAACTTGATGTACTTCCTTGTGTCAACAGTTTCTTCGAGGCTTGTTTGTAGTCTCACCTTGAATAAAAAAAAAATCCATAATTTTTTCTAACTAACCTAGGTTGTTCTTGGGTCTCGATTAGGAGTATTAAGCGGGCTATACACTTGGTATTAGAGTTGTGGGTTCAAAGCTTGGACCCTTGGGCACACTAGAAAACTTGAGACATGAAATGTAAACCTAGCACACTTTTAAATCTAGAAAACAACCTTGTTTAAAAATTGAACAAAAATACGTATGAAGAAATATTACATTACTCGTTCATTTAAACTACTAGAATTAAAATAATAATAAAATAATAAGTTGTTTGAATTGTTGTACTTATTTAGCAGCATTTTGTCTAAACCCAGGTAACTAAGAATGTCAAATTAAATTGATTTTTTTGAACTTCTAGTGTAGTGGAAACTTGGTTCCCCTTTGAAAATGTGTTGTTTTACATGTCCTAAAGATTGATTTAATTGTATGATGCGTTAAGCCCTTTTGAGACCCTTCCTTCTTGAAGTTGGTGGAATGATAAATTGTATGGTGTAATTCTTGTGGTTGGACAATAGTGTTTGTGTTCGGGGTTGGGAAGAGTTAATTAGAAGTTGTCGAGTTTTCATTTTGTTACCCGTATGGAAGAGTGGACATTAATTATGGGTGTCGTTTATGACCAAATCCTGTGTATGTGTCCTTGGAACTGACCTCGAGGCAGAGTACCCCTATTAGTGGCCATGAAGGGCTGTGGAGTGAATGTGGTGTTAATGTTTGTGTTTTACATTCATAATCTTGTGTTATTTTATCAAGGACCAACATCTTATTTTATGATTGATTTGAGAAGCTCTAAGACTCTTTTTATTTATATTTATTTTTACGAGAATTTTCAGACTTTTCAATGTGGCTACTTAGCCACTTTCCTTGATTTTGATATTTCTTGGACTTTATTTGATTTGGTGACCCAGAGCTCGTTGATATTGCTAGCTACTTAGCTAAATGTTACGTGATTCCTTCTTACTTAATGATGAGTTGGTTCTATGATTTTTGTATTGTGACATTTTGTCGTATGGGGTACACCCTTGGTGTCTTGAATGTCTTCTTAGGTGCTTAAAGTTATGCCTTGGTTTTGGATGCATGAAACCTTGAGTGTGTCTAGGATCTTAGAGTGAATTTTTCATTGCTCGACCTTGCTAGATAGAGAGTTTGTTGTGTTGTGCGTTCTAGTTGGCAGTCTGTTAGCGGTGGTGGTGATTCTCTTACAATCCGGTAAGATCTTGAACCTCATCGAGTAGAGGTGTTTAATTGTGGGTTGATGAATTATGTTAGGATTAGATTTATTTTGGATGGCTGTGGATGTTAGTGGAAAAGTGTTTTTCTAGTAGTGGTTTCTCTTCGATGGCATGTTAATTTTTATCAGGATTTCTTTATTTCATTATATTAAGTAGTGACTTGTAGATTGTATGCATCTTGGTAATTATGGTTAGAATTAATCCCATTTGAATATGTTCGTAAATTAAGCATGTTTTTTTTGCCCTCTTGACCTATAAATAAGTCTACCCTTTCCTTAACTTTTTTAAATTACGATGAATAACATTCTATGACCTATTTAATTTTGGATTACGTGGAGACACTTATGGATGCTTTGAGTCTTTTGGACCATGCTATTGGTGATGTTAGTGTAAGTAGACCTTGATAATTTTATCTCGGTGGTATTACATAATGCAATTCTTCTTGCAAAACTGTAACTCTTGGTCGTAAAGCCATGTTGAATAGATAGTTGATTGTTTGCTTACATTTGATGCTTTCTAGTAAGTATGTGGTGTTCTTATAGTTAAAATATTTCCTTTTCATTTTAATTTCTTGGTTGGTGGTATCCTATGGTAATATGGGTGTAGATTTGAAAACTTTCCTTGTCTTATCATGTGAGTAAAATGTTTTCACCAAAACAACAAACATTGTTAAACCCTAGTAGATCAGTAAAAGTAATTATGCTTCTTTAATGGGCCTTCCTTGTAACTTCTTTTGAGAACTTGTAGAAACCCACTAGGAATGTTTTATGATACTTGTAATTAGTGGAAAAATCTCAAAATATTGTTGTGATCCATGTTGGTTGATTGTTTCCTAGTTCTTACAAAATTAATAATGTGTTTTCTATGTTGAATGTCCCTTGTTTCCTTAGAATTAAAAATGTGATGTGTTGATTTACCTCTCTCTCCCATAAAAGTAATAGTGTGATATGTTTACCCTTCCTTCTCATTAAATTTTTAATTGACAAGTTGACTTACCCAAACATCATAAAACTATAATTGAGGAGATTTGGCCTTGAAGCTTAACAAATAAACTAGAACATAGAAAGAGAAAATGGTCCTTGCTTTAACCTTGGTAGATTAATAGAAGAAATAAAAACCATGTAGAAGAACAGAAAGGGAAAAAAATTGTCCATCTACCTCCCCTAAGATTAAAGTAAATACTTTTTCTCTTTTCCGCCTTTGACTGAATCTTTGAGATATCATGCCCCCTTAGTGGTCCTTATAACACAAACTTGTGATGTCATAATAAGAGGAAGTTTAATTAAGAAAAATTGTAAAGGAATGTTCTTAGCAAATGAAACTACAACTTTTTACTTAGTTGAGTTATAAAATAAGTAAGATTTAGGTGTATTGAGTGCAATGTATAGTTGAATTTGTAGTTACGTCGCTACCCAGAATGTGAAATACCCAGTGGATAATAATGTGTTCTAGTTTCTTAGTACCTTCTTGTTCATAGAGGTATGTGCCTTTCTTTGTGGGATTTTTGGGTCATCATACCCTTATCGTCCCGTAGCTCAACGAGTGTGAGTTGTGGTCTTTTTATTAAGGTTTATCTCTTGTTTAAGAAGCAACCTCCTTGTGTGTTGTCTTGTCCTTGGAGACCTAAGTTATTGTAATTTTAAGGCAACATATGTTAAGGATATAAAATAAATTTGGGAAGTATTCTTTTCTTCATTTTTTTCTTGGGTCACCTTGTTATTGTTTCCCCTTTTTCGTTAGGATGGAAAGTGCAAGATGATGTTATTCACTTTTGTCATGATGCACCTTGAATTGTAGTTCGACCCCTTTTACTTGTTTTTCTCCTTAGCTATCTTCAGTTCTCCTTGGTGTTTCTTTTTCTATCTTTATGGTTATTCTGAGCTTGAGAAGGAAATACGATAAATAAATCCCATTGTGTTATAGTGTATGGTGCTTCTTGCATTGTTATGTTAGCTGCTAGTGGAGTTGTTTACTAAATGTTTGACG